>CAWUFW010004520.1:952500-1523721 GCA_963921515.1 Calotriton arnoldi
CACATGTTCACAAAGCATTAGTGTGGACATATTAGCATGCCACTGCTGGGAAGACACTGCTGTATAGTCTATGCAAAGCATGTGTATCACCACACATGCTATGAACTCAATATGTTGCTTGCCCTCTAAGCATCTGTTCATAGTATGTAGTGCTGTAGATTCACATACACCCTCCCTCCTGCCCTGAAGCATGCACTGATTACATATGTTTTCTTCCACTAGTTACAATGCACAGGCCACATATAACTGTTAATGCGATCCACTTCATTTTCACCTTTTTACTGCTGTGCGGTAAACAATCTGGGTGGAATCGGTGCCCATGCACATTGTGGAAAGAGGGGGAAGTTGCTCTACATCCCATGACTCAAAGCTTCTTAGAACAAAAGTGACTTGTAATGTCCGGGCACAATACTAGATGGCAGGAGTATGAAATCACGTGAATCTACAGCACTACACGTTACCAACAGATGCTTACAGGGTACATAACATATTCTTTCTTGCCCTGTTTTACATACTTCGTATTTGCTCTAATAAACTGCCACAAAAGGAAAATCTGCTTCAAAAGCCTGAAGGCTTCTAAATATTAAGGATGAATATCTAAGCTTGTTCTCATCATTTTGGGGAAGTGTATTTTGTAACTTCAGTAATCTTTCAGCTCTCCTTTGTTCGGTCTCTCAAAAGAAAGGTTCCACCTATTCCTGCAAACTCATTGAATGGTACCCTGAAGTGAGAGGAGAAGATGTGGTCCTTGAGGGTTGGCCTCTGCTCCAGTCAGAACTCTGGATGAGACACACTCTCGCTTTGATTCCTGAAGAAATTGCTTTGCTGCTCATGCACACAAACAGCCATGCATATCTGCGTGCACACAACAGAATTGGAGGTGCTTAACTTCTCTTGCCCAGTGTGTATTTACACTAATCTGCTGATATTTTACCTGTTTTTATTAGTGTGTCGATTTCCTTCGCCACTTGGTGCTTTTCTTGCAGACGTTTGTGTCTGCGGTTGTGATTTGCATAGCGGGGGATGGCGTGATCCATGGGGTTGTTCGTGTATGGACCACGCCCACGGTAGTAATAGTGGTGTTGAGTTTTCACAGCTGTTGAATTCCACAGGTGGGGTGTATTAAAACTTGGCGACCAACCCGTGTAAGGGTAAGGTTTTTTCTCTGTCTGCTGTATTGGGGCTGGGGTGTAGGTCTTTTGACCCTGCATCTAATCTGATTTGTGTGTTTCAGTCAGTCTGCTTGTAGTGCTGCTGCTGCTTGGGGACTTTCATAGATTTTAGTATAGTAGATGTGTGGGATGTACGGAGCTGATACAGTATTTCTGAGAGTGTTAAAGTTGAGACTAATGTTGGGCTTGTGGTATGTTGTCCTAATGTAAGGGTTCTATGTTTTTTACCTATGTTGATCAAAATTGGGCTCTCTGTGGTTGTGATGTTCCTAAGGCAGCAGTAGCCTGATAATCTACTTGCCACGTGTCCCCAGTCTCCCTGTAATCTCGTCTCTATCCTAATATCCTGTTTTTTCCTTCTCAATAACATATGGGTTTCATAAAATGTTAATAGAATTTCAATAACACAGCGATGCACAATTATTTGGCCTCTTAGCTCATTTTTGTTCTCGCGGGCAAATCCTGTCTACTCGATAGAGATTTCTATGTTGGATATTTCAATATGCCCCCACCCCAAATCAGGCCCTTATTACGAGTGGCCACTTAAATCTGATGGGCCGTTAACAGAAGTTACTGGTCCCTTTAGAATTATGCTTTTTTTTTTTTTACGTTTACCTGGAGTTTTCAGCTGCTTATATTTACCAAAAATTCAGGTTGAAATTCCAGGAAAAAATAAATAATACCAGGAAAATCGTACCTGGAATTACTGGTTTCTTTGGTAATCCCTTATGTTTTTTTAGTGGACACTCGTGGTCCAAACTGTAATGGGTGGAACTGTCCCTGCCTCTGGAATTAGTGGTATCCGTGGTGCATCTGCAGGGTTGCACAGAAAACAGCGCATTTCCCAGGCCACTCCGTAATGAGACCGTACATTTGGGGGTGTGGCGTAAAATAAGTTTGCCCTACTTTGGTACAGTGGCTGGTGATTTTGTGACCCTTCAACTTTACTTAAGAGTCCATTTTTTTGTGCTAATAATCTACTGGGTATCTGGGGTGGTAATTTTTTTTTTTATACCTCTATGCCTAGATGTGTGAGCGAAGGTAATGTCCTGGAGCAGGGCTCAGCAGTGGTAGCTGATGGATGGGATGGACAGTAGAGGAATGAATGAATGAATGAATAAATGGATGGACAGAGTAAGTAGATAGATGGATGGGCAGAGTGAATGGCTATGGACAGTGGATAAATGAATGGAATTTATGGATGTTTTGACAGTGGATAAATCGATGGATGGATGAATAAATGGATGACGGATGGATAAATTAAGGCATGAATAAATGGATGGACAGTGGATAGATGGATGGATGAATAGAATGTAGGCAGGGTTATCGGTTGTTAGCAATTTGTTTTTGGGTAGGAATGTTTAGCTGGAGAAGGGGAATCAAGAAGTAATTGGGCCATGCCTTCTAAAGAGGGCTGGGTTGCTTTTGCGGCTGCAACAGATTTAGGCTTATGGTAGGGGCCTGCCCCTAGCCACCCTACACATGGTCGACTGCTATCATTGCGTAGCGCCATATGGGCTGTTGCATGTTTTTTTTCCCAGGGGGGAATTCAGTGTTCAGAGCAGCACTCCGTAGAAGACTGTGGAGTCAACCCCACCATGCCCTAAGCAGCGATGGACAAGATCCAAAAATTGAGGTGTAAGTGAAAGTCACTTAGTGGACTGCGTTGGAGTAATTGTGGAGAAGGGCAGAGGTTTTAAAACCTGGGACCACCTTGGTGCATGGCGGGAGGTCCGATATGGTGTCGTACAATAGTGTGATACTGAGATGACACGAACGGTTTCTGTGTATATGTACGTGTATTCCTAGTTGTATAGGTATAAAATGTTGTGTTTTTGATTCAAGATACACTGATTACATACTTGTAGTAAGTTGCTGGTTCTTCTAGTAGGAAATATTTTATATTTATACTGCATGTGAAAATAATTAATGTATTTGAATTTGCCATATTTTAAAATATTTTTGAATACAAATAATACAGCCGATCTTTTTTAGAAGATCAGGCTAAGGAGCGTAATACTTAAATGGTTTGTCTGTGCACATTAAGAGTGTTATCGGTCTCTGGAGAGAAATGTCATGTTATTTACTCCTTTTAAAACCAGTAATGTGTAGTTAGAAGCTTCCTGTGGCTTTTTAAAGTATACTTTTCTCACTGTTGTGGTTTGTGCGACTTGGGAAACTGGTGCACCTTGTCGGTCACGATGTAAAAAAAAACAACAACAAAAAAACAACACCGTTGACATGTCACTGGGTTTACAGATGGGTTGGCGAATGCATCTCGTTTAATGAAGCCCCTGCGAGCTTCACACTGTCCTACTTGCCAAAGTTCTGCGGCAGAGCGCGTACTAACTTTTAGCCATTTGTACGTGTGCAGGCCGCCAGACACCCGCGATTCTGATGTTGTTTAAATCATTTGGGAAGCAGCTGACAAACGTTGCATGTTTTTGCAAAATTTCCTTTCGTTGCATTATTTTCGTGTTTTAATTGCCTTTTTTTGTTTGAAAAACGCACCGAGGAACGTTCCTTGATACTTATTCATCCTTCAGTTAAGACAAAGTATTTTTCTTGGCAGAGGATTTTGTGTGTAGCTGCTGGGGTTGAGGGTGGAAACTTCCTGTGTTTTCATTCATGCCCTCTGGATCGAGAGCTAGGGAAAGCGAGGAATTCACTTTTGCTGAAACTTTTGCCTCGCAGACACAAAGTTTTATTATCTATCGCATCTAAGTTGATCTGTGCTATGTTTATTAGTAAGAGGGTTTTGGGTCTTGGATATGCAGAGGATGTATCGCTTGCCTTCAATGTGCTGCCAGCAATGGACTTTTGCTCTCCTAATAAATTCCATGTCCAGGATGTTTTCCTGCTCTCGCTCTCTCAGCAGGCATCGGCTAATGTAAATTGGCAAAGAATACGCAGGCTTCGAAGTACAGAGCTCCTTCCTGCTTGTCTTTTAACTCACTCTATGGACCGCTCCCCGGCTCGGGAGTGCCGGGCTTGGAGTGATTCTAGCTTGTCGGTACCGCTGGATCGCTCCCCGGCTCGGGAGTGCCGGGCTTGGAGTGATTATCGCTTGTCGGTACCGCTGGACTGCTCTCCGGATTTTACCCTGACTCTGTAGCTACATTTTTCTCTGAGTCAATTTCCCCTGCTTCTTACATTTTCCATGGTTTCATGTAGGGACATACTTTAATATGACATAATTAAATTTTTTAAGCTAAAGCGACATCGACTTGGACCCGGTCAAGAGTGGTTTTCCCCGGACCACAATTCCATGAGGCGAAACCCAGAAGGTGAAAGAGAATAGAGATTCTACAATCCCAATAATAAGTAAGAAGCCCAAGGCACTAAGAAGTATCTACAAGCAACACATCATGCTAGCCAAATCTAGCTTTTTACACACAAAACTTTGGGCCAGATGTACAACGGTATTTAGCATGTGCAAACGGGTTTGCGACCCGTTTGCTAAAAACCTGTGCCCAATGTGCAAACACTATTTTGCGAGTCGCAAATAAATTGTGACTTGCAAAATAGTGTTTAGCGACTCGCTATTAGGAAGGGGCGTTCCCTTCCTAATAGCGACCGCAAAGCCATGTACCAATGTTTTGCAACCGCAATTGCGGTCGCAAAACATTCGCAAATTACCACCCTCTTTAAGAGGGTGGTAATGCAGTCGCAAATGGGAAGGGGTCCCCAGGGGACCCCTTTGTGACTGGCTCAGAAATATTTTTTAAGGGCAGGCAGTGGTCCCAGGGACCACTAAATGCCCTTAAAAAATGAAACTAAAACGTTTCATTTTTTTTTTTTTTTTTAAAATGCATCCCGTTTTCCTTTAAGGAAAACGGGCTGCATTTAAAAAAATAAAATAAAAAAAAACTGCTTTATTGAAAAGCAGTCCCAGACATGGAGGTCTGCTGAGCCCAGCAGGCCACCATCCCTGGGAGGGTTAGCCATTCCCAATGGGGTCGCAAATTGAGAGAGGCTCATTAATATTCATGAGCCTCTCTCAATTTGCGACCCCATTGGGAATCGCTAACAGTGTCTCTGACACTGTTGTACATTTGCTTTTGCGACTCGCAAATTGCGACTCGCAATTTTTCGCAATTTGCGAGTCGCAAAAGCAAATGGTCCTACATCTAGCCCTTCATTCGTTAACATTTACATGTCCCCATCTGCTTTCTTGATTGAATCCTTTGGTATCCAAGTTGTCTCATATGCGGATGACCCCCCAGCTATTGTTGACCTATTAGGGCAACTCGTTCAAAGCCAAAGAACATTTCTCAGCCTGCATTGTGGGTGGCACATGGGGTGGCTTAAAGGCAACTGCCTGCAGTGTAATCTGAACAAAACGAAGATCCTGCTCATTGGCCCTAACCCTCTTCCCAGTTGGTCTGGGGCCTGGCTGAGCAGCTGTTCACGCCCCCTCAATGTAGGTGGCAAAGAACTTGGGGGTACATATCCACCTCTCTTTTAAACTCCAGATCTCTTCAGTTGTTAAGGCCTCCTGTTGGATACTCAGAATGTTAAGAAAATGTCTTGATTTTATGCCCTGGGAAGCTCGGAAATCAGTAGTCCAGATTAGATTATGCCAATGTTCTCTATCTGGTGGTCCAGGATTACCTATTCCATCGGCTGCAAATTGTGCAGAATGCGGCAATCCACCTTTTGTTCAAAATCCCCTAACGTTCCTGAGTTTCGTATTACCGCAACCAATTGCACTGGCTAAGGTGAGGAAAAGGATTGTTTTCAAAGCCCTTACCATTGCTCATCGAGCTTTTTACGAGGCAGATCCTAAATACTTGACAAAAAAGTTACAAGAATACTGTCCATGCAGGGCCTTACGTTCGCAGGTTGCCCAGATATTAGGCGTCCCACACGCTAAGCAAAAGTAGTTTGGTGGTTCGGCATTTTCTGTTTTGGTGAGCAAGCACTGGATCGAGCTCCCCCGCCCCAACTCAGATGTATCGCAGACGAAACCATCTTCTGTAAACAGCTAAAAACCCATTTGTTCAACCCTTTAGGTTGTAGATTCCCCTTTTCCTTTTGCCACAGCACTGGGGCACTCTTGTAGTAGCTGTGTGGTTTAGAAGTGTATTCAATCTTCCTCTAATCCTGCGAAGACACTCTTCCAATTCATTCAAACATCTCTCAACCATCCAGACCCTACTTCAACACTTCTCCCAACAAGTGCAAAATCTGTTGACGTTTTCTCGGGCAGAATCTTGTGTCTGCACTCCCCTGCAACTCCCAGGAGCTCCAAGATCCAGATCACTTAAAGGGCTTGCAGATATGTGGAATGTCTTCAAACTGGTCACACTAGATGAACTCTTTATTGTCATCAAAATCCTTAAAATGACGTCCTACTTTAACGTCCTCATACCTATACCATAACTTAAGGTTATTTTTGCTCCTTTTGCTGAGACTTGGTGCAAAAACAATGCTTCCCTCAACCAAGGTTCTTTCCCAGACACTCTAAAATGTGCCTAAATATCCCCATTTCTAAAGATCAATCCGTATCTCAATTCCAATCACAGTCCGAATCTATTGGAAAACTACTGTCCTATGTATAACCTACCTTGGGTAGGGCAGACCATAGAAAATGGGTCTCGTCACTGATTATATCAAAGATGGAAGCTTATTCCGTCTCAGTTGTATTTCAGAGTGGCTCCCAGAATTGATACTGCGTCCTTAAAAATATTGGACACTTCCACTGAATGCTGGATGGCGGCGACTCATGTCTGCTTGTTCTGCATGATCCTACAGCAATATTTGATACAAATAATCACACTTTAATGCTTTCTCTTTTAGAATGCTACTTCGGATTCAAGTACATTGTTTTCAATTGGTTATCATGTTTTCTATCCAACTGTTCTGAACTTGTAAAGACAGATGGCTAAGTCTCTGACCTGGAGCCAGTAATCTATGGCGTTCAGCAAGGCTCCATCCTAGCCCTTATGCTGTTTAACTCAGTCAGAACCCCGGGCCTAGCCTTGGGGGTTGAGGCCTTTTACTGTCTTGGGGCCGACCTACCATGGGTCCTTAGCAACTGGGCCAAGAACCCTTCAGCACTTGACTCTCAGTAGTAGCATGGGATGAGCAGTTCAGGTCTTCTCGGGGGGTGGGGGAGGGGGAGACTCTTGATTTTATGAATAAAAGTATTTATTTTACAGCTACCACTACAAAGGCAAATACAAACACTTCCACAGTCCCCTGAGGTCTGGCCTCTAGTGTTACTTAGGTGGCTCCCTGAGTCTCGCTCCCTGCTAATTCTAGTAGTGGTGGTTATTCCCCATTCACTGTAGGCAGCATTCAGGGGAAGCCTCACTAGTCAGTGTCTCAGGAGTCCACTCAGACTGTATAAAAGGCAGTGTTCCAGCGCTGAAGCGCTATCTAGCAAGCAAGTTCCCCTTGTCACTCTTAGTTGCGCCTGCAGGAATGGAGTGACTAGAGTCTTTGAGTGTGCCCCCTCCATGGGCGTTAGAGTTGCCATGGCTATCTCTAGTAAGTTTTTTATGCGGCTCAGGTGGGCTGCGCTCGGCAGTCCTCGAGTTTCTCATACGCTGTAATGCAGCCGTTGTGACCAGAGGTTCTTCGTGGCTCCTCCAAGCCGGGTAAATTCTTTGGTCCTTCCCAAGGTGGTTTGGGGACAGGAGGGGGAGTGCCAAAGCCCTGATGCTGATCCTCAGTCAGGGCAGAAGAGTTCACCATGGCGGTCTCTCTCTTGTGATGATCCTGACCAGGTCACACTTCTTGCTTGGTCCCAGTTGCGTCCTCTGGAACATGGAATCAGTCTTTCCACTGCACATTGGCTCCGACTATCTGCACAGCAGATTTCTTCACAGCTTCCCCTCCTGGCATACGGGGGTCTTCATCTCATCTCCGCACATGGGCGATGGCCCACTTGGTATGGCAATCTCCCTACGGCACCCCCTCCTACCATACGGGGCCACTGGTTCCTCACTGTGGTGACCCATTCGACATAGCAACAATCACGTCTTGTTTCATGGCAGCCCTCTTCTGGCATATGAATATCACATACTTTCCCTGCACATGGGCAACAACCCAATCAGTGCAGCAGCTATCTCCTCAAACCTCGCTAAGGGAATCAACTCGGCAGGATTCCCCACTGGACCTCGCTCCCTCCAGTGCTCTCCTCTTCCTCACAGAGCACACTGGTCATGGCAAGCAGGCAGGTGCTGGTGCTTCAGGCTCCAGTATAGGTGGTCTAGGATTCCCTGGGTGATGTTCCCTCACCAAGCTGGGAGACTAGCAGGCCATGGCCCCATCCTGGTCACATGCAGCAGTCTTGCAGAGCTTCTCCGTTTTGGGCAGCCTGACTGGCTGCCTTACAGTTGACTATTTTTGGGGTCTCAAGCTCCCATTCTTATATTCCATTTAAAGGCACCAAATGTGATTTAGAGTCTGACGTTTTCTTGGTGGTCTGCTTCCTTTTGAAGTCACCACTCATCCGCCCTCTTTCTCTTGAAAGCAGCCTGTCATAGCATGAAAGACTCCAAAGCTGATAGCCCCACAACACGGGCCAAGTCAGTGACCAGAGTTCGCAACTGGATGACAGCCACAGTGATATCTGTATCAAACATTTAGCTCCGGGCCTCAGCCGTACTCTTTATGACTCTTATTAGTCCCATCTCCTCCTGAGGTCTGCCCAGGTCCCTTAAGTGTGATCTCTTTCTGAATCAGTGTACTGGGGGGCCTGGCTCTTCCTCTCACTAGTGTGTTCCACCCAGCTCGCAGGAATACAGCAATACACAAATTTGTCTGGTGGGATTCCTCTGCCTCCTCTCCTCATGTATCACCATGCAGCCCTGGGTCTCCCAAAATTAAACCCAGAGTCTTCCATATATTGTACCACTCGCAGGCACACATATACCGAGCACATACATGTAACATACACACTGCACTACATCCTTCATGTAGTGTACCACTTCCAATTTCAGTCCGAATCCATTTGAAAACTACTTTCGTAGGTACACATACACCCGCATGCATATAACATGCATTGCACAGAACTGCATAATCCCTGTATTGTAGCGTTCACATGCACCTATACTCCTAGCACATGTACACCACACATGTACTGCGCAGCACTACTCACCAATCCGATGTGGGCCAAGAGTGAGTTAAGCACACAGCAGGAGAATTTTAAAGGAAGGAGCCTGTAGGCCTCTCCAGTGAGACGGGTAAAAAGGACCTAATTGCTACACGGTATGCTGCCACCCTTGCGCTTGTGCTGCTTAACTCCTAGTAAAGGCAGTAGCCCTTCACCACTATGCGGGTAGTGCTTTGGGCACTCCTC
This sequence comes from Calotriton arnoldi, assembly GCA_963921515.1. Lineage (NCBI taxonomy): Eukaryota > Metazoa > Chordata > Amphibia > Caudata > Salamandridae > Calotriton > Calotriton arnoldi. The sequence continues at coordinate 961,984 of CAWUFW010004520.1, forward strand.
CTGGTCCAACAAGACCACAATCCATGAGACAGGCCTATCTCATGGCGCCAACACGCATGATCTGTGATTGCCTAACACAACAAAAATCAGCATTAGGGATCCAGACATCAATTCAGTTGGGGCTCTCAGGACAGGAGTGCACATCCAACACAACACTCTTAGACATCCTCACCTTTTGAACAATCCTTCTGAAGATTCAGACCTGGATGAAGAAGAATTTCCTCACTTTAAACCCAAAAAAGACCTGATCTCCATAAAAATGCAACCCATGCTCTAAATGTTTCACCTCTTGAGTTTGGTACTTGGGTCCTAGCAGGGGCCTCCCAGTCTGCCCTTTTGCCGCTCAAACAGGTCTTATCAACCACAGCCAGGCTTTTATCTTCATCAGAAAAATCTGGCCCCCTTTCTCCAAGCCAAATTGAGCTACACTTGCTGCCCATCGAGGCCAGAATATATTTTAAACTGAGATGTCTACCCTACAAAGCAGTCCACCTTACCTGGCCCATCTCCCAAGATATCTGGCTTCACAAAAAAGCTCAGAAGTAAAGACTAGCTTCTTCTGGAAATTCCTTTATTCAGAACATCCATGCAGTTCATCAGTCATTCTCCGGAGCGGCTTCCCTCCGCAGCAACTCTCTAGTTGAGGAAATTAGGACCAAAACCATCCTTCGCTCTTTCCTACATCTCCTTAGGGCACATCTCTTTACACTGCATTTGATGCATTGGCTTGTTATAACTTAGATGCGGATGTTCTTAACCTCCCTGGCTTTTTCACCCTTAAACTGGTTACTTGGATATTTACGCACTCTCTCCTCCTTTCTCTAAACTGCCTTCACCCTACCCACTTATCTTATCTTCTGCTTCTCTTCCCACTTCTTCACTTTACACACCCCATCCCTCTCTCTCTGCGTCCCCTGTGTCCTACCCTCCACAGAAACCACACCCAGTTCCTCGCTTGTCTACACTTTGTCTCTAGCCCTTCACTTTCTAGCACTTCCCTGCCCATACCCCATCCTTCCCTCTTAGCCTTCCCCCCCATGTCCCTTTCTCTTAATCTCCCTGCCCACTTACTTCACCCTGCTGCTTCCCTGCCCTTCCCTCTCCTCATGGACATTTCTTTGGACAGAGAAATATTTTTTAAATTTGTTCTGAAGAAAGGTTGCAGAGATACTGATTTGGATTAGGCAGAAGCAAGTCACTCAGTGCTGTCCCTTCAATTTCTTTTTCATTTAACCGGTTCCGATCTTTCAACAGCTTGCAAAACAAGGTGGCATTGACACCAAAACCTTTGTATGTCTAGACTTCCTCTGGGATATCGGTTGAGCTCTTGATAAGAACAGTTTTGCCTCTTCTGTCTCATAACTTAAGATTCAATTCTAGCTTTCTGAAATACATGCATTATTTTGTCTTCCTCTGTCCAATTTGACTAACTTTCCCACATGCCCCTCTTGTTTATTCCATGGATTTGTACCCAAACCACTATCTTAGTGGGCCTAAAACTTGCCTAGTGAGCAGAAATTTTAGGGTATGTTTCCTAAACTTTGTTCTTTTTCACTGATAGTGTGGTGGACTAAGATCCAATCTCAATGTTTGTTACAAATACATTTTTAAAAAAAAACCCTTACCAAATAGTAGCTCTTGACCTTCCTGTGTTGTTCATGCAGACAAGATTGAATATGCCTATTCTATTGAAGTAGTAAAATATATAGGTGCTATGATCGCCCTCAGGCCACTGTTAACCCGGATCACTGTGTGGACCAGAAAGAATCCTAGTTGAACAGGCTGATGCTTAGGGACTGTTTGTCTCTTGCCCACGCAATAAAGAACCTGTGGATTGCATATGTCACGGATACTTTTAACAGCCTGGGTATGGAGGACTTATTTTATAGCCCCAGTCTTTTTAGTTCTCAGAATTGAAGTGTGTGAGGGACCATTTTTTGAAGCGTCAGTCACTATATAGAGAACAGTCAGGACTGATGAAACCCATGGTTTGGGGCACATGCTGCTAAAACAGTTCAGACCATGGAACCATATCTAATTGTACATAGGGATACGGAGAGATTTCTGTTGACCAGATTTAGATTTAATATGTTGCATTATCTACTGGCCTCTCCTAGTGTTTGGAGGCCATCTGGTTCTGTGGATCGCTGCGACTGTGTCTCCGCAAGATACCCATCATTTTATGATGATTTGTAGCTGTTTTAGGCTACCCAGGAGAATGTTTCACTACTCGATTGAAATTCCTGACTTTTAAGCAAGAAGGGCCTGCTCTTATGTTCCTCCATCTTCTATCTAATGAACACGTTATTTTCAAAGTCTCCTGCTTTTTAAGAGCTGTAATGAGATTGAGGTACTCTATGCCTGATCAACTGTCGCTGCTATTGGATGATTTCGGAGTTGGAATTTTTATGGGGTTTTATCTGTTGATCTTATTATCATACTTGTAATATGTATTTTATCTTGTGTATATGATGTTTTTAGGTATATGCATGTATTTTGATATGTTTTTTTAAAGTTATGATTATAACTGAATAAAGATTTCACACACACTGGTTGTTCTGTGGAAATGTATATTTTTGTTCTCATTATACGAACAAGATGTGGCAGAGGCCCATCTCTTTTAACTTTACTGAACCTTCCTCTCCCTTCCAAAGCTAGACCCGAGAACCTGGTTCACGAACTGGGAGAATAAAGATTTGCAATTTTGGTAATGGGGTTTGGGAAGAAATATGAGCCCACTTTTTGTTACTATTAACTAGTGCCATGTCTTTCCCGATTTACCTAGTAGCTAGTCAGATTGTTTCTGTATTGGCTACTGCTTTGCCACTCAGAGTACCAGATGGCCTCTTCCATGGGTCATTGCTAAGTGGCCTGGGATGCATATGTAGTGCCCCCAACACATCCATGCACCATATGGTGCCTGGCACACGGTGCATGGATGTGCACAAAGTGACTTTTCCTACTGCGACTTGTGCTGAAGCCCTTTTCCTGAGCCGCAGCACAAGCTGCAGTAGAAGAAAACATTTTACGACCGCCTGCAAATCGGGCAGGTGGGACCGCCAACACATTGTCGGACGGTCACCTGCCTGAAACTATTGCGGTTGGCTGTCCGACCGACTGCCATTGTAATGAGGGTCTTTGTGTTTTTTACATGCATCATTTGCATTAATTTTCTTTCAGACTTGTGGGTGCAGCAGACTGCACCTTCGTGTTGATGTTTACCCATTTCATAGTGGCATACAACGTTGAAGTTATACGAAATACTAGAACGTGCTTCTCTTGAAGAGTAGTTTATGCTACATTTGATTTACTTTTTAGTTTAAATGTTTTCAACCAATTCTGATACTTTTTTGACACATAACAGGTATTTAAAGTTACAGTCTGCTGTCTAAGTTTAGCAGCCTCAATTCATTTCTGCCTGTTTCAAGCTTTTAGTTTTCAGTTTCTGTAATTTGAACGCCGCAACAGACTGCCTGTGATTTTGAATAGAAGCATGTATGTACCCTGTGTTCTTAACATGAACGTGAGGATACAATATTTGTGGATGTTCTCTCTGGAGAGTTACCGATAAAAAACTGCTTAGACATTTTATTTTTGTTTCATACTATTCTTCTTCCTCATCTTATGAATAGTTGGTTCATGGAGATAGCGGATGGAAAGGTGGGGGGAGGGGACTGCTGGTGTTTAGGTTCATCTAACCAGTGTTTTATAACTCTATCCAAAGTTAAATCAGTCAGCATTTTATTTATTTCTTATTTCTATACCACTTTTTGCACAAATGGCAGTAACGTTATCCAACAGTGCCTTATAGTTTGGAAAAGCTTGCACTTTAGCGGTCCAATGGTAATGCATATTTCTATGGAATGAAATCTGGGACTTTTAGCCCAACCCTTGTCATGACGGTGACAATAGATTTGAAGAAGAAAATGGGAGTGAGGACAAGGCGTTTGTAGACAAGTCAGCTGCAGGCTTCTTCTACATCCTTGAGGCACATATTGGTACTTGAACCACTAAGTACAGCAGAAAAAATAGGCATTTGCTGCCCCTTTTCCTGATCGCTTGTCTGTCAGCAACTGAACAGGCTCAAGGGACATTTGGTTCCTATTTAAACAAACGTTTTCAATATCTACCGTTGTGTATTTTGCATTATATCATCTGTGGTTTCATTTTACGTGATCTGTTCTAAAACTTATATTAATAAACCCACCATAGACTGACGTTATACATTTACAACATTTGTTTAATACTCCGAACAGTTGATCTCACTAATCCTCACAGTGTGTGATTGTTCAAAGCGCCAGCAAAACCATGACGTATCTTCTTTGTTACACAAGAGCAAGGAAGTCACTTACTGGATATTACAAAATTTGTGGCTTAAAAATGGCTGATTGACCAGGGCATAGTTCGTGATCTCAGAGTGCTGGGCCACAGCAGCCATCAGGTAAATTATTGCAAATACTAAAAAGTGGGATTTGGTACATTTATGACTTCCTTTTTAAATAAGATCACTGGCTTGTACCACTGTCCTTCTATATCTACTTTTAAGGCTCTTACCTTCTGTTGGCACTTTTTCAAGCTTAAATTTTTCCTGCTAGAAGACACTAATGCCTAGGAAATTGTTGGCGAGGCCCTGGTGGGGATATTATGGAATAATATGGGCTTTAAATGTAGATATGGCTTACTTGTAATTTTCTTTTCTACACACTATGTGGGAGTCCATTTTGTAACTTAGGACTTTTTTGACAAAATGGCAATGTCTTTTGGTATACACAAGGAGATGATGGACGGGCCGCTGAAACTTTTCAGACACTCACCCCCAGTCACAGATCTGGGTTGAATCCATCATTCTTTAGCTCACTCCGCCACCCCAGTTCAGACACAGCTATATGCAAATCAGTCTTGACCCTGTGCCTCATGGGAACAGTCCAGCCCGAACTGCCAAATGATGATGGATTAAACCCAGATCAGTTGACTGGGGGTGAGTGCTTGCAATGTTCAACACTCCGTCCATCATCCCGTTTGGTTTTGCTATGTTTGCCCTAAGTTGGCAGGGTATGCCCAGACGTGGGTCCCTTGCTCACTTTGCCACTGGATTCAAGATAGCCTGGCTGATGACGGCTGAATAGTCAGAAACCGGTCCCAGGATGCTTGTTTCCGGTCCAGGGAAGACATGGCTTGGTAGTTCGGGCTGGACTGTTCCCATGAGGCACAGGGTCAGACTGATTTGCATATGGCCATGTCTGAACTGGGGTGGCGGAGTGAGCTAAAGAATGATGATGGATTAAACCCAGATCAGTTGACTGGGGGTGAGTGCTTGCAATGTTCAACACTCCGTCCATCATCCCCTTTGGTTTTGCAATGTCTTTTGGTATGCAATTAGTATTTGTATTCCGAAAGGAGGGTGGCAGATCTTAAAACTATTGACACTGTTGTATGTCATGCACTAAAGACCCACATTCCGATGGGCTATCAGTTATCTGAATAAGCACCGCTCGAGGACAGGGTGCTGTTAGACCCCATCCCGTAAAAGGCCACTTCCCTTATATACATAAAAATAATGAATAATACCCCTGACCCCCTGGGGGCCCTCCGGGCGGCTTGGGAGACAGAAATCAGTATCTGGAGGCAATACAGGACCCCGGGAAGGTGGCCAAAAGAGCACAGTTTCGCCTCATACAACTCTGAATCTTATACAGATCATACACCACCAGGATTATGCTCCACCGAATGGGTCGAAGCGATACTGACAGTTGCATGAGGGGCTGTGGTGAGGTGGGTACTTTTTTTCACACACTGACTGCCTCCTGCTTCAACAATACTGGAGTGAGATAGCTCGGGTGATGTCCAAGGTGATGGGTCAAGAGGTCACACTGGATGCTCGATGGCATATATTATTCGTGACAGGGGACACCCCATGACTGAAATACACCAAGGTATGGTTAATGTTAGCCGATAATGTAGTTAAAAGGAATATTGCAAGGGTATTGGGGGGGCGGCGCAACCCCCAAGGGTCTCCGAATGGGAGGCGGACCTTGACTGGTACTGCGCAGCTGATAAACTGGTATACCAAAGCCGTGGGTGCCAGAGGAAGTGGAGCATGGTGTGGGGTAAGTGGGTGGAATTTGGAGGGATTTGAAGCACTACAATAGTGAGCAGTTTTGTGGGAAATGAGAACACGAATAATCTCCTAACTGCAATAATATGTCATTGGGCTTGGGATCCTTGATACTGTGTTGTCCTGGAAAGACTGTTTTAACCATAAGTGATGAACCTGCCAACCTTGCTGAACATAACCTGATATTTCTGTGTACCTATGATGTGTAGCCGAGCATTTGTTTAATAAAAAATAATTTCCCCCCCCCCGCCACACACACACACACACACACACACACACACACACACAAAAGGACTGTTGTATGTGCTGATTATTCAAGGCAGCAGAGCTGGGCCATACCCTGGCATCGGTAGCTAATGTCTAAAGTTGTAAAGGTACTTCTGACAGTTTTATGTATTTTTGATATATGGTCTCTTCTTTACAGTCCAAAAACCAGGTGTGTTCTAGTATATTTATTAAGGTTTAATCTTTCAATCCATTTTTGAGCAGCCCCAGGCATAAGCAGTATGTTGTGTCCAGTCAGACACTGAATGCGTATCCTACTGCTATTTTACTTTTGAATCTTTTTTTTTTTTATTCGCGAACACATCTCAACTCCCCGAAGCCAATGATATCCAAAAATAAAAACATTCCCAGCATAACCACATTCGGATGGAGTTCAGGACTATTGGGAAAGCACACTGACCACAGAGATTTTATATTTAACTTGCAAAATACTGCCGGGTAATGAGCAGCATGTTAACGGCGGGAAGGCAGACGGCAATGGAACAAAGGGAAAATGAGAGAAAGGAAGTGGCCACCGGGAGGAAGGTTGAGAAGTGTAAAAAAACAACTCCTGCGGCTGTAATATATGAAGCCACCAAATCCAGATCCCTACTTTCTGTCTCTAACAAGAGACATTAAGCGGTGTACACAGAACTGAATTCATTGACCAACATTTTGATCAGAGTTTGAGGACTGCTCTGAAGGTGCAATGCCCCTAATGTTGTTAAATATATGCTGCTTCCTTTTGTGAAAAGATTTGCTGCAAAGCCACCTTCAGACACACAGGGCTCCCCGCAGGTTGTTTTAGGACCCAGACTCACTGATTACTTACGTGCCATTTGCAGCTTCTTCCTCTAGCATTGATGTTCACACCAAAGTCTGGGAAAATCAGAATCCGCTTAGCATTCAGTGTCCAAAAACCCACATTATCATCCTACCATCCTTGCCTTACAAGAGTCCTGAAGACCTGCTGGAGCCATGTACACCTTTCTCACTAACAAATATTTCTTGCTGCACAGAGGGTTTGGCAAAGAAGGCTGCATCACTTCAGAGAATGATTGCTCCACTGTCATAAATCCTAAGGCCCAATAACGCTTGAAGCCTTCCTTATGTTGCTTAGTGCCACACTTTGACTTTTGAAGTTCAACCGTACACATGCATTTTTCTGTATCTCAGTGTGCCATCTGAGCTTGGAATCTGCTTGGCCTACTCAGCTCTCCATTTTCTTCATCCTAGTCTCCAGTGACTTCACTGAGAGCTCACAGCCCAATACTCTGCCACTAATGTCCGTCACAGCTTTTGAAACTTTTACAGGATAATGTCCATGGATGCGTTAATTTCCTGTTGAACCTACCCAGGTTGTCTCTGTCAAGCCATAGTCTTCCTTGCATGCATGTGGGCCTTGAGAGCTCTTTGTCTTTCTTTAGCTGTCTGCTGCCACCTTGTTCTGCTGTGACACTAATCTATCTCTACTCTGCTGCACAGCCAATTTCAGGGTCAGTTGGAAGATCTACCTCACTCTGAGTTCTTTTCCTTGCACAACTCCTCCTCTTCCTGGCGCTGGAACATCACTGGCTTTCTAGGGTAGCTTCAGTCACAGTTAAAACAGCACCCTCATGCCACCTCATTGAATCCTCTGTTCTCCACAGAAAAGTTGCAAGTCTTCCATGCCTGTGGAACAAGAAGCCTTCTGCTGTTACCTCTGGTGCCTCCTTTTCTGAAGTCTCATCCATCTGCTATTGTTTTCACCTTAGCATTAAGTGGTTACTGTACTTGCACCTGTTCCAGCGACTTGCTGCTCGCCATCTGTTAAGGTGACACCAGTTGATCCCCTCCCTATTACTGAGTCTGTGTGAGACCGCCTACAGTTTGCTGAGCCTGGCAAGCTGTTGCCATCGGCCCAAAGTCAGATTTGGCAGTCTGAGCATGGCGAAAAGGCAGCCATCTCTCTTAATGAAAGACTCTGACCTCTCCACTGCCATTGCATAAATTGCTTAAATGCACTGAAATGAGACTGGGAATTCATCAAATTGTGTGCGACTGGAAGAAACCTTTGTTCACTGTCCCTTGGATTTGATGAATGACTGTTGCAGATTTCAGAAAACAATAATAAAAAAATTACACTAATTTCTCATCTCATGAGAATTTGAAAAATTTGAAATGGAGACAAAATACAGAAAATCAAAAAATTGCAGTGCAATCAAAAGGTACTGATATAGAATACAAACTAAGAGGCTGTAATTAGAGAATAGTACAAAATAATGTCCACTAATCAATTGAAAATGTTAAATAGTCAATTGAAAGTATTCTGTTGTAACTGGAGCTCATTTTACAGTCCATATTATATGGAAAAAAGTCTTAACTTTAATTGTATAATTTCTCAGGAGATGAGTAATTTGTATAATAAAATGTAAAAAAATTAAAAATGTTTGTAAAAAATATTTTTTTCTGTAATCTGCCAACCGTGTTTTGCAGTCATTTGATAAGGGACTATAATAATTTTTGTACATGGATATTTTTGGGCCTACCTTGGTTGTTTCTCCAATTTTGACTTTACCGATTGAACCCTAGTTTTTTTTTTTTTATATAGTTTCATTACCCTGGTTCTTAGGGTTATTGGGTTGACCCGTATATTGTTACAGTAATTTTCAGGAAAAGCAAGGCCCTCCACCACATGTGTTTTCATGTTCTAGGGTTAAAAATGAGAGTTAAAACAGTCTAGGACTATCCTCTCAAATTATTTATTCTGGGATATCCTGGCTGGGATGAAAGAAAATTGCCTGTGGTGTTTGGCAACGGATGTGGGTTATTATTGCCCTGCCATCTGTTGTAGTCAACATGTTCAGCCATTCTTTATTATGCCCTATGGGCCAGCAGCCTTTGTCAGGACATATAATAATCTCTATCTAATTTGTAAGACATTTTTGGGTATTTACCTATATACAAAAAACCTATAAGATGCTAGTGCGTGAAACTAGCTCACGCTTCCGTAATAGATAGTAATGGTTGAGAATTGTGCATGTTTAACTGTAGTTCTTCCACATTGGCTGAATTCTGGGCGAGAGAATACATGGTATGTTATTGTAATGGTACCTTGGTAAAAAAAATCTGTTTTGCTTACCTATATTTCTTATAACCATTACAATTAAAATGAAAGCACTGCACCGTGCGAGAGAGACAACATATAGCTGACTGGGTGGGCGGTACAACCCAATGTAAGATTACCCCAGTGTTTTTTAGCATGGAGTTACATTAAACTTAACACTACACATGTGAGAATTTGTGTAAGACGGTTCGGAAATGTTTTCCAGGCCCATTTAGTTCCAGTGAAATCAGTCTTGCCAGCGAGGTATTCATAAGTGGAAAAAATGGATCCTTTATCTATATTCAGTAAGGGCAGCTTGAACTGTGATCTCTGATGGATCCTAGGTTCTTATGCCCATTAATAGGGAGAAAGTGTGTGCTCAATTGAAGTTTTTGTATTCTCTGTTTGGGATCAAGATGATTACAGTCTGTCAAGATGCAGCTGGTGGACTGCTGTGTCCAGGCATATTGCAGAGTTGAAGTGGGATCAGTTTCAAGGTTGACAATGTTATCCCAGACAGACGCGATGCAACTGTGGTGGATGAGGATGTAGAAGAAGACTATACTTGAAAATATGTAATTGTCCTTCAACTATGTTCTGTAACTTCACAAAGGAGTGGAATATTTCCCAGTGGCCAGTAGTTTTCTGGCTCATCTGAGTTTGCTTTTCTTTTATTCAAAAATAGTTTTTTTAATAATGTGTTTATCTGTGTTCATGAAGCCCCCTTCGGTTAGTGGATTATTCAAAATGCTTAATGGTAATGCTTTAGAGGCTCAGGTGAGTGCTAAGTTAGCTAATATGACGTGGATTTCTTTTTCACAGCTAAAAATAGAAGCCAACTTTGTATTCAGGGTCACTGGGGAATGGGATTGCATTTGAAGTACCATTTTAGCAGCCTGTCATACGCTCTTTAGCAATCATCTTCCATGGTTGCAATAGCCGTAACTATGTTATGCTTCTAGCATAGTCTGAAGCATGTTGGATAGTTTTTAATTTTGTCCTTTGTAGATTTTATTAATGTCAGTTTGTTTTTGCACTATTTGGCTTCTGTTTGAGGTCGCCATTTAGAATCTAGTTTTTGCTGATTCGTGAACTTTGTAGAGTAAAAAGATTGGGTTAGGACTTATTTTTTCAGAGGATAGTCTAGTGCTTTGATTGTTGAAAAGCTAAGGAATCACAACAGAGGCAATGTTTGTAGAGGACTTTTGAAGGGAGTAGGAGGACAGTTCTGTCAAGATATGGTTGGAACTCTTTACTGTATAACAACATCCAAAATATAGTTTAATGTACCTCTTTTATGGGAGTTTGTGGCACATGTCGATAGGAATGGGGAACTGTGAACCCCCAAATGTGTGGTACTGCTCATTTTCAGCCTGAAGTTTACTATTAACATAAGTAAAATGGTTCTGTAGGGCCACAAACCGCTCTTCGGCTACACAGACCTCTTTGAAACAAATTGGGAAAAATAGTGCAGGTACAAATGACCCATGCCACATTGAATTGTAAGAGACCCTTGAACAGAACCTGTGTAAAATCTGCACAAACCATGCCCTATGGATACTTTGTGTTTGTGTATGACTTAAAGCGTGTGGCCACACACCATGCTGTCTGCACTTAAACACATAGCATGGCTGCAGGCCATATTGTTCAGATTGTGGAGACGGGGTTGCTGCATACAGCACATTAATCAGTGTCTTGGTAAGTGTATTGTATTTTATTAGTATTACATTTACATAGCTCGTCATATCCCTCACAGCGTGCCGGAGAGCATTTGTGAATTGGTAGCAGGCTACCTATCCATGTGCTTGTCTAGAAGAGTGTTGGTTTGTGACGTGGTCTAAATGGCAGGTTTATTCAATGTCGTTGAAGTGATTAAAGTTATGCTCTTATCTAGTTTGTCTTCCTTTGCATATGGTCCATTGTAAAATGAAACGACAAAGTTAATACGCTTACGCATATAACATTAGTATACAGATAGAGAGGTATTGAAGGCAGCTTCTATATATGCAAAATGTTTTATTGCCTTGATTGCATGGGAGAGTCTGCTCTTTGTTTGCTGCAAAGATGTAGCTGTGCTTATGCTTGCAGTGGGGCATAGGAGAGTGAGGGGTAGCTGTGTATGTGTTGTCTGCCATCCTTGGTGATAATTTAGTCCTGATTATACAGGTAATGGCGGTGCGTCAGTACGATCCTGGGTTTCATGTCTTCCACGCCACCATATTGGTCGAGTGGATCTGTCTTGAAATGCCCATGTGCATAGTATCCAGCCGAAATGCCCCCCATGCTTTTCAGTTGCTCCAACCGGGTATACTTTGGGTCTTGGTGAATGTCTTGTGAGGTGTACAGAGAGGGCATTGCAGGATCGTTGTAGGAAGGTGGAATCTGACTGCATGGTTACCCCCACTTTTTTTCTGGTGTTTTGCTGGTTTTTGACTAGTCTGACTGGGATCCTGCTAATCAGGACCCCAGTTTATCTGCTTACTCCCTAAATCGATTGCATGTACTTTAGGTACACTCCAGATTAGATTCTGGGGTACCATTATAAGTCCCTAGTATATGGTATACTATGTACCCAGGGCATAGGTACCCCAGAGGCCTCCCAGGGGCTGCAGCATGTATTATGCCACCCCTGAGAGACCTTTCAAATGACACAACAGGTCTGCTACAGCAGCCTGTGTAAGGTGGTGCATGCACCCCTTACTTAGATATAATTTCACTATATCAATCCTAATCACTGCACATATAAACCTATCAGACACCCCTATGGCAGGCCTTATCAATCCTGAAGCCTGGGTTTTATGTGAGAGGGTGCCCATGCATGAGCATAGCCCCTCTGCAGCCTTCGGAACCTATTCTCCGGGGTTGTTTGTGATGCAGCCAACCATATATACTTAAGTGCATTATAACCTCGCGGTAAATGCTAACTTTAAAACGGCTGCATGGAAACATGTCGTGTTTGGTGTCAAACACCTTGGAATCATACCTCCACACCAGTAACTGGTGTGGGAGGTATGATTCCACCCTCCTAGAGGGAGAAATATGACAACACCGGTACACCCGGTACCAGCTTTCTTGACCCTGGCATCACAAAATGGATGCTGCCAGCCACAGACACGAGTCTGCCCTCCTGCTGCTGGACAAAACTCTGGCAGGGGAGGCTTGACAATAGGTTTCCTGTCACAGGGAGGTGTGACCACCTCCCAGACGGGCTTTAGTGTATTGGGGCTGGGTGGGTGCACTCTCGGAGTGCTTTGATGTCTGCACTGGGGGCACATTTGGTGTCCCTGTGCATAATCCAGCTCAAACCGGTTGCAGGAGCCATTTGCTCCTGCTCTGGCGCGAAACTGGACAAAGGACATGGGTGTAGCCACCCCTCTGTCCTGACCCTCCCATAGGTGGGTCCCCAGAGTTTGTCCCACCCCTTCCTTGGGTATAAAATAGGAACCCCTGACTACAGGACTTTAGATATTACCTGGACTAAACTCTGCTACAGAAACCAAGTACTTCGACGATCTGCACACCGCTGGATGACTGAAGAATCTCCCTTGGAGTAAAGGAGTTACTCCCCTGCTGAGCAGGCACCTAAAACGCATCTGACCGGTTTGCATCTACGAAGCTCCTGAAGGACTCCGAAGATTTCTGCAATACAGGAGGTGGGTTCCCGTGGTCTTTGAGGTTGATCTGCACTCTCAGCAATTCTGAGGCCCGTATCCCTCGTGGGGACCGTGCAACCCGAACCCCTGGGCACCGTGTACATTTGCAGCAGCATATGCTTTTTGGTGACCCCTGAGGCTGTGCTTTGGGCTACTTGTAGTCCTGACCCCGAGCAGTAATTCCACCGAAGATTTCCGGCCTACACTCCATGAGTGTTCCGTGGGCTGGTATTTCGTGATTCTGCTCGAGGTCCCTTTGCGATCCCTGGCCCGTTGGCCTGTGGGTGCCTGAAAAGGCAACTTTAACTTTCAGTGGGCTTCCCTGGTTGCTCCAGACGTGCCCTGACTCTCCATCGCTTTGAGAGTCCCCAGGACCTTGCTGGTCCTCACAGAAGCATCTTTCCTCTGACCGCGTGGGTTGCCGTTGCCAAGGCTTGTTGGTGTTCAATCCGGACACTGACCCCCCAGCACTCAACATCCTTTGTGGGACAGCTCGAATCCGGACTTTGGTCGTCGTAGACGTCTCCTGGTCCCTGTGGCTGCAGAGTCAAGCTTCACCTCTTCTCACCTGAAGCTCCCGACATCGGTGGGCATTAGATTGCTCCGCTCCTGGTCACGTAAAGTGACCCAGACTTTGTCCCCTCTGCTTTCAGGTTCTTCTCGTCTTCGATCCAGGCTTGGATCACACCGGACACTTTTCTTCTCCACGGCAGCAGTACTTTTTTGCATCACGCCATTGAAAACGACGAGGGTTTCCGACACCACTTGACCCCTATGCACCCGGCTCCTCTGGGATAGGTAACTCGGGTACCTCGGTACTCTCAAGGGTGCTGGCCTTAGAACCTTCTATGTTTAGCTGGGTTTGCTTAAAGTCCTCTCCGAAGTGTCCTTAATCTCTAAATTTCCAACCGCGACTTTCCCATAGAGTTGTAAGGAGCTCGTGTCTGTGTTCCCACACTGCACCCGTCCTCCGTGGGTCCCCTGTGTCACTACTTTGGGTGGTTCCTTGGGGTCCCAGCGATTCTACGTACTCTAGGCACTGTGTCTAGTCAAGTCGTGGTTGTTATACCACTTTCTTAGTATATAGTTCGGTCTCCCCCTATAGCCCGCTGTGTATTGTGCTATTTACTGTCGTTCTAGTGATTTAATATTGTGTGTCTTGTTCTCTAATCTCATAAAGAGGTTAGCAGAGAGTGTTTAGTAATAAATACATATATTTTATATGTACCTTGTGTGGTTCTCCTTTTATTTGGTCGTTCAGGAGGTTATATACTGGTAAAACAAGCTGCTTTACATTCCTTCAAGACTTAGCCTGAAGGCTGCTCTCCATAGCTACCACTAGGATAGCTTTCAATAAAAGTTGTCTTTAACCTAATCATCAATAAGGGTCGTTTGGACTGGTGCAAGGTGCCCACTTTAATTAGTGAACAGCATATACCAGGCCAACTTTTCACAATCGTTACTTATGTGTACTGTGGACTGTATTCAAAGCATGCCATTATTAAAAAAAAAAAAAAAATAGAAATTCCCACCAAAAAATGAAAGAATATTATGGTTCGCTACTAGGATCACATGCGTTTTTTGATGTGTCTGAACAGGTCTTCTCTCGAAGGCATATTAATATTGTAATTCAATACCTAAGTTAATATTTTAATTTGCATTTATGCTTAGCTACGCGCAGTATAGCTTCTGCTGCTCCAGTGCATAATTTGACTTCCCCTGTGAAACTGTTGGATTCCAAGTCATTTCTACCCTATTCTGCTAATAGCAGTGCCCCGTTTCCTTTTCTTACAGGTAGTAACTTATTACTTAAGTGCTTCCTGCAAAACAAGTGGTCTCTTGATACTGAAGAAACATATTTTATGAATCTCATAAAGCAATGTGTGGTCTGTTATGGAAATTAAGATCTGTTGTATTTTTCTGCAATCATTGTTAATTTACCATGCGCCTCTTATGCATTTATTTTGGCAAGTTTACCTTTGTCACCTGCCCTTCTAGTAAGGAGAACGATGCGCTCAAGTATCGAAGCGTACAACAATATAATTTTCGGGCCCCAGACTGAGGTCTTTATAAAGACCCCACACTGTCATTCGAGAATGGAGTACTTTTGTGATGAGGATGATGCGGCAGGGATGATATGGTTGGATTTCCTCATGCCATACAGATGCTGTTGCTGAAACATCAATTCAGTAATGATCTCATTACAGTAGTCTGAAATGATGTAAGAATATTTCCAGGTCATTCATGATAATTTGTGTCAGGAACAGCAGGTGGCTGGTATAGAGGATTTGAATATGCAACTAGTTTGTGGTAACTTCAAGCTATAGTTCTGGAGGCCATGACTTGTAATTTGTAGTGCTCCCAGCTGTGTATCTCTGTCGAGCAGTCAGTGACTTGCTGGTGTCACCCAGTCCACTTTTACATTTTCCCTTGAGCATTCTTTAAAAAACTCTGGTTTATGAGGCCATCCAGTGAAGAGAAAAGAGTTTTTTGTCTATCCCTACCAGTCGATCACCAACAATGGGAATCATAGAAGGTTACTTCGTTTGACACCTGCTATATTTTTAGATGCATTGTGACATTGTTCACCAGATGGCCCCTCTAAATCTCATAAAGACTGATTATGAAGTGTGCAGCCAGGCGAGCATACTGGAAAGGCACCTCCGTTAGGTGATGGTTTTGCACACATTAAAATGCCAATTCATGTAAGGAGCCTTCACATATATGCACCTTGACAATACATATATCTTCAAGGAATGAATGGAGTTAAGAGTAGTAAATGTATACTTACACTATATATATATATATATATATATATATATATATATATATATATATATATCCAACCAAACTCCCTCTCGATTAGCCAGTTTCCAGGGCCCAAAGAAAGAGCGCGGACCACCTAAGTTCGTCAAACTGCAATGTTTATTTAAACTCCCAAACAGATGCAGCTGCCATGACGCGTTTCGTCCCTCTCCCTTATTCATGAACAAGTATGGTAGCTGATATTTTAACTACAATAGTTTTGTAGGACAATACTGTGACATCTAACCTGAGTGAAGGCTTACTGGAGATGTTATCTACAATGGTATTTTAAATAAGTTTTAAACAGTACATAAACTCACAGGACTTCAAAAGCACTCACATTTTATCATTTAATGACTGTTTGATAACTCCTTGAGTGTTGCTAGGTAACTGGTTAGTGGTATGTCAGAAACGAAATTGAAAGACATCTTCCGCCCTGACAGGCAAAATTGGATCAGAACAATTTCCACCTAAGGGATTATTCTCTTTGAATAAAATAAAAAGTGCATGGAGAAATATCAATAAAGATGGCTGCTTTTTCCCAACATCATGATGATCCTTTAGAAACCTGCAAGAATGGTCCCATTGAAACAACTTAAGAGGAGCTTTAGGTATGGATCAACCTGATGGGGCAGACTCCACTGGCACTATAGAGGCACCTTCAGAAGAAAACTGAGAACTGGGTGATGTCTACTGGGAGAATTGAGGTATTCTATACCTGTGGGAAGAAACGTGTGGAGCAATAGTAGTGACTAATTATGTGTGCATGGGGAGGGGATCAATGCAAGATGAATTACATAAGAAACCTTAGCATAAACTCCACCTAGCACGATTGCATTGTAAAGGTTGCAGTGCTGTTTCTGCAAAGAAATATGCCAGCTACCCAGGAAAAGGACTGCAGTCTGAAGGTAGACATCTTTTTTTAAAATCTCTTTGCAGAGAGACAGCCTAGCAATGCGCTATAATGAAAGAAAACGTTGAGTATATAGGCTCATAAATAAAGTGAGAGCCAGACGTCAAACACGAACAAAATTAGTGTCATTTTCAAATCTCGAGATAAAAGAAAAGCCCGGATCTCAATACTCAAGGTCTACGAACCACTGGGTTCAACACAGGCCAGAAACGGGACAGAATTGCCCAGATGATAGTCATCACCTAACCATAACACATGATTAGCAGGTGTCATCCCCCCACGGAAATCTCACCTCCAGTTCTACATATGGAGTGTTCCTTTGAACACTCGACAGAAAAAACAATATGCAAGCAGCAATTCTGGATGTAGGAGAATTCAAGCCGGAGTTTTGCCCGTATTTTCTAAGTACGTTGCTAATGTACAAACTCACGAACAGCTCTGGGATTGGTAACAAGAGGTTTCCTTTGGTGTTTCATCCTAAATTTAGCTGAACCCATCAGAGGCACTGAAGCCCAAGGTCAGAAATGTTTTACAGTTGACAGCAACGCCCATTTCTCAACCAGTTAGTGCACAAGAACACCAGAGCCATTAGGAAGGAAAAAGTTACCTGCTACAGCTCGCGTAACGTGGACCCTTTGCCTTAAACAGTCCGCATCCCTTCTTACTACACTTTGTCCATTGTTTTTTTTAGGAGGTGGCCTCACAACACACAGACTCATCTCAGTAAGTGTGCCACAAGTGCCCCCTAGCACCTTGATGTCAAGAAGAATAAGCCTACTGCATGCCACTCCTGTAATCCAAAATCGAGTGGCCATGTCATGTTCTCGAGGAACCAGTTATGATTTAGAGGACTACGCAATCTTCAAAGTGCTTACACCTCCAAGAATCAGTATCTGTTTAATTTCATCTCTGTTGACTTGACCAAACAATATATCTACATTAGCCTTAGATTTTGCATGTGCCCTGAATGTTTCCTTCCAATTAAGACTTTTTGTTAAATCACTGTAATGTTTAATGTAAATCTTTGTCAATAACATCTCACCCTGAGTCCATGATGTTACTTGGAAGTCTTGCTTCTCCTTTATAGTCATTCCTTTGCCTTATTCCGGCAGCATGGTGGAAGCAAAGAAAAAGGCACTCTGCAAAGATGCAGAAAGTTGCAAGTAAACTTCAGCTTGAGCTGTAAAGGATCCTAAAGAACAAACACTGTTGCCATCAAGTTCGCAGCCATAAATGTAATGTGAGTGACTGATCTGAGCCAGGGCACCGGTGTGCTTCTTCCTGGAGAGCACCACCTTTTCTCTTCTTGGTGTGAATTTCCCTAAACAGCTCTGGGAAACTCTTCCCCATTCTGGTTAACTGGACAGCTGGCCTTTTCCTGTCCTAGGTTTGAAATACTCTGTGGCATGGCATGTCAGCCAGTGCAAGATGACCAGCTTCTGCTGGGCACCTATAATGTACTAACACATCATCTAAATACTCGGATCGAGCACAGGAATGTCTGAGGTCATTTACCATTTGCAATGGGTTATGCTGGACCTCTATAAATTAAAAAAAAAAAAACATTCCGGTGAGCACACAGAAGGATACTTTTACAGCATCCTCTCTAGTCTAGAGGCGTCTATGTGCTCAGGCAGTGTCAAGCTGCGCTCGCTCCTAAAGGAATTATGCCTTTCCCCGACGCCCACGCCATGAACAGTTCTCATCAATAATTTCACTGCAAATGTTGCAGTGATATTAATGATGTCATGGAAGATGTCATGAGTGATGTAATATGTGGGGTACTTAGCAGTGCATGGCGAGAGCGCAAGTTAAAATTACCTTGGGGCACGAGTTATAGTTACTTGAGATAACTAGAACTTCTGAATCTCAATGGTTTTGTGTGTGTAAAATCTGAACCGAACTAGAACGTCCCTTTCACCTTTGGTTATTTCAGTGATTTTCTAGGGTTTATTAAAATTGTATTTCCTAAATATAACGTCCTTGCAACCTGGGTGCGTGAGTGGTTGTGTGGGTGTGTAAGTGAGTAGGTATGTGTGTGACTGGCTGTGTGTGTGTGTGTGTGTGTGTGTGTGTGTGTGTGTGTGACTGTGTGTTTGAGTGGTTTTGAGGGTCTGAGTGGGTGTGCAAGTACATCTATGGGTGCGTGAGGGGGTGTGTGGGTCTGTGAGTGGGTGTGTAAGTGGTTTTGAGGGTCTGTGAGTGGGTGTGTGAGTAGGTTTGTGGATCTGCGAGTATGTTTTTTGGGTGTTTTTTTAAATCTGGGTCTGGATCCACGTATCCATCCAAATCCAGGAGGATTTGTGAATCCTTGCGTGGTAAAAAAAAAAAAAAGGTTTTGGGACGACTTCTTGTCCTTTAGGGATCTCTCAAAGACCCCTCCATTAGTCCCATGGTGTCAGGGTACCTCTACCCTGAACCCTTCTATCACTTAACTTTATTTTCCCCGTTGGAAGCCAAGTCCGTTTAACAAAATGGTGGACACAACTTTCCTCTCAGGTTGGGGCCAGCCAATCACAGCATTGCTGTTGGCACGTGTATTCGCGGATCCAGTGAGGATCCGCGTCCCTTGATGTACATATTTGAATATCAGTTAATATCTCAAACTACTGAACAGATTTACACCAAATCACAAAAAGTTCGCTTTCTGGACCAAGATCTACCTTTCTACCGAATTTGGTGTGATTCTGTTCAGTGGTTCGGGCTGTAGTCGTGTCTAAAATCCCTACGGGAATTAACATGGGAAACGCATATTATCTTTTACTCCCCCTTTTTTTTTTTTCTCGGCCCCCTGCTTGACGGATCACCCCGAAACTTTGCATGCACAACTAGAATCAGCAGTACACTTTTTGGGGGAAAATTTTGTGAAGATTCGTCATACGGCGACAAAGTTTTATAGGCAAGTCAAAAAGCGCTTTTGCTATGGAAACTAGGTCCTAACTATAGCTATCTACTGGTGTGTGTGTGTGTGTGTGTGTATATATATATATGTGTATGTATATAGATGTGATAAAGATCGCAAGATCGAAACGCGTCTGTTTCGTTTGTCAATAAAACACCCGTAAACCAAATACTGCGTTGGTGTGGCTGTTTCCTCGGAAGTACGGTGGAGGAGGAGTATGAGTGGTGTGGGTGGGTGTGTGTAAATATATATCTATCTCCAATCCTTCGGTTTACCATTCAAAAAACCAACGCCGAGCCCAATTCCTTAGGTGAGATTGCTGTTTATTTCATCCAAAATAGCGAAAAACACCCGACGCGTTTCGGAGCAGCACTTATAGTTAGCTGAGCTAACTATAGCTTGCGCCCCTGCAATGCACTGCTTATGACCTCACATATTACGCCTCTCATGTCATGGTCCGTGATGTCACTGATGACATCTCAAATGACATCACTGATGACATTATCCACAGAATCACTCACACCCCAATATAACCTTTCATTCACCCACTCCAACTTCCACACTACCATTCTCAAAACCATTGACACAACCATACCAGTACGTACACACCGACTCACTGATTCATAGGTCTACACACATCCACTCAGTCACCCATACCCACTCATACACCAACTCACTCACTAATACAGCCCCTGCTATATCCCCTCATACAGCCACTCACACACTGTCAGTCACCCATAGAGCTACTCACACACCTATTCACTCATCCATAGTCAATCATACAGCCACTTACTCACCTGTACAGTTATACACACACCAACTCACTTATTCATACAGATACTAACACTTACATACTCACCTATAAAGTCACTGACACAAGCACACACTCACCAATACAGCCACTCTGTCACTCACTCACACAGTCAAATATATACTCACCTATATTGCCTTTCACATACCCACCCATATACTACTGACCCATCCATTCACTCACCGACGCAGCCATGCACACATTCACTCACCCATACAGCCCTCACAGATGCACTCACAAACCCATACAGCCTCTGACTCACCCACCCACTCATCCTTGCAGGTATTCACACATCCCCTCACCCACCCAGACATTCATACACCAATCAACCCATAAAGCAGCTCATGTACCTACTCACCAACCCCTACAGCCACTTAAACACCAACTGACAGACTGATACAGAGCTAGTCACTCACCCATACATTCACTGAGACACGCATTATCACTCACTTATACAGTCAGTCACTCACCCACTAAATCAGCCATACATGCACTCATACACCCACTGATTCATCAATACACCATGGTGTATATATATTTAACACGCATAAACTTTTTAGTAATAGTCAAAGGATGATGTCACTGACCATGTCATGAGTGATGTAATATGTGAGGTCATAAGCAGTGCATTGCGGGGGTGCGAGTTATAGTTAGCTCAGCTAACTATAAATGCTGAATTTCTCTGATTTTGTACGAGTGAAATGTCATCCTAACCATAACATCTCTGTAACCATTGATTTTTCTCAGTGAATTTCTAAGGTTGTTTTAATTCCATTTCCGAACTATAACACCCCGGTAACCTTTGTGAATTTCTATAGTTTGTAAAGTAGTAGTCACGTTTGTAGAGTAGTGGAGAAAAGGGTCTGGTCTCCAACTAGCTCTCAGTAATTCCGCTGTGTAGGACTTGCAGGAAGTACCAGGAGGGCTGCTTGGCCCTCAAGGTCCCTCTGAAGCCAAGGGGACTTCATTCCCCAACTAATAGTGCGTCAGGAGGCACGTTACAGAGAGGTGGAGAAAGGGGTTGTGCCTCTGACAACTTCTCAGCAATCCTGCTGTGTGGGACTTACTGGAGGTAACAGGAGGGGTAGTTGGCCGCCAAGGACGTCCTTGGGGGCCAACTACCCCTGCTATTACCTCCAGTAAGTACCATACAACAGGATAGCTGAGATCTCATAGCAGGCCACGCCTCCTCTCTCCACCACACTGCAAACGCGCCTCCAGGCTCACTGCTGCTTGGGGAAAGAAGTCTACTTTAGTCCTGAGGCCCTCAGGAGGCAAGCAGACGTCATCCCCCCTACCAGCAGTGTGCCGAGAGGCGCTTTTGCAGAGTGGTGGAGAAAGGGGCGTGGCCTCTGACCACCTCTCAGCAATCCAACTGTGTGGGGTTTACTCAGTCAGGCCGGCATGACTCGCCGGGCGGGGGGCGTGGAGGGAGGTGGGGGTGACTTAATAAAAAAAAAAAAATAGAATAAACTTACCTTCCCGGGTCCCGCGCCGCCGCAGCTCCTGGCTGGGTCCCGCAGTAAGGAACAGGAAGCAAGCAGCCTCCCTTCCATCCCCTAAGCCAATCAAAACACTGCAATGGCAGCATTGTGATTGGTGGGGACGACGCCCAGCCGGGGGCCTATGGTGAGACCATTTTCTCTATGTAGGCTGCAGCCTACATAGAGAAAAGGGAGAGTGCGCATGACTGTAATGGTTGGCCCCAGAGGGCCGACCAAACAGTCGGGGGCCACAGCATTGGGCTAGCCACTCCTCCCCCTGCTTTCCAGCAGACCCGCCCCCCCCCCCCCCCAACCAGGCACTTTTGCTTTCTCGCAGTGCGAGAAGCAGAAACATAAAATGGTAGTTTTACCATTTTATGTTTCTGCTTCTCGCACTGCGAGAAAGCAGTGGGGCGACGCTCCTCCGCCCTAATAGAGAAGCCGCCCCTGGGTTTACTGGAGGTAACAGGAGGTCTTCTTGGCCTCTAAGGATCCTCAGCAACCAAGGGGACTTAATTCCCCAACCAGGAGCGCGCCAAGAGCCGCATTTGCAGGGTAGTGGAGAAAGGGGGCGAGGCCTCACGCGAGTTTTTAAAGTTTTTAAAAAATGTTTTATGAAGGGAGGGGGCCGCGTGGCCCCCCTTCCCTGGACCATTTTAGGCCCCTGGGACCCCATCCCCTAGGGCCAGATCCTTTTTTAAATTTCTTATTAAAAAAAAATTGGAGGGGGCCACGCGGCCCTCCTCCTGGGTCAATTTCAGTCCCGGGGACCCCATCTCCAGGGGCCGGCCTTTATTTTTCACATGGGAGGGGGGCTGTGTGGCTCCCCTCCCCAGGCCTATTTCGGCCCTGGGGATCCCATTCCCCCGGGGCAGGCCTTAAACATTTTTTTTTTAATGGGGAGGGGAGCCAGCGCGGCCCCCCTCCCCGGACCAATATTGACCCGAGGACCCCATCCCCCGGATCATGGCCAGCTCGTTGGGGACTGCGGGGGGAAGCCTCAAGGCCCCTGCGGACCCTACCGGCTCCCTGCTGGCTCCCTGCCTCCTGTGGGAGTTCGCATTGCTTTTGGACAGTGGGAGCTCTGTCCAAAAAGAATTCTGCTCCGCTTCATGGAAGCAAGAGCATTTTTAATGCTCTTGCTTCCATTAAGCTGACCAGAGTTTGCTATGGCTTGGCAGTAGCGGTGCTCCCACCAAGCCATAGCAAACTGCAATGTCCCGGGAGGTGGGCACCCTGGGACTTTGCTGGAGCCGGCCCGGGGGGGGTGGCGGTCCCCAGGGCCATGGAGGGCTTCTGGAGGGGGGGGCGCTGCGTGGCCCCCCTCCCATCTTCTGTATAGAGCCGGGGAGGTGGTGGTAGTCCTTAGGCCGGGAGTCCGCAACGGACTCCCGTCATTACTTCACTTGTGCCCTGGGGAGGTGGCGGCCCCCCGGGCTGCGTGGGGTGGGCCGTTGGGCCTCCCCCGCTTTTTTTTTTTAATTACTTAATGGTACCGCCCCGCTGAGGTGGCGCTCCCGGAGGCAGCGGGAGAGGGCCAAGCGGGGGCCCGCATCATTTGCATATCTTTGCCCCGGGTTGGTGGCTGTCCCTGGGGCAGCGGGGGAGGGACGGCGAGGGGGTCACCCCGCATTTGTAACCAAAATTGTCATTGTTATAGCTCTAGGGAGGTGGCAGTCCCCGGGGTAGGGGGGGGGGGATCCACGAGGTCCCCTTATATTGTTTCAATAGCGCCAGGGAGGTGGCGGTCCCTGGGGCTTTAAGCCCTAGGAGGGGGGCCCCGAGCGCCCCCCTCCTGTATTAATCATATGCCCTCGGGACCTGGCACACCCGGTGGTTACTTTAAAGTAAGCGCAGGAGCCGCTTATTTTTTTTGCCAGCAAAATTTATTTTAAAAAAAAAATGGTTTTATGTTGTGGCAGGGTCCCAGGGGGACCTCAAGACCATGGCTTGGGGGTCAGGGTATTCCAGACCCAACCACTAGATGGTGGAATACTGCACAGCGTGTGAATCCAGAAAATTCTTCAAGCTGCAAAACTACACAGTCAGGTTAGAAACTATACGTTTTCAATGACACAATTTTGACTTGTTTGAGCTTCCCTTCATGCAAAAACGACGGGCAAGCAATAATACAGGAGGAAGAAGCAACAACGACAGAGCAAGTAAAAATGTGGGAGAGGGAAAGCGACTACAGGCAAGCACTGACAGGAGAAGGGGGGCAAGCCACGACTACAGTGGGGGAAGAAGGGGGAAAAAAAAGTACCCCAACGTGAGCAGTGGAAGCACACTAATAGAAAAGAAGCAATTGGTACTTGGTCTATGCTCAATGGAAGGGAGAAACGAATGAAGCGAAAACGAAACCGTCAAACAAGAGTGACAATGAAGCCAACGAATGGTAAGCAGTGGGTGTGCTCCAAGTACTTTTAGGTTACAAAATGGCTTGCAAGCGACTGCGCATGTGCTCCTTCGCTTCTCAGTGTCTCACACCTGAAAGATTTTTAAAGCGCTGTTACTTGCAGACACTTGGCCTGCACAGTATCGGATTACCTTCAATTAGTGTAAATATGGGAGCTGCTGACAACCAAAACCAGCCATTGCCACTAGGTCCATCTTGGGAGGGCCACAATCTAATTATTCAATTTAGCAAGTATAAAAAATATGCATTAACAGCTATAAAAAGTACAAACTCTATAGTCTAAATGTGGTGTGCATGCGCTTTAAAAAAAACAAAAAAGTAAAAACTGATCCAAGAAAAAAATATTTAAAAAAAAATGAAAGCAAAGCTGAAATGAAATTTGAGTGACTCTCCAGCATCGCCACTGAAGTGGACTACTTTTTTCAAATGTCTTTTTATTTATGCTTTTCATAAAATGATATTCATCAATCTTACAGACCATTATGTTGAACGCTTCCACAATTGTTACTTGACACATCTTGCGTTAATGTTTTCTCTTCAGTACTGTCTGGCACATTTGAATAAAAACATTTACAGTTCTAAGATTCTGAAAGAGACACGTTAGTGACAGATTCCTTACCTTAGAATATCCCCAGGCGTCAGACTGGATCCGGAAAGTTTTGCGTAGCAGTACCCTTGCGCGTCGGTAGGTGTCGTCGTGCGGCGCCGCGTTCGTCATCGGGATCGCCGGGATGACGTCGCGGCCAGTACTTAGACGCCGCCCCTGCGCGCTGACGTCAGTTCTTCCTTTTCCGCGCCAGTAAGCGCAGATCCGGAGAGAGCAGTGCCCCAGTCAATTTTTGACTGATTTTTTTGTGACTTTTTGTCACTGTTTTCTCGAGTCTTACGACTCCTACGGTGTCAGTAGGGATGCCCGGCTTCAAGCCATGCGACGCCTGTGGTCGAATGTCAATCACGGACCCGCATCAGGATTGTCTCTACTGCCTCGGGCGCGACCACGACTCCAAGTCGTGCCCTGACTGTTGGGCCTTGCATCCGAAGGCTTTGCGAGAGCAGTCTCGAAAGCTCCTTGAGGTCCGGCAGTCGGCTCCGCGCCAAGCCCCGGTCGAGAGAGAGGTCGAGGGGCCGGTCGCGGAGTCCTCATCGTTCTTCGGGGTCAAATTCTTCGCACTCCTCCGGTAAGTCGAAGCATAAGAAGTCAAAAAAGCGTCAACGCTTGACGACTTCCCCTCGCTGGTCGAGCGACTCGGCTGAGGGTCCCGTCGACACTGTCCCCGCGGCGCCGGGAGTGCCTGTGGAGCCGCCGCCGCATTACCCGCCCTTTTCGGGTTCGGCGGCGACTCCGGCCGAAATACAGGAGTTCCTGTCGGCCATGGCCTGCCTCTTCGGGCCTAAAGGTCCCCCCGGTGCGCCTTCGGGCCCCCCCGGGCCCCCCTGGGCCCTAGTGGGGTTCCTACGGCGCCGCCGGCGACTCCGGTCCCGGCGCCGCCAGCGACACCAGCTCCGGCCCCGGTGCTGCCGCAACCCCGATCGACGCCAGTTGACCTAACGACACTTCCACCGGCGTCGATCTCACCGGTGCCGTTCATGACGCCGCCCGGGGCTCCGGGCGATGTTGTCCCCAGGTTCTCTCCGGACTCGGCGCGGACCGATGTCGATCGACTCCGGCGCCGCTGAGACCTTGGGTCCCACATGTCCCTCCTCCTTACATTGATCCTGATTTGGAGGACAAAGAGAACTGGGAGGGGTCTGAGGACCCTCTCACTGCCCAATGTGAGTACGATCAGGACTGGGCTGAGGAACTTGGGGAGGCCAGTGGTCTGGACACCTCTCCAGACATTGGCATGCTGTCTCCTCCTTACGTGGCAACGGAGGAGGGAGCAAACTTTGCTACGGTGCTGCGTAGGGCAGCTGAGGTCCTGCACCTCCAGTTACCTACAGTGGCTGTCAGGACTAACCTCCTGACCGAAGTGCTTCAGCCGGCGGCTACCTCTGCGGAGCCACTGCTGCCGTTCAACGAGGCACTTTCGGACGTTCTTTTGGGCACCTGGTCCAAGCCCACCACAGGGGCTCCTGTGGATAGGAACGTAGCCCGGCGCCATCGCCCTGTTCCGGGCGACCCCCTGTTCCTTTCCCCACACCCCACCCCTGAGAGCTTGGTTGTCCAAGCCTCCGCCTCCCAAAGCGCCTTCCCTACCTCTCCCCCGGATAGGGAATCCCAAAAACTGGACCAATTTGGGAAGAAGGTTTTTTTCTTCCACCAGTGCTGGCTTGCGGTTCGTCAACACCACTTGCCTTTTGGGCCGATATACCCACTCCTTGTGGGATTCGGTGGCGCAGGTCCTGCCCCATTGTCCTGAGGAGGCCAAGGCACTGCTTTCCTGCGCCATTGCGGAAGGAAGAGATGCTGCGAAGTATACTATCCAGTGTGGCCTAGATACCGCCGACTCGCTAGGCCGATCGCTTGCAACGACAGTGGCGCTGCGCCGTCACGCCTGGCTGAGGACCACTGGTTTCTCGGGCAATGTCCAAAACACGCTTATGGACATGCCCTTTGATGGTGTCGGCCTTTTCGGCAACAAGGCAGACCATGCGCTGGAGCGCTTTAAGGATTCGCGGGCTACAGCCAAGTCCCTGGGCCTTTCTGCTGTGCGCCCTCCGCAACAGTCTGCTTTTCGCCTCTTTCGTGGCCACGGAAGGGGCGCCCAGTCACGTCCGCTGCCCAGCCACAGGCCCGCCCAGCAAGCGTCATCGCGCGGCCGTGGACGTGGCTCCCGCCGAGGCGGGTCGGGTAACCAGCGTGCGAGTCAGGCCACCACCTCCGCCCCGTCCGCGGCCTCCAAGCCCTCCTAGTCCATCCTTTCAGGTCCACAGCACGCCAGTAGGGGGCAGGGTCCGCCATCACCTTCACCACTGGCGTGCCATTACATCGGACAGGTGGGTCTTGGACATTGTCCGAAGGGGCTACTCCCTCCCCTTCGAGACTACCCCCCCAGCCATGCCACCTCAATGCCACCGCATGTCGGGGGATCATTTGGTGCTTCTTCAAAAGGAAGTTGCGGCCTTCTTGGCCAAGGGGGCCATTGAGCGCGTTCCGACCCCAGAAGTAGGACGTGGTTGTTACTCCCACTACTTTCTGGTGCCCAAAAAGGACAAGGAGGACATGCGTCCTATCTTGGACCTCCGGAACGTCAATCGCTTCCTCCGGAAGGAGAAGTTCAAGATGCTCACCCTAGCTCAGGTCTTGACTGCCCTCGACCCTGGAGACTGGATGGTAGCGTTGGACTTGCAGGACGCATATTTTCACATCCCCGTCATGCCGGCCCACCGGCGTTACCTGCGGTTCACGGTAGGCCTCGAGCATTTTCAGTTCACCGTGCTCCCCTTGGCCTTACCAGCGCCCTCGGGTGTTCACGAAAGTGATGGCGGTGGTCGCAGCTCATCTGCGCCGGGCAGGGGTTCCATTCTTCCCCTACCTCGACGACTGGTTGCTGAAGGCGGGCTCGTCCCAGGCAGTCGTCTCCCACCTCCAGACTACTGCCGAACTACTGCACTCGCTGGGGTTCTCCATCAACGTGCCGAAGTCGCACCTTATTCCTTCTCCACAGCTCCTTTTCATCGGAGCAGTTCTGGACACAACGCAGTTTCGGGCCTATCCTCCCGAACGTCGAGTCCGGGATATTCAGGCTATGATTCCGATCTTTCAGCCTTTATCCTGGGTTTCGGTACGGATGACCCTGAGGCTGCTGGGCCTCATGGCCTCCTGCATCCTGCTGGTCGATCATGCCAGATGGCATATGCGGGCTCTGCAGTGGGACCTGCAGTTCCAGTGGGCGCAGCATCAGGGGAACCTGTCCGATTACGTCCAGATCTCGGAGGGGACTGCACGGCAGTTGCAGTGGTGGCTCTTGAACCGGCAATGGGTCATGGGCAGATCCCTCTCCCTTCCCCAGCCAGAGTACACAGTTGTGACGGACGCGTCCCTTCTGGGATGGGGCGGTCATATGGGAGAGGCGGAGATCAGAGGCCTCTGGTCTCCGGCGGAGTCCCGGCTCCATATCAACCTTCTGAAGCTCCGGGCGATTCGACTTGCACTCAAGGCATTCCTTCCCTCTGTCAAAGGGACGGTAGTGCAGGTGTTCACAGACAACACCACCGCAATGTGGTACTGCAACAAACAAGGCGGGGTGGGGTCGTGGACCCTATGTCAGGAGGCTCTGCGTCTCTGGACACGGCTGGAACATCAGGGCATATTCCTGATGGTTCAACACCTGGCAGGTTCCCTGAACGCCAGGGCGGACGAACTCAGCCGCAGGTGCATGATGGATCACGAATGGCGTCTTCACTCGGAGGTGGCGCAAGGACTCTTTCTACAATGGGGAAAGCTTTGGTTAGATCTATTCGCCACCGAAGAGAACGCGCAATGTCATCAGTTCTGCGCGTTGGAATTTCCAACGCAGCACTCGCTCGGCGACGCTTTTCGTCGCGAGTGGAGTTGCGGTCTGTTGTACGCCTTTCCGCCTATACCACATCTACCCAGAGTGTTGAAGAAGATTCGGCGCGACCGGGCCCAAGTCATTCTTGTGGCTCCGGACTGGGCTCGAAGAGTTTGGTATCCCGAGCTACTCAGTATGAGCATCGATCCCCCGATCCGTCTACCTCTTCGGGAGGATCTTCTGTCGCAGCAGCAGGGGACGGTCCTCCACCCGAACCTGTCCAGTCACCACCTCCTTGCGTGGAGATTGAGCGGCGGCATTTGATTCCTTTCGACTTGCCTCCCGAAGTTTGTGATGTGATTCTGGCAGCCAGGCGTCCCTCCACTAAGGTGGTATACGCCTGCAGGTGGAACAAGTTTGTGGCATGGTGCACAGCAAAGGCTGTGAATCCCCTTTCTGAACCTCTTTCTGAGGTTCTTCTGTTCCTTCTTTCTCTGGCCCAACAGGGTTCTGCCCTGGGTACCATCAAGGGCTATCTTTGTGCAATCTCGGCCTTCCTCAGGCTTCCCGATCAGCCCTCCCTTTTCAAGTCCCCTGTTAACAGGTTTCTTAAAGGCATTACACACCTCTTCCCTCCTGCTCCGTTTGTGATGCCTCAGTGGGACTTGAACTTGGTTCTTACCTTTTTAATGTGCGCTCCCTTTGAGCCTCTACATAACTGTCTGCTTCGTCTTCTCACTCTGAAGACAGCCTTTCTGGTGGCCATCACCTCCGCTCGGCGGGTGAGTGAGCTCCAGGCTCTTTCGTGCAAGCCCCCCTTTCTGTCTGTCCATCCAGACAAGGTTGTTCTTAGGACGCGTCCGTCCTTCTTGCCAAAGGTGGTTACTGCCTTCCACATTGGGCAGACCATCACTTTGCCCACCTTCTTTCCGCCTCCGCATCCTTCCAGAGAGGAAGAGAGGCTCCACCGTCTGGACCCAAAACGTGCGCTTTCCTTTTACCTCAACCGCACACAACAGTTCCGGGCGGATGACCAGCTCTTTGTTGGCTACGTGGGCGCCAAAAAAGGTCGGGCGGTACACAACAGGACCATCTCTCGCTGGGTAGTCTTGTGTATCAAAGCCTGCTATTCTTTGGCTAAGAAGGAGCTACGTGTCCATTCTACCAGGACGACGGCTGCTACCACGGCTTTAGGCCGCGGTGTTCCGCTACAGGATATATGTCAGGCAGCTACGTGGGCCTCGCTGCACACGTTTACCAAGCATTACTGCCTTGACAGCCAAGTCCGGAGGGATGGCTTCTTTGGCCGCTCTGTCCTCCGGGACTTCCTTGTCTGAATCTGTTCGCAGACCCACCACCGGCGTTGGTATTGCTGGGGTATCTATTCTAAGGTAAGGAATCTGTCACTAACGTGTCTCTTTCAGATGCACAAGTTACTAACTTGTGTAACGATATATCTGTAAGAGACAGTAGTTAGTGACAGATTCCTTACCGCCCCACCCATCCTCCCCGTTCTGCGAACTGATTTCTAGGGTTAAGGACATCCCTTTCAGGGCCCTAGTATTTTTTCAGACACCAATGTCAGCTTCTTGCATGGCTCTGCGTTCCTGGCGCTGAAAGTAGTGTACAGAACTGACGTCAGCGCGCAGGGGCGGCGTCTAAGTACTGGCCGCGACGTCATCCCGGCGATGCCGACGACTGACGCGGAGCCGCACGACGCCGCCTACCGACGCGCAAGGGTACTGCTACGCAAAACTTTCCGGATCCAGTCTGACGCCTGGGGATATTCTAAGGTAAGGAATCTGTCACTAACTACTGTCTCTTACAGATATATCTTTACACAAGTTAGTAACTTGTGCAATAGTACCTTGTCATGATTTTCAACAATACTCCATTCTAGTGTTAGGGTTACAATTTTGGATTGTGTTCACAGTGCCTTTCGTCAGGGCGGTATTGAAGGTTTCTGAGCAGTATCTGCCATGTCACCCAAAAAGTTAACTACTTTTTAGGTCTCGCCTAGGCAGCACTTGCGCTCTCTCTTCTAGACATGCTGTATTCAGGATATGTGCATAGAGCTCTACCTACTTCCCACCCATCTTTAGGTCTCGCCTACGCAGCGCGCATGCGCTGCATAGGAGGGGACCTCTTGGAATCGATCAGCTTTTATGCCCAAAAACGTGCACGCTTTGCATTGCTTTCAATTGCAACGCGTGCACATTTGGCGTTTCCCTTGCGTGAGCGAGCTTTGGCGACATCTGTTTGTAATTATCTTGCAAACAGATGGTGACCCTGCTCGCTCCCGCAAGGGAAACGCTGTGTGTGCTCTCGGCCGCACTTCCCCCACCCCTCCCACTTGTTTTTTATTTTGTCATCGCATCTCGCAAGTATGAGACGCGATGAGTTTAGCCTGTCAATCCTTGTTCATTTCAGGCATATTATAGCATACATGCCAAAGACTGAAAAGGCATAACAGGAAGATTTAGGAAAAATAACCAGAGAAATCGATATTCTTGTTATTTTGCTTTGCAAACAACAAAACTCGATGCACACAGCTAATGTATTGACATTTTCACCTAGCAAAAATCGGTGGTACCCCTCATAAACCTGGAGGGTTGGCATGTAAATTATAGATAGCGCTTAATTATTGCCACAGTAATCTTTGAACTAAATGGCGCCAGTATAGTGTGCGTTTGCTCAAAAATAGCAAACCGCAGCACCGGGTTTGATAAGTTTAGCATACAGCAGTGAGTGTCGAGTATCATGGTGCTTTTGTGAGCGAGTATTCTTTCAAACGGGAGGTGACGAAACATCCCCGGAAGCAGTTTGTGACATCGCTTCCAAGTTGAGGTGTTCATTTCTGAGCTGGAGGATTAATATTGCAAACATGTAAGAGATATAAAGCAAAGCTTCAGTTGCGACTCTGTAATGTTGAAGGCAGATCTCCAGCAAGCTACAAATGGACAAGCAATGAGCGCACATAACCTAAAGTAAGAATATCCTGACCATTTCCAACTGTACATTTTCTACCTATTAATTTAATTTAACACAGTCTCTAGATTGCCTCTTGCTTTAACCCTTGCTTACTCTCTTGGTCTGCACTGTTGCCTTTTGCTGCCTTCTCCCTTCGAATCAATGTGCTCATTGCCAATTTGTGTTTGAACCAATTCTGCTGGGAGGGGGAGCAGGCCGTAGAACGTGAGTGAATTATCCAAAATAGACGCAAACAATGCATCTAGTTAATTGCTCCCAGTGGCCTTCTTATTTCTAGTTTCTCTCCTCCCACTACCTCTTCCGTTTCGCACTTTCTTGGTTCCTGTACTCTGCCTCCCTACCCGAGGCCTGCTGCCCACCCCGGCCTTACTTAGGCTGCGCCCCCCTGCTCTCGCTCAGCCCTCTTTCTAGCTATTGTTAACGTCCGTGCGATGCTATGTCCCTGCGGCGCTCTCTCTGGTAGACGCATTCTCTCACCCTCCACCCCTCACCATTTCTGCCTCCCAGTCTCTGCCTGCTTTGTTCGCCTTGCGCACCCTTACTACCCAGCTGTCCCCGCGGCACCATTCACTCACCCTGTCTCTTAGAGAGTGATTAACTGCCCGGCAGAGTTCGGAGCGGGGCCTGGGCCAGTGGCCCCGGGAGGGCGGCGACCATTCATGGCAAAGGGTTTTATTTGCGCGGATATTTACACACCTAATAACAGAACACGCTTGAGCCTACATCTACTGGGATTTTGTTCATCGAACTGATTACATTGTGAGTTAAAATACACTTACTAATAGTACTGAAAAGGCTTAAAGTGTGTAAGATTCCCATTAAAGGGCTTTTAAAAACAAAACTGTTAAATTCAGCTGGAGACAGAATAAGCGAAAAAATTTACAATTTGGTAGATCTATCTAAGCAGTGCCAAGGGACTACTTTCTAAAGGACTTTGGTCGTTTTGGGGGATTTCTCTGGAGTGTAAGTCCAGGTTCCTAGGGTGGAGTTAAGAGCCTAATTGGACCAACGTTGTAGGCGGAGTTGAGTTGCAAAAATATGTTGTTTCCGTTTGCTAGCTGCTATGTACAGTGTGACTGTAACAATTCAGTTGTGTTGGTGTTGTACCTTTTTTTTTTAACGTTTCTGAATTGGTTCTTATGAATGGTACATGGCCATCTTCGCTAAGGGAAAGCAGTCATGTAGCTTTTTCATGCTGGGGGGCAAAAACACCTTCTGTTAGCATCCACGCTAAGAAAGAAAGCAATGCCTTCACCCTCCTACTTCTTCATTTGTCAAAGCAGTTCTTCCTGGCTCCACCACGCTGTCACCCCTAGCCTTGCGTGGACACACTGGAGTTCATCCACTTGAACGTTTCCCTACAATAACTGGTTCTAAAAGGTATTAGCAATGCCTTCAACTACTACTAGCTCCGAGTGCCCCATACATTTGCAACACTTGGTGCATTAGCCTTTCTTTCTTGGAGTGTAAGAGAAGAGCCCTGGTTACCCATTGTCTGTGGATTGCCAAGTTTCTGAGACATCCACTAGTAGATAAGCTTCCCGGACTCATTGGAGTCACAAATAGTGGGCAGAGGCAGGAACACAGCAACAGAGACCCATCTGAAGGATTGGCATAGCCAATAGGTCTCGCTTTTGGGACCTTATAAGTATTTAGTTATGCAGCACAATATCCTTGGTGCAACAACATCAACTGTTGCATGGCTAAACACTTATAAGGTCCCAAAGGCGAGACCTATTGGCTATGCCAATGCTTGTTTTAATTGGCTCCTGTCCTTTTGTAAATGGTAGCTTTTCATTGGTCATTAAGCTTTGTAGTCCCTCCTTAGTACCTCCCTGTCTTTTTGTAACCTCCCATGAGGACATCCACTATTACATGTGTTGTTACACCCTAGGTTTTAATTACAGCCTCAAGGCACTATTTTCTTAAAGGCCTTCAGACAGGACACTCACTCAGTCCTAAACTAGGTTGGCAGTGGTTACTTTACTCGCTAGCACATCTCACATTTATATTAGACCTTCTATAAATTTCCCTTCATCAGCTCCACATAGAGTACAACCTAATCTGGAATTATATAATAATTATTTTGTCACATTTCAAAGCTACTAATTGTATACATGGACATAGCTATTTGAATGTACTTGTGGTACTGTCTTGCATGCAATGCATTATTGGTAGGATGGATTTACCATATCTTCAAAGTTTGATGCTCACTAGGGTCCTCTAGGCGCAGCTTGCTGTACTGCATCTACCACATTTCATTTATATTAGACCTTCTATAAATTTCCCTTCATCAGCTCCACATAGAGTACAACCTAATCTGGAATTAATATAATAATTATTTTGTCACTTTTCAAAGCTCCTAATTGTATTTGCACTTTTTACTTAGTCGTTGCTTATGAGAAGCAAGGCTGGCAGTAACTGCGCCTCTTTTACTGCCCGCCTTGCTGTTCATAAGCAAGGACTATAAGCACAAAGTGCGTGTTTAGGCGCCTGCCGCTTTGTCATGGCGGTACGCATCCCATCGCCTTATCTTGCCGATATCTACTTTTTTGCTCGTCATGGGACACGACACTGCTTGCCACGCACTTTAAAGCCAATCCGCTTTATCTACTTATTTACTTGCCATGCCGACATGATAAAGACAAGACTTTATCGCCGCTTGCCACGCACTTTAAAGCACACAATTATGGCACAACACAGGCAGTCACCACCACCTTTACACTAATGTCAGCAATGCCTTTAAAATGGTGGCAGACCGCCTTTAATATCTACTTTTTTCCTTTTTGAACATTGACGGCTTTGCTCACTTTAACTTTAAACATATAAAGTTAGTGTGGCATACCACAAAGGCTACAAAAGCCTAAAAATAAAATGCTGAAAAATGTTCGAACTCTTTCCTAAAGCCACTGGGTAATGGAATTTAAATATTAGGGCTTAAGAAAAGGGCGCAGTACCACAGGCTGTTAGTGTCCCAGGGACACCTAGTAACTGCCTGTGGTACAGCTCGTTCCTTAATGAAAGGAATTTATTTCCTATTATTATGCTACTGTTGGTTTTTAGGTCTCGCCTAGCGACGCAGCGCGAAGCGCTGTCGCTAGCGAGACTTATTGTCGTCGACTTGAGTTTGGAAGGGGGACAGGAGATGTGCACTTTCCCAGACAGCCGATGTGCACGCTCACGGCGTGTCTATCAGCTTGTTGTCGGTTTGGTGGGCGAAGGGGGACAGGACATGTGCACTTGCCTGGACAGCCGATGTGCACGTGCACGGCGTCTCCTCTCTGGCGATCTTAGCTTTCACGCGCTCGATCTCAGCTTTCACTTTCACTGCGGCTTCACACAAGGCAGACACATGCCGGACAGGAGATGTGCACATGCACGGCGTCTATGCGGCGCTGCGACTTCACACAAGGCAGAGGGCAAAGTTACCCGCACCGTAAGTTTAATTGGAGCTCATGTCGATAAGCGCGGCGCCCGCTTCTGGGACACCGCGCTCCTTTATTTTTTTATTTTTTATAACTTTAACATTGAGCGCGGCGCCGGCTTCAGGGTCACCGCGTTTAATGTTGCTTTCCACCCGTGCGCCTATTACCATTAAAGGCGAAGCCTCATTTTCCTGCGAGTTCAGCTTCTTCATTCAATGCTCGGCCCCTCCCCCCCCTACCCTCCCTCGCATAGCCACGGCCGGAGCCCGCCGTCTCGCTTGTGCTACCTTGAACCTGGCGATTGTGTGCACACTGAAAGGAGGTGGTGTTAGGATCCTGACGGGACATCGGAAGCCCAGCATGTCCCGGAGGAAGCAAGGCAGCAACCCGCAGCACCGCAGTTCCCTCACGGGTTAGTAGCATGGTGGTGTTGCAGAGGGGTCGTGGACTGGCCGGACATTGCGAAGGGGTGCGTCAGATAACATAGAGCAGGGGCTGAAGAGTTCTTCCTCTTGTTTTCTTGCTCCTATGACATACCTGCAGCTGCGGCTGCTGCACTCACTTCTCGGTCAATGAGCTGTAAAAATATAAGGGCAGGAATATAATACAAATATTTAAATGCGTTTTTCAAATTTATTTCCAATGGGATTTTATCGTTTCCCATTTTCCTCTGTTTCCCAGGCGCCTTTATTTGATTTTCAGGTTTGGCTTGTACGTCCCACCAACCCCCTGTCCCTTCATTGCTTGAACCGTGCCGTGGTGTTTTTTTTTATGTCCTTTGTCTCTGTCTACATATTTAGACAAACCCCTGCAGATCTCTTCTTTTGCAACTCTCTCCTTTCACCTAGAGTGTCTACGGCCTTCCTGCTTTCACTTCCGGTGCAACAGCCGTTTTATAAGTTTAGATAAGAGTACAGGGGGTCAGAGAGGGTGAGTACCGTAGACATTGGTCATTATGTATGTTGAAGTGTACACAGTGAGCATGTCAACTTGAGAATTTGGATTCCACCGGTGAAATGTAGCCCATTTGCTTTTGTTAATTTGCACTAACGGTGGGCTTTGTTCTCATAAGGGCTTTAGCGGACAAATGTTATGTATTTGTTATGCCGCACCACTGTTTTGCCAGTTGAATCTCCCCCTACGCTGTCAGATTCATCAATAACATATAAATCGTACCATTTGACGTGACTGGCAAGTGGCCCAATGTTATGCAAAAACTTCAGCACACCCTGGATTTCGATTCTATCTACCTTTTTAAAGTGACCAGACTAGTCTCCTTCATAAGGACAGCCCTTTCCCTACCCTAAGCTTCCTATTTACAAATCATTGTTTAAAGGAGCGTTATTCGCATTATTTTATGTTAGCAAATAAGTGCTGCAGTTACCAGAAAGAAATGACAAAGTTCCCTGGTCGCAACACAAAGGGGACGTCTTATCAACAAGTAAAACAAAATAAATAAATAGCAGGGAGTACTTGGGTGTGTATTTAAACACAAAACAAACTTTTAGATCGCATTCAATTTGCCAATGATACGTTACTTGCAAGGCATTATTCACTGTCTGTTTAATTGGCATTTGTTGGTTTCACTTGCATTTTTACTAATGCCTGTTTTGCTTTTTGTTTTTACAAATAACCCTTCATGTCTTAATAAACAACACTTATAAGAATAGCAGCATAATCATAAGGTCTCTAAATTATGTAGTAATGCACTCATTCTAAAAAATAAGTAAAAGTGTGTTAAAATAAAAACATCCTGTCTCCTAAGGATAATAAACAAAGGTCACCATTAATCACACAATGCAGGATAATTTACGCAGCACAGAACTTGTGCAGAAATAAAAAAGTTTATTCACCCTGAAGGCAAAACAGACTATTGTCTTCCTAGTTCTGACAAATAAACGTTAGTCATTCCTTTACTAATGTTCTTCTAACCCATATTGCCAAAAAAGCCCGGTTTTCAAATGCCTAGCCCTTTGTTAATTATTTTGACATACCTTCCAGTAACTATCACATTAGACAAGTATTTGCAATTCAATAGGTCTCCCAATATGTGTTTTACAAGGTGCGTAAATACGCACTTTGTACTTATAGTCGTTGCTTACGACAAGCAAGGCTGGCAGTAACTGCGCCTCTTTTACTGCCAGCCTTGCTAGGACTACATGTACAAAGTGCGAGTTTACGCACTGCTTGCAAGTTTTCAAAACACATAAATAAAAGGCATTGTCATTTACAATGCCAATAGCTCAAACTCTTGCAAATGCGAGACCTATTGCATTGCAAATGCTTGTTCTTACTGCCACTAATCTGCAGAGCTTTAGTAATCTGTGGATATTGGTGATGGACCCCGGATTCATTGGGGTCGAGGTCGACAGCACTAGTGTGTGCAGAAAACGTCCATCCGAGAGAATGCAATAGTTTTTCCCCACCCATCCCATGTGTTTGCAGTCCCCTTTGTGAGCTGTTCACCTTAAACTAAAGCAGTCCTTGTCCTTTCCATTCTCTCTAAACACTAGCCAGTTCTATTAATAGACCTGTGAATCAATGCCGAGTCAGCAGTATGTCGCAAGCATCTGCAGGTCACAGCTGTGTGTATTTGTAAAGTATGCGCGCTCTTATGATTTGTAGGCTGGCACTGTGTGCAGATGCTTTGTAATGTAGTTATGATGTTGCAAAACACTGATCTATAATACAGCACTTCTTGCAGGTGAGCTATACTCATTCATGAGGTGTGTGTGTGTGTGTGTGTGTGTGTGTGTGTGTGTGTGTGTGTGTGTGTGTGTACACATGCGTGCACATG
Source organism: Calotriton arnoldi (assembly GCA_963921515.1). NCBI lineage: Eukaryota > Metazoa > Chordata > Amphibia > Caudata > Salamandridae > Calotriton > Calotriton arnoldi. The sequence goes on from CAWUFW010004520.1 coordinate 1,000,081, forward strand.
CCATAGTAGTTTATACATCTGCTATGGTGAAGTGCTGTAACAATTAATTGGTCATCTGTGAACTTCGGGTCGGGTGGCTTTAAGTTTGTGTCATTTCTGCAGGCATTACATTGGCTTTTAGGGACTTACTTACAAGAAACTGACATCAGTTTCCCTGCGCCAGCCTGCGAGACCCTTGCACCACCATGGATGCGGCTTATTTACAATATGGCGCAAGGATTAACAGATGCGTCAGTCTGACGCATCTGTCGTCGCTAAAGTCACTCATTGCTGGAGTCGTGACGCAAGCACAATGCAACTCCAGCAATGCATGGGGAGGCCTATTCCTAATACACTGTGCCACTCCTTAAGCCTGCTCCAAGCAGGCGTACGGTTTTGACGCAGTGGTATCCTAGAAGTGGCGCAGTGAAATCTTGTAGATTTCACTGCGTCACTTCTACGAAGCTTTCCCGCGTGGGAATGACCATCCTGCAAACATTATACCTGACGCAGGTATAATGTGAAGCAGGGCTTTACAACGTGACACATCTCCCTAGATGCGTCGTTGTAAATGGGCCGCAATGTGGCGCATTGTTTACGCCGCCGCTGCGTCTCAAAAAGTGCCGCAATGGCAGCGCAAAAGTGTCGCAAGGGGCTTGTAAATCTGCCCCTTAGAATAGAGCCTTAGCATGGCCCCAGATCTTCTCTCTTCTCACCCACTTAGATGAGGGTTCCACATGTCTTCATATTGTTCCTACTTATGTTCAATCTATAACATGCATATTGCCTTTAACTATTATATTTTCTGCTAACCACCACCATTTTGTGAACCTGTATCCATTTGTCACTTCAGAATAAATAAAACTATTGAAAAAGTGAAATTTGGACACATCTAGCGTGTACTTAGATGAAGCATCTGTTGCAAATGACGGTGACATGCCTAGTCAAATACCACTACATTATCATGTTGCAGTAGCCCTCCTTCGTCTTCAGTGTTTACATATGGTGCCTGCTAACAGTCCAGTCCTGACGTTGTGCGTTGTGTTCATATTGTGGGGGACGAGTTCAATGATCTACCTTCAGTCTCTGTATTTAGTTGCAATCATTCAGCATGCACATCAGATGGGTACACTATTTATTTGAGTGATTCATTTACAGGAATTTAAAACATACTTTGCATCACTAATTCACTCTGCATGTGACATAATATCCGTGATGCACGCACATTAATATTGCATTACTGTAAACTGATGTGATGCATACATACATAGTTCTATATTGAAAAGCATCCCATCACAGGCTACTAGACTGCTGCTTTTAATCCAGAGTGTTTGCTTCTAATTTTGTAACAATCAAGTTCTACTGTATTCAGTCTTAACCTCTTCCACTTGATTTATTTGCACCTCTGAAAGTACTCCTGTTGTGTCCCAAACATTGTGTCCCAAACAACCTGAGAATCCAAACTCTTAAGAAATGCCTCTCCACAATAGATAGTGGATATTTCAAACCGATACTGGATCAATCGTGATTCAATCTATTTTCACTGCTCTTTCAGTCATACAACTTAATTTTTTCTGTAGGAACACCTTATTGGATAGGTACTGAAACCCTTAAAAACTATTTTCTTGCCAATATAAGGATTTATAATTGTTTTTCAATTCTAAAAATACGTACAGTTTGAGTGTATAAAAGGGAATGTTTCTTATTTGTTTTTAAAGATCACTCTTTCATATTCCATTTACCACATCTCATTCAGCCTTTTCCAGAGAAGACTCACATGGGAGATCAAAGGAAAGACCTAATAGAAATGAATATCAACCTCATCGTGGGAAGAAAAAGGTTTTCATTTTAGGTAACCCTCACCCACCAGGGTTACCCCTTCGTGGCATGCTTCATCATAGGGTTCATCCCTAACCTGCTGCGGAAAGGGGCGTGCTGCGACCAACAGATACGCGGGAGCACTAATAGTATGTTTTTCCTATACACCTAAGCTGGTTGTTATAGTATTGGAGTGTTCTTGTTTGTGTATATAAAAAAGGGGTTAAAAATATCTGACTAGTGGGAAAAGGGTTAATTTATTCACTAATTCACTCCCCTAGTCGATATGGTTAAAATATGGGGATGGTGAGAAACTCCTATGGTATATGACCCATCGTTTTTCTGGTTGAATAGTTTCAAGTCCTACCCCAGGGCTTTTCTTCAGGACCTAAGGGGGTTACTCCCGGTTACCACTCCTACAGGCATCTGATCTCTTAAGTGCAAAATTATAAATATAGTGAAAAATACATGAGGGTAAAGGTATACAGCACCTATTTGGTCTGTTAATATTTTTTCAAAATTTCTATGTAAAAAGCCCTAGTCGGGCCTCATGAGTCCAAAACTGGGAAGGAGGGACGCCTGTAGTCCTACCTTCCTCAAAGCTACTCCCTTGTTGGAGCCATGGGCGAACGGGTAATTCCCCAACGAGGGAGTAGCCTTGAGGAAGGTTGAAACTAGTCAACCAGAGAAACAATGGGTCATATACCCTAGGAGTTTCTCACCATCCCCATATTGTAACCATATCAACTAGGGGAGCGAATAAATTAACCATTTTCCGACTAGTCAGATATTTGTAACCCCTTTTTTTTATTTTATATACACCAAAAAAAAAACACTCCAATACTATAACAACCAGCGTAGGTGTATAGGAATAACATACTATTAGTGCTCCCGCGTATCCGTTGGTCGCAGAACGCCCCTTTCCATAGCAGGTTAGGGATGAACCCTGTGATGAAGCATGCCACCAAGGGGTAACCCTGGTGGGTGAGGGTTACTTAAAAGGAAAACCTTTTTCTTCCCACGACGAGGTTGATATTCATTTCTATTCTCCTAGGAGTGACTCTTTTTGGTTATTTGCTAATAGTTTGGAGGACGAGTCCTCTCCTTTTTCCTCTATCTCCCCCATTGTTTTTCTGACCGATCACTGAATGAACAGGCCTTACCAAAAGTGCCTGTATGTAGGTATTCATGCACTTATGGGCGTGTGTATATAATATGTGGCCCAGTAAAACTTGGAACACGTGCATTAATAAGAAGCTTCACCCATATATTACTACAGTGCAAAGGTGTTATTACGGTAGTAGAGTGTAAGAGACTTCATAAAGTACCTCTTAATGTCTCTCAGGTTCAATTCTAAAATCACGGTACAGAAGAAAATAAATGGGACCGTACTCACAAGGCCTAGTTAGTGTGATTTTCATCTCACTGTACACATTTCTCTTTTAAGGTTAAGCGCTGTTTATAACTATGGCCCTCCCCATACTCAACAGTCCTAATAAATAGCATATTACACTCTTTGCATCCACATGTTACTTTATATACGTATTTTTATTAAGACCCTAGCCGAGTCCTAATGAAGTAAAAAACAAAAAGGTAGGTCTAATAGGGGCTTTGCTATCTAGCTTTTTACGCTACGCTGTAATACGAAGTGATGGATCCCTTGGTATCAAGTTGTGTGTGGTTGTTTTTTTTTTTTTTTATTGTAACTAACATTAAGGATTTGGGCACTGATTTTAAAAGATCTCATTATGATAAATAGTTTGAAACCTCCCAACTAGAGATTGTAAAAAGGATGTTGCCTACAGTACAGTAATTTTTCTAGTTTTATTACAATTGCAGATTTTCAGTGAGTCAGTGACACATCTCCACAGATTACTTGGCATCTTTCAGTTGAATTATGATTTCTGATCCACTCCTTGTTACTTCAGGGGACGGGGAGAACGACGGCTATTGTCCGACCCTTGGTTGTCGCATACCATTTCTCATACTCACTCTAAAAATAAGAATGCTGGAGCTTTAAAGGGATTTCTCCGGACACGGATTATCCTTCAGAATGAGCTGTGCCGGCAGATTGCTTCCTGGCTGTGGTTACACATTTGAGTGCGCGCATACATTAGATCAGTACAGGGGAAGGAAGGAGCAAGGGTACAGAGAGAAAGAATGCGAAAAGACGCCCTGTACTAGTTTATTTTCCGCTTTTTGGAAAGCAAACTGCACCACTGAAAGTAATGTGATATAAAATAAACCACGCGCTAAAGTTATTTTCTTTACATCAGAATTAATTTACACCAAAATCCAGATTTTGTGACTTTTACTGGTAAAATATATTGATCTGTAATGCTCAGTGGGTCCTTTGAAAAGGGATGTTATATAAAAAAGGCAACGCTGCAGAATTTAGCTTCTTCAACTAAAGTTAAAACACCATTTTGCTCGATTACCATCAGTGGCTTATTCTTTTCTTTTGCACTGCATGAATAAAGGAGCACTCGGAAAGCTAATACGGAAGCTTGTAGAAGGTTTAATGTTACTAGAGAAACAATTAAACATATCTATGTGCCACAAATTGGTGTTTAGGATAGACAAAAAGGGGAAAGCAGTCAGCGGAGCCCTGCCGTTCATCAGCCTTTGTGACCCCATGTTAGCAAGAGCATTGTCACCAATCAATCATATAATGGCTACCTAGTAGTTTGGTTTTAGATCTGTCCGCAACATCAAAACGGCAACTTTAAAGATTCTAGATGGAATTACCATATACTTGACAAGACCGCTCAGCTGCTTTGACACTATCGACCACAAAAGACCTATTCATGTACTTGCACCGCGTAGGATACTGAGGCACAGTTCTAAATTGGCTTAAATCTTTCCTGACTGATCCCAGCTAGTGAAGAAGAGAGACTACCAACTTGTGCTATGGGGGTTCTTGAAGACTTCATCCAACTTGATTTAATGTTTGCATTGAGCCTCGAAGCCTGATCCTTTTCCACTCTGATGTTGATCTTCACCAAAATGTGGATGACACTCCATCTGAAAGAGACACGTTAGTGATAGATTCCTTACCTTAGAATATCCCCAGGCGTCAGGCTGGATCCGGAAAGTTTTGCGTAGCAGTACCCTTGCGCGTCGGTAGGCGGCGTCGTGCGGCTCCGCGTCCGTCGTCGGCGTCGTGATCGCCGGGATGACGTCGCGGGCAGTACTTAGGCGCCGCCCCTGCGCGCTGACGTCAGTTCTGTACACGACTTTCCGCGCCAGGAACGCAGAGCCATGCAAGAAGCTGACACAGGTGTCTGAAAAATACTAGGGCCCTGAAAGGGATGTCCTTAACCCTAGAAATCAGTTCGCAGAACGGGGAGGATGGGTGGGCGGTAAGGAATCTATCACTAACTACTGTCTCTTACCGATATATCGTTACACAAATTAGTAACTTGTGCATCTGAAAGAGACACGTTAGTGATAGATTCCTTACCTTAGAATAGATACCCCAGCAATACCAACCCCGGTGGTGGGTCTGCGAACAAAGATCAGACAAGGAAGTCCTGGAGGACAGAACGGCCAAAGAAGCCGTCCCTCCGGACCTGACTGTCAAGGCAGTAATGCTTAGTAAACGTGTGCAGCGAGGCCCACGTAGCTGCCTGACAGATAACCGGCAGCGGAACACCGCGGCCCAAGGCCGTGGTAGCAGCCGTTGCCCTGGTGGAATGGGCACGCAGCCCAACAGGAGGCTCCTTCTTGGCCAAAGAATAGCAGGTCTTGATGCACAAGGTAACCCAGCGGGAGATGGTCCTCTTGTGCACCGCCCGACCTTTTTGGCGCCCACGTAGCCAACAAAGAGCTGGTCATCCACCCGGAAGTGTTTTGTGCGGTCGATATAGAAGGAGAGCGCACGTTTTGGGTCCAGACGGTGGAGCCTCTCTTCCTCTCTGGAAGGATGCGGAGGCGGAAAGAAGGTGGGCAAAGTGATGGTCTGCCCAATGTGGAAAGCAGTAACCACCTTTGGCAAGAAGGACGGACGCGTCCGAAGAACAACCTTGTCTGGATGAACAGACAGAAAGGGAGGCTTGCAAGATAGAGCCTGGAGCTCACTCACCCGCCGAGTGGAGGTGATGGCCACCAGAAAGGCTGTCTTCAGAGTCAGAAGACGAAGAGGACAGTTATGCAGAGGCTCAAAGGGAGCGCACATTAAAAAGGTAAGAACCAAGTTCAAGTCCCACTGAGGCATTACAAACGGAACAGGAGGGAAGAGGTGAGTAATGCCTTTTAAGAACCTGTTAACAACAGGGGACTTGAACAGGGAGGGCTGATCAGGGAGCCTGAGGAAGGCCGAGATAGCACAAAGATAACCCTTGATGGTACCCAGGGCAGAACCCTGTTGGGCCAGAGAGAGAAGGAACAGAAGGACCTCAGAAAGAGGGGCAGAAAGGGGATCCACAGCCTTTGCTGTGCACCATGCCACAAATTTGTTCCACCTGCAGGCGTATACCACCTTAGTGGAGGGACGCCTGGCTGCCAGAATCACATCACAAACTTCGGGAGGCAAGTCGAAAGGAATCAACTGCCGCCGCTCAATCTCCACGCAAGCAGGTGTAGACTGGACAGGTTCGGGTGGAGGACCGTCCCCTGCTGCTGCGACAGAAGATCCTCCAGAAGAGGCAGACGGATCGGGGGATCTATGCTCATATTGAGTAGCTCGGGATACCAAACTCTTCGAGCCCAGTCCGGAGCCACAAGAATGACTTGGGCCCGGTCGTGCCGAATCTTCTTCAACACTCTGGGTAGAAGTGGTATAGGCGGAAAGGCGTACAACAGACCGCAACTCCACTCGCGACGAAAAGCGTCGCCGAGCGAGTGCCGCCTTGGAAATTCCAACGCGCAGAACTGATGACATTGCGCGTTCTCTTCGGTGGCGAATAGATCTAACCAAGGCTCTCCCCACTGTAGAAAGAGTCCTTGCGCCACTTCCGAGTGAAGACGCCATTCGTGATCCATCATGCACCTGCGGCTGAGTTCGTCCAGCCCTGGCGTTCAGAGAACCTGCCAGGTGTTGAACCATCAGGAACATGCCCTGATGTTCCAGCCATGTCCAGAGGCGCAGAGCCTCCTGACAAAGGGTCCAAGACCCCACCCCGCCCTGTTTGTTGCAGTACCACATGGCAGTGGTGTTGTCTGTGAACACCTGCACTACCTTCCCTTTGACAGAGGGAAGGAATGCCTTGAGTGCAAGCCGGATCGCCCGGAGCTCCAGAAGGTTGATATGGAGCCGGGACTCCGCCGGAGACCAGAGGCCCCTGATCTCCGCCTCTCCCATGTGACCGCCCCATCCCAGAAGGGACGCGTCCGTCACAACTGTATGCTCTGGCTGGGGAAGGAGAGGGATCTGCCCATGACCCATTGCCGGTTCGAGAGCCACCACTGCAACTGTTTTGCAGTCCCCTCCGAGATCTGGACGTGATCGGACAGGTTGCCCTGGTGCTGCGCCCACTGGAACTTCAGGTCCCACTGCAGAGCCCGCATATGCCATCTGGCATGATTGACCAGCAGGATGCAGGAGGCCATGAGGCCCAGCAGCCTCAGGGTCATCCGTACCGAAACCCAGGATAAAGGCCGAAAGATCAGAATCATAGCCTGAATATCCCGGACTCGCCGTTCGGGAGGATAAGCCCGAAACTGCGTCGTGTCCAGAACTGCTCCGATGAAAAGGAGCTGTGGAGAAGGAATCAGATGCGACTTCGGCACATTGATGGAGAACCCCAGCGAGTGCAGGAGTTCGGCCGTAGTCTGGAGGTGGGAGACGACTGCCTGGGACGAGCCCGCCTTCAGCAGCCAGTCGTCGAGGTAGGGGAAGACTGAAACCCCTGCCCGGCGCAGATGAGCTGCGACCACCGCCATCACTTTCGTGAACACCCGAGGGGCTCTTGTAAGGCCAAAGGGGAGCACGGTGAACTGAAAATGCTCGGGGCCTACCGTGAACCGAAGGTAACGCCGGTGGGCCGGCAGGACGGGGATGTGGAAATATGCGTCCTGCAAGTCCAACGCTACCAACCAGTCTCCTGGGTCGAGGGCAGTCAAGACCTGAGCTAGGGTGAGCATCTTGAACTTCTCCTTCCGGAGGAAGCGATTGACGTTCCGGAGGTCCAAGATAGGACGCATGTCCTCCTTGTCCTTTTGGGCACCAGAAAGTAGTGGGAGTAGCAACCACGCCCTACTTCTGGGGTCGGAACATGCTCGATGGCCCTCTTGGTCAAGAGGGCCGTGACTTCCTTCTGTAGAAGCACCAAGTGATCCCCTGACATGCAGTGGAATTGAGGTGGCATGGCTGGGGGGTGGTCTCGAAGGGGAGGAGTAGCCCCTTCGGACAATGTCCAAGACCCACCTGTCCGAGGTGATGGTGCGCCAGTGGGGAAGGTGATGGCGGACCCTGCCCCCTACTGGCGTGCCGTGCACCTGAAAGGAGGGACTAGGAGGGCTTGGAGGCCGCGGACGGGTTGGAGGTGGTGGCCTGACCCGCACGCTGGTTGCCCGATCCGCCACGGCGGAATCCACGTCCTCGGCCACGCGAAGACGCCTGCTGCGCGGGCCGGTGGCTGGGCTGCTGACGTGAAGGGGCGCCCTACCGTGGCCACGATAGGGGCGAAAAGCAGAAGTCAGCGGAGGGCGTGTAGCAGAAAGGCCCAGGGACTTGGCAGTAGCCCGTGAGTCCTTAAAGCGCTCCAACGCATGGTCTGCTTTGGACCCAAAAAGACCGACTCCATCAAAGGGCATGTCCATGAGAGTATTCTGGACATCCCCTGAAAACCAGTGGTTCTCAGCCAGGCGTGGCGTCGGAGCGCCACCGTCGTTGCAATCGACCGGCCCAGCGAGTCGGCGGTGTCAAGGCCACAACGGATAGTGTATTTGGCCGCATCCCTTCCTTCCGCAATGGCGCGGGAAAGCAGTGCCTGGACCTCCTCAGGGCACTGGGGCAAAACATCCGCCACCGAATCCCACAGGCAGTGGGTATATCGGCCCAAAAGACAAGCGGTGTTAACGGACCGCAAGCCAGCACTGGAGGAAGAAAAACCTTTCTTCCCAAACTGATCCAGGCGTTTGGATTCCCTATCCGGAGGAGCGGTAGGGAAGGCAGTTTGGGAAGCGGAGGCTTGGACAACCAAGCTCTCAGGAGTGGGGTGGACAGAAAGAAACAGGGGGTCGCCCGGAGCGGAGCGGGGCGATGGCGTCGTGACACGTTCCGATCCACAGGAGCCCCTGTGTTGGGCTTGGACCAGGCGCCCAAAAGAACGTCAGTGAGGGCGTCGTTAAACGGCAGCACAGTCTCCGCAGAGGAGGCTGCCGGCTGAAGCACCTCTGTCAAGATGTTAGGCTTGACCGTCAAAGTAGGGAGCTGGAGACGTAAGGCCCCAGCAGCCCTACGCAACACCGTACCAAAGTTGGCCCCCTCCTCCGTAGCCACGGGAGGAGACAGCATGCCAGTGTCAGGGGAAGTATCCAGACCACTGGCCTCCCCTAGACTCTCTGTCCAGTCCTCATCATACTGACAGTTGCGTGTCAGAGGGTCATCAGACCCCTCCCAGTCCTCCTGGTCCTCCTCTGGTTCAAAATAAGGAGGAGGAGGGACATTTGGGACCCAAGGTCCCATCGGCGCCGGAGCCGGCGTCGAGCGACGTCGCTCCGGGTCCATGTCCGGAGCCGGAAGGAACTGGGGGACGACGCCGCCCGGAGCCCAGGGCGGCGTCGAGAACGGCACCGGAGACATCGGCGCCGGCGGAGGTGTCGTGAGGTCGACCGCGGCGTCGATGGGGGTTGTGGAGCCGGGATCGAGGCCGGGGCCGAAGCCGGAGCCGGGATCGAGGCTGGAGGCACGGGCGACGCCGGGGCCGGAGCCGCCGGCGACGCCGGAGCAACCCCATCAGGGCCCGCGGGGCCCGAAGGCGCACCGGAGGGGCCTGACGGCCCGAAGAGGCGGGCCATGGCCGACAGGAACTCCTGTACCTTGGCCGGATCCGCCCCCGAACCCGGGAAGGGCGGGTATGGCGGGGGCGACTCCACAGGCAAGTCCGGGGCCGCGGGGCGGGACGGTGCCGGGAGGGGCCTCAGCCGAGTCGCGAGACCGGCGAGGCGAAGTCCGAGAGCGACGATGCTTCTTGGACTTCTTGTGCTTAGACTTACCGGACGAAGAAGACTTCGACGCCGACGACCGGTGTGCACTCCGCGAGCGACCCCTGGACCTCTCACGCGACCGGGCCTCGAGGAGCTTTCGAGACCGCTCTCGCAAAGCTTTCGGGTTGAGGGCCTGGCATTCGGGACAAGACTCGGTGTCGTGGCCTCGGCCGAGGCAGAAGAGACACTCCCAATGCGGGTCGGTGACGGACATCATCCGCGCACAGGCGCCGCATCGCTTGAAGCCGGGCATCCCTACGACACCTTTATTTGGAAAAAAACAGTGAAAAATCACCAAAAAGTATGGTCAAAAATTGACCAGGGCACTGCTCTTCCCGGATCTGCGCTTGCTGGCGCGGAAAAAGAAGAACTGACGTCAGCGCGCAGGGGCGGCGCCTAAGTACTGCCCGCGACGTCATCCCGGCGATCACGACGCCGACGACGGACGCGGAGCCGCACGACGCCGCCTACCGACGCGCAAGGGTACTGCTACGCAAAACTTTCCGGATCCAGCCTGACGCCTGGGGATATTCTAAGGTAAGGAATCTATCACTAACTACTGTCTCTTACAGATATATCGTTACACAAGTTAGTAACTTGTGCGTTCTGTCTAAAGACTTCAAAAATAGCTGTCATCCTGTTCCTCAGAACTACAGTCCGTTTCATCCGAACTTCCTTCTTCTCAATCCCCACAAAACAGAATTTCACCTTATACCAAAAGCAAATTCATGCCAAGTTCCTCAACTTCCTAAAACTAGAAGGCTGTGTGCCTGCCCCAAGCTCAACAGCCAAATCTCCTCCTTTCACACTCGACTCAGCCTCAATTTTATACCTCATTTTTATCAAGACGGTGAAAGCTATAAACTTAAATCTCCTACACAAAAAAGTCCCCTTTTTCCTCCTGATATACTAACAAGCATTGGCAAAGCCAATAGGTCTCGGCAATGCCCGAGCTAACAGAAATGTCAATATGAATGTCTTTTAGATCATTTCCAATAGTAGTCTATAGCATTTGTGAGGCGTGCTTCGATGTGGCAGGCAGCTGACAAAAGTGTGCACATCTATTACAGAATATAGCGGTCATTATTAAGCCCAAATGTAGAATACAACTCACTTATTTTATTTCCTGCCTGGACATCTCTGTCCAATAACTTAAATGACTTCTTCAGAGACTTGTCCCAGGTACCGTGCTGAGCAAATAGAAATGTGAATATCACAGAGAGGACCCCACACTTAGAATATGTCTGTTACCTTATTCCAGGTAAACGATAGAGAAAAACAATACAACCCGTTCTACTGCGCATGCTCACAATACAAGATACAACACTAAATGGTTTCGGAGTCAGCACCACAGGGGTAGGTTTATATTACAGTCTCACTGCGCATGTTGTAAACCTCCGATTTTCTACTCGCAGCACGCCTTATAGATAGATCTATAGTTCCCCCACAGAGCAGATGTGCTAAGTTTTCTCTTTTCAGTATGTTTTCACAGTCGCTCCAAAGTGTCAGAGACACTGAGCGTAGTATGCAATGCGAATAAAAACAATAATCTAGCAACCATGAAGGAATTTCATTCTTTAAAGGGATTAGCCTGCAGTAAGCGCACAAAGAACAAGCAACACCAGTACATTAACATAAAAAGTGCATGCAGGTAGGCTCAACAAGAAAAGAAAATTCACTTTGTGCGCACAAGTTTGAATTAGCCAATCCCTTCTTATTAAGCGGCACTATAATATAATAATCTGCATGTGTTTCCACAAACAAGTGAATCGCATCCAAAAGCATCCGTTTCTGAAGTGTCACACTGTAGTAAACAGATCTTCACATATCACAAAGTGGGATGGCGGAATCTAAAACGAATCCCCTGCGTGGATAGCAGATCATGCGGTGACTATTAGACTGGATCTCCAAGAACAATGGTTTTCACAAGACCCCAAGCGAGCTACACAAAGCGAATAAAAACAATAACGTGACCGCCGTCAAAGAATTTTATTTTTCAAAGGGATTGACCAGCAGTAAGTGCACAAAGAACAAGCAACACTAGGACATGACATAAAAAATCCTCTCATGACACCGAGCGAGGGTCGCAAACACACATAAAAATAATAATGTGACAGCAGTCAAGGGATTTAAGTCTTTAAAGGGATTAGTCAGCACTAAGTGCAAAAGAACAAGCAACATCGGAACATTAACATAACAAGACGCGCGGCCAAGAAACGCGCTCTCTGGTGAGGGAGGCGGAGGAGGAGGGAGGGGGAGGAAAGGCAGATGGCGCCTCGCCAGCGATGCGAGGAATGGATGGCAGCTGTGCGCGTGCACGCCATCGTGAATGCAAGCTGGTCGCCAGCCGAAAGCCAGTGGGTTTGCACTTCCTAAACCCGCTTACTAAAACTCTCGGCCAGACCAGCGCAAGCGCTGGTGCAGGCCGAGACCTAAAAATGGCTGTCCATACATTATTTATTTGAAAATGTGTGTTTTTTAACGCACTACTTGCTGCAGTTCCTCAATCTTCCTTGGCCCTTCTCAAAGCAGTACTTAAGTCTGCAGCTAGGCAGATATGTTTAAGATCTGTGGATGTCAAAGAGATCTAAGAAGACATAATTATCTTCTTGCAACCCCCAAGGTCAGAACTTTCACAGCGCAAAGATAATCCTTCTCAGGTGTTGCACCTTAAGCCTGGGACTCTCTTCCTTAAGAACTCACATCATTGACACTAATCACTAGCTTTCAGAAACAATTAAAGTCCCCCCTCTTTAGACAATACTTACTTTAATCTCGTGTAACATTTAAGCCTGGGCGGAGTTCGAGGAGTTCCATGTAGTGGAACTCCACGAAGTGACAAAAAACCTCTGCCATGATACGCCCAGTTCCGCAAGCGATGAAGTGCGTTAAGGTCATGCCGTTAGTGGTGATTTTCAGCGCTGGGTGATTGTCCCGCGCTGATAAATCATCGCAAACGGCACCATGCGCAGAGCAAGAGGGTGCTGCTTTGTTTCTGCTGCTCTGGTAGATTTTCTACCCGAGCGGCAGCTTTCTCAACGCGAACGGAAGGTTTCTGAACCTGAGCGGTCGCGAGCATATGCGACCACTCGCATTGAAAAATCTTACCGCTAGCGTTGAGAAATCTCCCCGGGAGGTTGATTTTCCTCGCTCGCCAACTAGACGTTGACTAGCGCGAGCGAGGGGAAAAAAACTCCGCTGAGCTGAGTTCTTCGGAACTCTGTGAGCTCCACAGAGTGCGAAAAACTCTGCATACAGAGTTCACCACCCAGGCTTAGTAACATTAAATGCTCTGTCTTTTATGTTTAGTACATTTTTAACTATTATGTTCTGCCTCCTCCCCTATTTTGATGCAACATTAGACTGTTTTACTGTAAAGTGCCCTAGTACAGACGAGATGCAGGTGCGCTATATATACATTGAAAATAAAGAAAGGGGCCCAACTTGATGCTATTTCCTACCCGTTCCCCATTTCTTTTGGCTTTCATATCACCATTCCTCTTCCTTCCTAGGCCAGCCCACCATACAGACTCAGTTGAGATGCCGCTTTCACTGTATTAAAAAAAAAAAAAAAGCCTTTAAAGAGACTCATTTAATTTCACCTCCCCATGCATTAGCCCCTATGTCCTATGGCTCTCCTCAGCTGCGATATGAAGAATCTGGCAATAATAGCCATGAGGCTGAGCAAGGTGATGCACAAGAATCAAGTTGGATTTGTACATCACCGTTCCTTTCTGAACCATATGCGGCTCTTGACACATCTACATTTTGAAATGTACTGCTATTTCTCGTCTCTGAGAAGGGGTTTGACCAGATGGAATGGATGTACCTGTTCAGAACATTGACGTTTCGGCCTAGAATTCAAATTCATAACAATGGTCCAGTGGCTTTAATACACCCCTACAGCGCAGATCAGGTGCAAGGATTTTATGTCAAGGATCATGCAGATCTGCAACGGCACTAGACCGGGGTGTCCTTCGTCACCACTGCTTTTCCTACAGGCCCTGGAACCCATAGCCATCATGATCAGGATGTCTCCGGGATCAGTACGGCAGTGAGACAGTTCAAGCTAATGTTATACGCAGCCAATGTCGTAATAACAATTGGGAACCTGAAGACCTCGATCCCAACCCTGACAAAGCTTATTGACAACTTTTCCATCTTCTCATGGTATAAAATAAACTGGTCAAAGAACGAGGCCATGCCTATGACATCTTCCATGACCCACCTTGCCTTGGGTAACCTCCCCACAACGTGGCTACACTGTAGACTATCGCCAATAAGACCGTTTATCACTCTACATCCCTATTAGCAGGCCAGACCCCGTCCTCTTCCCATTCACAGTATACATGTACCCCCCTTGGTGTCTTCTACATTATTTGACATGCCCACTATTGAAGTCTCATTTTACCACTGTACTAAGTCCACCCACTCAGTCTGGTAGTCTCTTTCAGTAAATCAGCTTTTTTGTTGTTTATAATATTATGCTAAACCAGTTGGTGTAATTCTAAACATTTGGTTTACATTTGAGATCAAAATGTTAAATGTGGGAACTACCTTGTTTCAAGGAAATGCAACACATTTTCTACTGTATTTAGTAAATATTGGTTGGTGCCATTTTACTGTATAGCATTGTGGTGGTGCTTTTTGAAGCTCATTGAAGGTTTATGGGTTTGGTTTAAATTTATAGGGATTGCATTCCTATCAGAAATTCTTTAAATTGTATCCCTGAGTTGTGAACATCACATTGTAGATAAGGAAGTGTCTGTAGGTATTAATAGAAGTTAGCACCTCGAAATTAATGGCTTATGTGATTGTATGTCTTGGCAACAGTGAGCAGGTGTAAGACTGCACTTTTAAGATGGATGGGGATAGAGCAGGAGTGTTGTAAATGACCTCCGTTGGTAGCTCTGTCTTCAATATCTCAGTCTGTGAAAGTGCTGTTTGAGAGATTTCCTGAAGGTTGCTAAAAAGAACAATCTGTTTGAGCTGCAAATGTCCACCAATAGTTTTGAGACAATTGAGGTAGGGAAGGATTTTATGAACATTATGGTACAACATGTGAGAGTCTGCATCTGATGTAAGACTTCTGGAAACCGGGAAGAAGAGATTGTGGGGAAAAAAACATTCATTGCATGACAAACAGAGACGTCAACAGTGACTGGGTGTTTGTCCTGCAGTGAAAAGTTTGCAAATCTTTGTGAAGGCCCTCATCTGCCACTACAAGGAGCTTCTGGGCTCCTCCTGCCCCTGGCCAAAATTGTGAAGAGTTGTCCATCTCTGCCATACACACAAACCTTACTTGTTCTCCTCCATAATAAAATGTTTAGTGCCCCCTTGCTTTTCAGCTTTGTAGAATGCTAGGCTTCACCTCCAATGCATTTGGCTTAATAGATTTTTAAAAACATTAAATAAGTAATGTGGTGTAAAAATGACAATACTTATTTTCAGTTGTGGAAGTTTATCCTCAAGAAGAACATTTAGTAGGGAGCCTACTGTGCCCTGCCACCATTTGATGCTTTCCGGTCTACCCAAATCAAATTAGAAGGCTGATCCTATTTTTAAACTATTCGTAAAATGTACACTAAGGTACAAATAACAGACTTTTGTGAGCATTGTATGGCTATCAGTAATGCTCGAAGATCCACTTATATCATAGCTCTGACTCTTGAAGAGGCGGTGTCTCAATTTTGAGACCTAGATATGGTAATTTCTAACTTACCTGCATCTGTCTACGCTGCAGCACAGATGTGCATTGCCATCTTACTGATACGAGTCCTCTCTGATTTGTCATGGAGAATAGGCATTGATGGTCATCTCTGCGCCTGGGACCCTTATTTTTACCTTGGCACAAAGTGTATGTGTGCGTGGCTGCTGCAAGATCTAAAATCCATCGAGCCTCCTTTGAAGCACACCCTGGTGCTGTTAATCACTGAAAATGTTCATGTTGTATATGAATCGCAGGGAGATCCGGTATCTCTGTTACTTGTCTCCCGGTTACTGTACACCACTGCTATTTTGTAGTATCTCGAAGGGTCTTATTTGAATTCCGAATGGTAAGTCTGTTCAAGCAATTAAACTCCTCTAAGACTGGCTATCTCTTCTTTAGCACCACAGGCTAAATCACAATATCAATACGTCGCTCTTAGTTACCTTTGCACGCCTCATTTAACACTGAGCGGAGACTTGTACAAAATATAAAACATTTGACAATTTTTGGAATTTACTAGGCTCACCGACTAAGGAAACCAAAATGCTTTATTACAATATTGTATTTTAGTGCTCTTCTCTAATCCAGGCTGGATTAAGGTCTTTCTTAGGTGGTGTTGACACCACTTAAATCAGCGTACCATGCAGATGGCAGCCTGGTCTGCTGCCAATTCAGTGTTAATGCATTATCCATTATAGACTGCAGTATAACTTTTGAAACATTTATCATTAAGATAGCTAATCCATTTATTTGATTGGTGGCTTGGCGGTTGCCCTGCAAGACGTTTTGAAAAAAAGAACATTAAATGTTGTCTTTCATTTTAAAAGCATTATTGCTGTCTGGGCTGAGGTTTGAGGCCTTTCCATTATATAGGGCTTGCAAGATTAAAACAATTGTGCAGGTAAATTGATCTTTTGTCCTGTGTTTTTAGCCAAGACAATTACACTTTTATGTGAATTGTTAATGAAACAGAAATGCGAGTTCAACCCAAAATAGATTCAACTATAAAGTATTTAAGAAATTCGGGCCACATTAGATTAACAAAAGCAGATCTATATTCTGAATTGGCTAGGTTTGGGGGGGGGGGGAGTAAAATGGTAAGAGTCCTTTAGATGAAAATGGCAAGGCCAGCACTGTGCTTACCACCAGGTTGACCTGCCTGGGCAGGTGTGTAGTCAGTCTAGCATCCGTCATTGATCCATGTTCCCATTAGACATAACCAGTCTAATTTGAGGTTGGTTAATGGATCATAGAGCTCAGTGGTTTGTTTGGATAGCAAATGCGTCTTGATTAGTGCAGATTTCAAAGCTTAAGGACTATGAATAGTGATAATTCTCTAATGTGGACAGACGCTGAAGAAATATGCATAGACCAAAGAGTATTCGAGAGTTATTTGGATATAGGGGAGGCATGACGTGCAATGTTAAGCTTTTTTAAAATTTTCATGAACCTAAATCAACTAGTCAGTATGGGCAGATCCCATATAGTACAGAGATATAGGGCCTACCACAACGTGTTTACATTTATCAGAACAGCAGATGCGACTAGATCACCTGGTCCGCTATTAAAACCACAAACTCAGAAGAGACCACCTCATTATGAGTTAGTGTATTGGTCCTGTGGTCCCACAAATCTCATTACAATTGTAGATGCTCCTCCTTGGAGACAAAACAAACCATAGGATTTGCAATGTTCTTGAATCCACATAGAGTGCCAACAGTTCCTTACCCAAAATGTTCATAGGTTAGCTTGCGGATACTGATGTTTCTACTGTCTCCTCGTTGCGGTTGAGATCGTTTTTGAGTGGACCCCAGATATCACGAGGTCTAGACTGTGGGACCTGCATTAGGACAAAGGCTGATGCCATAATTTTCCAGTTTGCTGCGTCTCTCAACCATTTGTGTGTTTTAAGTGTCATACCTTTCATCCAAGTTTTCAATAGATAGCGTTTTGTGAGGAGGATTAGTACCACTGCCATATGTCGGGTTGCCAGAGGGACATGTTTGACATACTTTAATAATAATTGTTTGGTTAAGCTGTCCATACGGCTCCCCACCACATCACCGATAATCCTCGCAATCTCCTGCCAACATGCGAGCACCCTATGGTAAGTTGAAAGAGGGGCCGAGGTAAGTCCACGGCTGTTCTGGGTCAATTCTATGTTAAAAAATATAATAGAGGAACCGTAGTCTGTTGATGTGTGCAGCTCTTTCTTATCATACCCGATTTTGGGTGGCAAGGAGAAAGCGGTACCCTTCCCTTTGAAGAGTTTGGCGTCTAGTAGTAAAATGCAGTGTTACTGGTCTCACACAACACAGACAGGCTTGCCTTTGGTTTGCCTACTGTGCAGTCAAGCCACTGGCCTTATTTTATATATTCCTATATTTCTGCTCCTTCTCAGATCGTTTGCAAAGAAACCTGAGGGAGGAGAAGATAAAGAAACAGAACGAAGGGCAGGAAGTGCTCTAATAAGAGCTTTTGGTGAAACGCTTGCCTAAATAACTAAAAACAGATGAAAATATGTAAAACCGAACCAGCATTAAACATGTGAAAAGCAGATAAGACTTATTGCAGCAGTTGAGGCACAAAGATAATTAAAACAAAGATGGGACTGCTCTTTAAGTAGGGTTTCATCTAGACCGGAGTACATGTGAATCTTGTTAGGTTGCACATACTTCATTGCCTACACGTGAAGACCATTTTTATGGCAAATGTAGGACTTCTCCACTAAAATATTTTAGAAGATAGGGAAACCTTCCATTTAAAGCACTTATGTTTTGATTTATCAAAGGATTTTAATTGGGAATAGAACCTCTCCCCAAAAAGTTTTCAAAATATTATCAAAATTGTGCTTTCTTAAATCATTTGCTGAAGTATGTTTTTAATTTTCTAGTACTACAGGCTACTTTATCCTCCTACGTCCCTTTTTCATACAGCCTCTTGCTCAAGCTGCCTCTTTTCCGTCCCTAGTGGTTCACGAGAGGTTCTCAGAAAATTGTCATTTTAGTGTAATAGCCTACTTATGTGTCTCCCGGCACATCTCTGGCTTAAATCCATGCAGCTCATCTGCTTTTGGCCTAAACTAAACAGTTCACAACTTCTCGTACATGCTCCCTGTAAGTGATAAAGCAACCTATGAAACACTTTGCTTCATTCACAAGGCACTCCAAGAACACTTGCCAATCTACCTTGTAAAACTATGTCTTACCAGCAGCCAAGAAGCCTAAGGTCTGCCAGCCAGTGCTTATTGACCCCACCGTTCAGGTACACGGAGACAGGCCGGTCGAACTATCTACGTTCAGGGCTCCCCTTTGTGGAAGTCACTACCTCATGAACTAAGACTTGAGAATGAATACCTCAAATTCAGAAGATCCTTAAAGACTCGCCTCTGTACCCTGAAATTTGTGTAATCACACCCGTTCCACTGCAGCCCCCCGTGTGGACCCTCTGTCCTGCCTGGTTATATGCCTAAAGCCAGCTTCGCCTCCTCACCCAGGCAGTTTACTCTTGGTCTTTCAAGGCGTTGTCCATATCACTGCGGACGTATTTGACGCCTGTTTGTCTCCAGGTACTGTCAGTGTCCAGTGAAGTACCGTAATGCTTCCTGCCACTTATAAGTAAATATACTTCAAAACACCCTGAGCCCACCGCAGGGTGGTTGTTAGTAGCATTAAACTATAACCACTACAAATCAAATCAGTCTTGCACCTTTCCCGCTGCTTGTTGTTTCCACTCTGCCCCTCCAGGCTCTCTGTTCTGCAGCCCTGGCTGCCCTTTGTTTACCCGTCCACCTCTGTCCAGCTCCGTATGCATCTTCAGAGACGTTTTAAGGCATGGGCAAAGGGGGTCGGGCCCAGGCCCCAGTTTTTCAGAGGGCCCCCTTAGAGCCAGCTCTGTCCTGCCAAGAATCTTGCCCTGATGACGTTGAATAATTCTTAAACAGATTGTTTAAATGCTGTTTTCCTTTAATTTATATTTAGTGTGGGTGATGTCTATTACAGAGATTTTGCAGAGAAATGTTGTTTGTTTCATGCAACAGCCATAAAAAAGCTTCTTTTAAATCAAAACAGGACCTCACATTTGAGAAATGCGAAGGTGTCACAGAGGTTACATGCAGTAATATTAGTGAGCAGCAGGTGTTACAATATTGAAAACACAGTTCACTATCCCTGAATATTAGATGTAAACACGTTTAGAATTTGGACGAGTGTGCCTGTGCACTGTCAGTGACCTGGCCAAAGAGCAGGGCACAAGTCCTAAAAAAAGAAGTGGGGGGACTCTCCAAGTCAGGTGGTGTCACAGGAAATGACATCACGGCAGGAAGTGACATCACAACAGGAAGTGACATCATGGGAGGAAGTGACATCACATGTGCAGCAGATCTATCATTTGCACATATTGCAACATTTAACAATTGAAGCTGCTCAGTACTTAAGCCTGTGACTTAAGGTCCCTGTATGGAGGAATTAACAGCCCATATGTGGATGAAGTTTGGCGTAGAACTACCTTAGTCAAGCCATTAAGTGCTGTAAGCGAGGCATACTAAAACATGGCACATGTTAACGATAAATACGTAACATAACGAAGTGTGAAGAGCATGGAGAACTTAGCATCTTGTTGGGGTTTCTTAGTTCTGCGCAAGGAAGCGTCGGGCGACATTACAAAAATGAGCACAGCAGAGCTCGGATATCTTCCTTTTTCCCCACTTGGAAACCTTGTGGGCACATTCGCTCAACAGCAGGAGGCCAGGGATAAGTGTGCTGCAGGTACACAGGTCAGACTGGGGCCCTGGAGTGGGAGGTGCCCGCTTTTGGGTGACTGGAATCTGATATGCACACACCACCGCTACCTATCTGCGTTCCTGAGACTTCGGTGGTCTCCAAGGGCAAGCAGCTAACTAAGAAACACACACTTGGCAAAGCGGGGAGGGGTTAGAACGGTGCATGCACAGTTGGACTTGCTGGAACACCAGGAGGCAGAACTTTGTATTCGGGGTGCAGTCTGAGATGCCAGAAAACAGATGCGTTATAGGTGGCTGTGTAACTACAATCCCTTTCCATGGACTGATTCAGGAGCCTTTGTCAGCTTGACCAAGGAAACCCAACGTTAAAAATAAAATTTGCACTACGAGCCCATAAATGTTTGAAATGGGTGCTTCAACACAACATATTATTTCTAGGAAGCTGTAAAGGGGAGGTTGCAGCGATTGTCGCAGTGATCTGTGTGGGGGCTGCCGGGCCCAGAGGGTGTAATATTACACTTCAATGGGAAATCTGATCCTCACAGATACCTGTTTGACACTGACAGTTTCAACTGAACCAGCCTGTTCCTCTTTATGAGATGGGGCATTTGCAGGTGCATCGAAAGTAGAGTGTATTTAGATGCATTTTTACAAACAAATATATCAAGAAATAGGTTGTTCACTGGAAGGCTTGACTTGTGCGTGGAAGACGCCGGACTCGGCGTGTTTCCTCGTGTCTGCTGTGTCCAGGCAGCTCAGTTGTGCAAGACTATAGTATCGGCTATAGCTCATTCTGCAATTATCTGTAACGCAGTTGTGGGGCCCGGGAGTCTGAACTACCAGTATGGGCCTTTGTACCAAAGCCACGCGTTTATTTGTTTATATTGAGAAATACGAGGGTGTTAAGTTCAATATGAAAGTTCCCAATAAGTGACATAATAAAATGGACTTATGTTTGACATTGAACTGGGGCATCGCTGTAGAAGACGGACACTCTTTAAATGAAATGAAATGCACCTAATTCAGCAAGATGTGAGACAAACATATTTATTTAGCAGCGCTCAGATAGAAACACTTATTTGCATCTATTCTTTTTGTTTTACTGTGCAATGAGTTCCAGTGTTTATAGCAAGTGCTAAAGTTACCCCTTTTTAACGACTCTCTGAATGTTATACCCTCACAGGGATGCAGAGGCGCAACTAGAGCCAAAATTCGGGGGGGGAAGAGGGGCTACTAAAAATTTCGGTGGGGGCGGCTGACTCTTACAGCAATATGCAGAGTGAAGATGCAGGGGCTCTAGAAGGGGTGAAACACAACAAAGCCTCGTTAGCAAGTAAATGGTATTTTAAAGACCTGTGAAGTACTCGGGTGCGGCTGTGTGTGTGCCCGGTAAGCTGTCTCAGCCCGGGCTGACACACACGACGGGACGGGGGTGGTGGGGGGGGAACCACTGTTCCCTGGCAACACTAAAATGTTTCCCAAGTACTCATGCTGGAGAGATTCCGGTGTAACCTGTGAGTCGCGTGTTGCAACTCAAATGAGGTGGTTAAATGCACCTGCTGCGGAGAGACGTGTACATAACAGGTCCCAGCGTCCAATCCTAATAATATAGCGCAGGAGGGTATTAATCCTGTCGGGGTGAGCTAAATTTAACCTGAGCCCCGGTATCTCACGTAGAAAAAGGCCGTCACTCCTGCATTTCACCTCTTCCTGACACCACCGCTATCCTCCCTGCAGAGGGCTGTCGTGGCCCCCAGTGGCGCCATTTTACCTGTGAATGGCATGCTTTCACATACGGAAATATTCCAGGTATGCAGGTAATGCGGAGAGGAATGCATAACAGGTGACGTGGGGAGAGCAGGCAGTCACTTTTAAATACACTACCTACGACCATCTGTTTTTAAGACAACTGAAAGAGGCACCACCGCAAACAACAATTAGCAAAAAAAAGTCAAATATTAATCAGCATCTACGCAGCAACCACCAAAAAATGAACGGGCTTTGTGGCGCATCTCAAAGTGATAACAAGCTGAGTGAGGCTTTCAGAGATGTGTGGAAACATAGGCATCCCATTAGCAGGCGCAGTAACCCACTGAGCTATCCTGGCAGGTGGGGCCCTGATCTATGTGAAGGTCGCATTCATTTTCATAGATACCTAGGGATATTTAAAAATACTCGGGCAGCAGTGTGAACATGTCACAGACTCAGACGCGCAACTAAAGACACATTTTACTACTACAAAGTTCCGGGGGGGGGGTGTAGTTCCTCCAGCGATAGTCAGAGTGGAGATGCAGTGGCTCCAAGAAGGAGTGAAAAAAATAAAGCCTCGTTAGCAAGTAAATGGTCTTTGAAAGACCTGTGAAGTACTCTGATGTGGCTGTGTGTGTGCCCGGGAAGCTGTCTCAGCCCGGGCTGACACACACGGGGGGGGGCTTACAGCACAATGGGCGTTGCGCGCCTGTAGGGATGAATGGCTCGTACTGCGGTATTACACCCAGTAAGCGCTTAGCTCGCTGTTTTCTTTGGACGGCCAGTATTTCATCCTTTTCCAGCCTTGTCGCTCCAAACAAAAAATATTTTATTTTGGCCCTAAGCGTTGACGCGTTTTGATGAGCAGGGTGGACGGCGTTTTGATAAGCAGGGTGGACGGTGTCCACCCTGTAAAATAAGTGGGGGGACGCCGTCCACCCGCGTGGTACCCCGACTCGTGCCCTGCCAAAGAGGGCATGAAAGAGCTGAAACTGGATCACAAATTCAAAGCTGTTCCTTACATGGGACCCCAGAATCAGTTTAGCCCAGGGCCCCCAAAACCTTTAAGATGTCCCTGTGTATCTTAACGCCTTCCAAAGAATAAATATCGTAGGTCGTTCTCTCTCGTTCTTTAACGCTCCCTCTCTCATGTACTTACTCATTAAAAGAAATCGATTCGTCCCTTTGATAATCTTTTGGGAACAGGGCGCAGCTCCGTTCTTTTCATCCTCTTATTTCATCTATTTCCTCTAACAGGGTTCCCTGTTTTAATAATGCTGTAATTCCCGACTCTCCGTGTTTCATGGTTTCTCGCTAACCCGTCCACCCCCTGCCTGCTTAGTTCGACCCACAGTCTAGCTATGAAGGGGTAGGGGGACCAGCTGCGTACGGGGCAGTGTTCGCTCTACAGCACCACAGATAAGGCTGGATAACGTATCTGTCGCCCCTCCCCCTCTTTAAATAGTATCGTCGGGGTGTATGCCCGAGGAGACACAATCATGATATTGGTGGGGAATGTATTGTGCTGGACGGATCCATGCACGAGTAGGGGTGGGTCTGCCAGTCATAGAGTGCTCAGAGGAACAGCCCGACGGACTAGGCAAAGCTAAACAAGTCTCGCCTCCCAAGAGCGTAAAGAAAACAGACCTTTATGCAAAGGTTCAGAGATTTAAATGCGTGGATTAACCAATTAGCTGCTCCATTACTTTCTCCCTCTGAATTGCATTCAGGAGACTTGTTTACATTGCCGCGAAGGATTAGCCGGTCAGGAAAGTAATCCACAGGGACAGAAATAATCACATTATGAGGATTTGCCAACTGTCAGGTGATTGACAAGTGCAGGGCACTAAATGGAATGCTTCAGGTAAAGGTATTTTTTGTGTTTTGGTTTGCTTGTTTACTAACTGAAACAAGCATTTACAATGCAGTAGGCCTCGCAATTGCGAGATTTTGAGCTATTGGCATTGTAAATGGCAATGCCTTTTATAATATTAAAAGGCATTGTCATTTACAATATCAATAGGTCAAACTTAGCCAAAAGCGAGACCTATGTATTGCAGAGCGCAGTGTCCATTAAGCGGGCGCCGTGCTCACCATTAAAGTAAAAAAAAAACAGAGCGCGGTGTCCCTGAAGCAGGCATTACTCTATAAAATAAGTTAAAAGGGTAATTATCAAGCTCCACGTCTGTTTACCAATGTTACCCTCTTCAGACATTTATACGCTCAGTTGCACATTCGATTGTGGAGAAAATGTCGTTTTTTTTTTTTTTTTTAGTAAAATAAAAAATTAGACATATTGTTTTCACATTTGTGTGAGACTACATTCAATTGATGTTTGTGTAAAATGCATATGCAGTCAGGAGCTGCTTTGTAGCTTTGATAAAGCAAACACATAATCACAAACCTCATGCACTATGACCTACTTTTCAAAATATAAATTACATTATTGGCGCGTGGCATCCTAATAAATTCCATTATTCATCTTGTTTATATTTATTTGAACATCACCGATATACACGTCAGTTATCACAGTGTAAACAAATGATTAAATGTTTATAAATACGCGGATAGAGCTTTAAATGTAGACTAGGTGATGATCTCTAAACAGTCACTGCTTTGCAGTTATAGACAATTAGATGTACATTTTCGTTTTGGTTTAAGTAATAATGCGTATATTGTATACAAATCTTCATATTCTTAAAAATCACAAAGGAAGCAGCTCTGCTTTGAATGTAAACTTGAAGCCGTGTCCCTGTACTCCAGGCTACTAACTCCGCGCACACACAAACAGGTTGCTTTCTGCATTTGGAATACGTTTACAAATAAAGTTACCTTATTTTATGTAAATGCAAGATTCACGAAATGTGTTTCCCAACATCTACACCAAATAAAAGAAGATAACTTTCATCTTTAGCTTTTATCCTTATTTCTTCCGCATAGCAGCGCTAATACGAAAGGGAATAGCACAGCCTGCAGTCTTGTAAATCTTCCTTATATGATCCAAAACAAGTGAGACATACGACCCAGATGGGACTCAAACCCACAATCCCCAGCTCCGGAGGCTGATGCCTAATCCATTAGGCCACTGGGTCAATGCATAGTTGAAAGGCACGCTAACGCCTTGTATCTAGTACGCATGCAGCATCATTCCTATCATGCAAGGTGAAGCCTACCCGTCTATAATGTTTAATAAAGCCTCTTGTAAAAATGTTGTTTCAAGCCTCGGTTTCTTGTCACGAGGTATCTGCATTTGAATACAAACAGCTACACTGAAATAGATCTAATACTAACCCGGTCAGAGCAGCCGGTTGCTTCCTGGCTCGCAGCGCCACTAACCTCGTGGTCATCAATGAACAAGAACAGATCAGGTTTCCAGTGAGGGCTCTCTGAACGTTTAATTAATGGTGATTATTTTAAGTGCTATGAAAAACAAGTTATTATTAAAACGGTCATCACACATCATGCCTTAAACCTGATATTGGAAGTTATTCGCATTTCTTTCATAGATGTACATCAAATGTTACTCTAAACATTAAGGAAATTAGAAATAAAACTGCTGCCACATTAATCTAGGAAATCGTCGTTTCCGTAGTCGAACAGACCGCTCCTGAAAATGGGCCGTTTTCGAATGAAATCATTTATCGAAATAATCAGTGATACGGGCAATCTGGAAATAGTTCCTCTTCTACTTTTTTGTGTTTATGAACTGTAAATAGTTCACATTAAAAATGCCAGGTTTGTAAGAAACATGCCATAAGGAATTACTGTTTTTAATGCCGATGTCTGTTGTTGGGAAACCGAACGCCTACTATTCTCTAATGGCGGTTTCTGTTCCTAAGCTTCAGCAGGGGTCTTTTCATGCTAGTGTTGTCATCCCGTAAGCTCCGCCCTTTATAAACCCCACGGTGCTTGAAACTAGTAAGGCTGACAGTTTTAAATGCCCCAAGGCTGCTCTGCACGACCGTCTGCTGAGCCCGGGGCACGAGGTGACAATACGGACACCTACAAGCCTCCGTCAGCTTCGGGTTAAAAGGAACCGACGCCCCCTCAATAACAAGTGGCAAGCAGACGCTGTGTACACAACACAAGAGGGGGTAACGGTGTGCAGGCCTTGGTGGGGGGGGCTGGGGGTCTTGTGAAGAAACCGAGCACGGCGCCGCTTCAAGGACACCGCGCTCGCTTTTTGTTTTTTTTAAAACTTTAACACGGAGCGCGGTGTCCTTGAAGCGGCGCCGCGCTCAGTTTTAAAGGAAAAAACAAAAAAAACAGAGCGCGGTGTCCCTGAAGTGGACGCCGCGCTCAACATAAATGTGAAATATAAATAAAGTGAGCGCAGTGTCTCTAGCGGGTGCCACGCTCATTAAAGTAATAAAAAATATACACTTTAGAGCGCATAGCGCTGCTGCCGTCGTGGTGCCCATCAGTGTCACAAATAGTGCGTGCTTACCGACTAATGAAGGAGCCCGTGTAAAGCTGCAAGCAAAAGATTCAGTCCAGATGGGCCGTGCCAAAAGGAGACAGGGCGGTAGCAAGGAGGGACTAAGAAGCCTCCTTTTCAATCGGAAGCCAGCGTTTGGCATGGAGGATGACGCCAGCCAATGAAAAATAGGGGCGGGGCTTCAACCCCACTTCTAAAATCTCCTCGATTACAATAAGCCGCGAGGAGCGCATGCGCGCTCCAGCGCTAGGTCTGCGAGACCCTAAAAATGTAGGACCTACTGTTTCGTGGAAACCGCTGCGGTGCTTTGTTTAAAAAACAAACAAAGAAGTATTCTCCTGCCGCAATCTCTGCAGATTGACTTTACAGCCAGGCAGCTTTGCAGTAGGTATTACAAATCTTATGGATTTTAACACCTAGCGTTCCTTTGTTGTAATGCCGTTGACGTTTAGTTGTTTCATACGATGTACTTGGCTGGTCGGAGGATGGAAATTGCTTACATTTTTATGAGACATGAACCTCGGTGGTCCAGACCCCACCTCTCCCTTGATGGAAAACTGGAAATGTTTTGCTTTGGTATTGCTGCTTTTTTTAAAATTACATTTTGGTTTATGGTCGCCTTCTACCTACTCTACTCTGCTTTGTGTTCTGGTCTCCCCCCTTCTCTGCCCCCCCACCCCACCCACCCTCCCTCCTTCCCGTTGAACACGTTTGGTTTCCCTTGAAACACTGGACTGGATAGAGTGACTGCTGTGGCTTATGGTAGCAGCCATATAAGGCTACTTCATATAGTTCCATTATTTTGTCCACTAGAAGTGAATTGTAACTGGTATTTAGAATTGACTCACGAGATCTATCATTATAACCATGCTTTAATCTTTGAGGTAAAGACTTGTTATCAAAAAATAATAAGCCCTGAAGAAGTGGTACAAGACGCGAAGCATGTGCTAGTTGTAGATGGTTGAATATAGCCAGGGACTCTGACCCTTGTTCAGTGGCCAGTAAGGAAGACGGAGAGGAGACTCCTGTAGTTCAGATGTGAGTCGTGTGTATGGACTTGGAAAGCAAAATAAATCGGGGCTTTTGTTATAAGAAAGTCCTGTAGCCAAAGTCGTTGTGAGAAACAGGCAATTACATAATGTCAAGAACTCTTATTAGCATATTTGGTCTGTAAAAATACTTTTTATATGAAATAAAGCCCTTGGAAACTTTGTGAAGGTCACTTAGTTGTAATGAAATATATATATATATATATATATATATATATATATATATATATATATATATATTTTTTTTTTTTTTAATTCTTTTTACTAAGCAGTATTTAAAGAACAGTTGGAAGCCATGAGCAGTACAACAAGTACATTATAGGCCACACACAGGAGGCCTGCACATTATTAATTATCTTCAACTAAATGGACCCTGATCCCGAGCCCTACCTGCTAGACCACGTGGCTACTATGCTTTGACTTTACTATGGGTCCAGAGAGCCCGACCGAACTCCCCTCTCCACTGATGCCCCTGTAATGCGTCCACGGTCCCCAGATCTTTTGGAATTTATGGGGACAGCCCCGGGAATTAAATATATTTTTAAGCGTTTCATCGGTGTGTTCCCCATTACAACATAGTAATTTTAATCTTGTATGATGCTAATTATAGTTTTCACAAAAAAAAAGCTACTGCATGGAAAAAAAATCAGCACAGGGTATTGATTAAGAATCATGTTCCTGTTTAAACCAAAAGTAAGGTTTCCTCGTGGTTGGCTGTCCATGAAGAGATACTTAAGAGAGCAATGGGCATCAAATTAATAACATTGAAAACGTGGCTTAGTTCACTGAGCCTGCCTTGCTTGGCGAAGGATGGCTCTCAACATAAAGAAAAGGTTAGGAAGAAAAAAGGCGTATCTATATAATCTTCAATTAACAATATTTACGCATATAGTTTATGAAATTCCCTTAAAAGGGACTGAACACTGATGCCGCTTACAGTGCTGCTCAGCGGTCATATAGTAATGTGTGAACACTAGCCGTGAAACCTATGCGGTGACATGAATATACATTTCGCTTGACACCTCAGCGTTTCTTGAATTTTTAGTCGCTGGCACATTTGTTTCTGGGGTGTATCGCTTTGTTTTTGCCAGTAGTAGAGTCGGCGTACCTATCCCAGCGTGCAAAGTGCTGTTGGATAAATAAAGCAGGACTGGTTGAAGGTGTCAAACGTGGCATTGGAGGTTCTTCGCGTCCATGAGATACAATTTTGCTACTCAAATGTGAGCCTGTAAGCATGTTAAGGGGGACATTGGTAAAAGTAGCCATGGTGTTGGAAATTGTTTCATACAAAGGTTGGGCAATTTGGGACTAGAAGGAAGAAGACTAAAATCCCCATAACATAATATTATAAAGTTGTTGTTCTTACTTGCGAACACGTTACAGTATTCGTCGATGCATAATGCGAATGCACATTTAATTTTGCGGATTTATTTCATTTTGCTATCATGGCATACTTTACACTGTTTCTCTTTTATTGCTGTTGCAGTTATCGTGCAAATACAGACTACAGATATTACAGTAGTTGCGATGGGCGAAGATAACACCTTAAAAAAGAGCAAAATGATAGCCTTCAATTAGAGGTTGTCTTTTCACAAACATTATTTACTGTTTCTTGCCACTGACAGCAGGTGTGCTGTCTTTGCATTGCACGACAAGAGGCCTGCAGGGGATTCCAGGAAGAAGTCAAGTGGATGACGTCAGGCTTGGTGGGCAGTATCAGCCTTTTCCTGGCACCACATGCTACTTGTAAATGGAGCAGCTGGCAGCAGTTCAAGCAAAAAACTTAGTTGAGTTGTCATGCTTCAATTGCCATTTAAAAATTTCAAAAAATGCAATTTTGGATGATACCACATGCTTTTAGTATCTAGGAGGAGGGTGTGGAATTTGGCCCGTTGTTTGGTAGGCTGCCAGTGGAGTTCTTTTCAATGCTGCTGTGATGCGATTAGCCTGGACAACTTTCTGTGGTGGGAGAAGGATTTTAATGTTGATACTGCTTTTTTCCCCCTCACAAACAGACTAACATAAATGGTTCTGTGCCGCTAATATTTACTGTAGTAGTACTTATTCCAGCATTGTGGTTGGCTTTAGCCTTTAGAATTTCCGGGTAACATTAAAGATGCAGACCTCTTAATCACGCAAGGTTTTGTGTGTGGACACATTCATGAAAGGGCCTCACTCTGAAAGCACCACTGGGAGCAGAGTTAGGCTGTTCCGCACGCCTTACCTGCAAACCCATCACTGAAGGCCATAGCACTTCTCGCTGGACATCACTACCTCTGTAGAGTTTGTGATGAAGATGCCTGTCGGACAGCACAGGTTTCTATTAACACACTACCACCCCCATTCCATGATTTTGTTCCAGTGCTGGAAAAATAAAAAATAAAAAGCAAGCTGCTCTTGGAAGGCAACTGGGAGGAAAAGCAGGCGGGGGAGAGAGGTGGAGGGGATGATGTCCACCAGCTCCTTCTTAGATTGTATGTCCTCGATTATAGTTAAGCCTGGGCAGAGTTTGCTGAGTTTTTCTCCGCAAAACTCAGCGAAGTGCCAGAAAAACTAAATTGCGCTGCTCACACTGATTTTTAGCGCTGGGAGTTTGTCCTGTGCTTTAAAATCTACGCTAACGGCACTATGCGTCACGCCAGAGGTCGCTGCTGCTTTCTGCCAGCTAGAGTAGACATTCTACTCGAGCGGCAGCTTCCTCAATACGAATGCCACATTTCTCAACGTGAGCGGATGTGACCGCCCGCAATGAGAAATCTCGCCAGGGGGCGGGGCGGGTAGGTCTAGAGCGTGATTTTTTTTCACACGAGCACTCGCCAACTTACTGATGGCAAGCCGCTCGAGAGAAAAAACTCCACTCCGCTGAGTTTTTCAGAACTTCTCACTCTGCGTGGAATGGACAAAACTCTGTTTGGAGGGGGGGGGGGGTAGGGTCACTGGATTCCAATAATGATTCAGTAGGGGTCACCAGATTCCAGTAATGATTAAGTGGGGAGTCCACAGAAGTCAAAATATTAAGACCTACTGTGCTAGGGCATCAGAGGATATTTCTAGAAAACAGTGGTCCCATGGACGGATACAATATGGGAAGGATAAATATAGACTCAATCAGTTCTATATTGGTAAAGACTTGTCAAGCCGGACAGAGGTCTACTTTTAATGTTACAATTATCAGAATAAAAACTTTTTCTTAAACAAACAATGAAGTAAGTGGGACACAGTCCTGTGCCCTCACTACACCTACACAGAACACATACGATGTGACAGCAAAACAAAAAAGGCTCAGGCACGGCTGTCGATTTGTCATATATGGCATTGAAACATAGGGCCAACAAATCGTATATTTACACCTTTACACAAATAATAACAGTTTAGAGTACTGTATAAGGTGTGATGGGTGTCGACGACGTTTCGATCCATACAGTAAATACAAGGATCATCATCAGGACTTAAACATGAGCATGCCTGAAGGTGATAGCCTGATGAGAAGCTTGCATCGGAGGAACAGGGGTTGAGCTGGTCATATCCAGACAGATGCACGGGACCGGTCTTGATAACTTGACGGTACTGAGATCCGTAACGGGAGGGGGTTGTCTGATGGAGAGTTGCGGGTTGGTCTACCAATAAACCTTGCGTACAGCGACGGGCGTGGATACGATCCTCGTGCTGGGAGTCGCAGTGAGCGTACTACGGAATATGGCAATTAAGACATCCTCAATGGGAAGGCTCGCAGAAGGGTATGAGTGCCGGCAACCGGTCAGCTACTGAAGGATTGCAATTGATGCAGTATGAAGAGACTTGCGAACACGCGATTGGTGGAAGGGAAGTCAGCTGACAATTAGTAGAAATGAAGAAAGGACTCCAAACAATTGGTGGCAGACATATTGGAGTGGTGCAGAATTGGCATGTGATAAAAAAGAAGAAAGGACTTCATGCACAGTGGATAGCAGACATATTGGAGGGAAGGGAGATAGGGGAAGGGGACTGAAAAATACCAGAGGGTAACCAAGCTGTGAGGCAATTACAGCCAAGAAGGGCTCGATAATTAGAAACATCATGTATAAAATACAGTAGAGTAATTGTACAATAAATTGTGACAACAGGGACTGAATAGTGACAGAGGGAATTACAGCCAGGGAGGGCTCGATAATTTGAAACATCATGTATAAATTACAGTAGAGTAATTGCACAATAAATTGTGACAGCAATTAGGACTAAACTGTGTGTATTATACAAGTGTAGTCCAGTCTTCAAGTCTGTTTAGGCCTGTATGCAGG
Source organism: Calotriton arnoldi (assembly GCA_963921515.1). NCBI lineage: Eukaryota > Metazoa > Chordata > Amphibia > Caudata > Salamandridae > Calotriton > Calotriton arnoldi. The sequence continues at coordinate 1,031,993 of CAWUFW010004520.1, forward strand.
CTGTTGGTCTTAAAAATCCATTTTAGTTCTTCTTTGTCGAGTAATTTGGAGATATCACCTCCTCTTGGAGGTGGTTTGATCACGCTTATCACAGTCCAGCGTATATCATTCTCATTGTGGCGTGCTTCCTCAAAATGTTCAACGAGGGGTGCATTTGGAGTCTTGCATCTTACTCTGCTACGGTGCTGGCATATCCTTACGCGTATCTTTTGAGTCGTTTGGCCTATATAGATTTTCTTACAAGGACACAAGATAGCATAAACAACATTTTTTGTGTTGCAGTTTGAGAAAGATTGCAGAGTGATTTTGGTTTTCTCAAATACAAATTCCTTACACTCAATGGTATAGTCGCACACGCTGCAATTGCCACATTTAGCATGCCCAGACAAAGGTGCGAGTCCCCAATGTTCATTAAGATTACCCGGAGGTTTATTACTGGGGAGGGCGGCCCGGACTAGATGGTCTTTTGATGTTTTTGTTCTTTTTAAATGCGAACAAAGGTCGTTCAAGGTTGAGTGAGCCGGCATTGAGCACCGCCCAGTTTTTTTATGATGCTCTTCCGTACAATGTTGGAGATGGGGGAGAAAGTGGTGACCCAGACTAAGCGATTCTGGGGAGTCTTTTCTTTCGGTTCAAGAAGAACGTCTCGTGGGCAGTACCAAGCTCTTTTCATGGCATTGCGGACCAACCTGCGTGGGTAGCCTCTACTGGTAAGTTTGTTGTTAAGTACTTGGGCTTCTTGGAAGTAATTCTCTTTAAGTGAGCAGTTTCTCCTGATACGGAGAAATTGAGAGTAGGGTAATGAGTCTCGAAGGGCTCGTGGGTGGTGGCTGTCATATCTCAACAGTGTGTTCCGCTCGGTGGATTTGCGGAACAGACTGGTGATAAGAATGCCTCCCCTGTGGAATATGTTAAGATCCAGGAAAGGGATGGATTCTTTGTTCTGGGTCAGTGCAAATTTAAGGTCACCACAGTTATTATTCAGCCAGTGCAAGAAATTGTTAAGAGTACCCTCACTGCTTTGCCAGATCATGAAGATATCATCAATATATCTTTTCCATTTAACAATGCCTTCGTAAAAAGGATTGAGTGGTGTCAGAATGTGATTTTGTTCTAGAAAGTCCATATACAGGATGGCTAAGTTGGGGGCAAAAACAGCCCCCGTCGAAGTGATCTTCAAATAGGAAGAAATCCCGCGTGAGACAGATCTCTAACAATTGGAGTATGAAAATAGTGGTGACCGCATGTGGCCGCGGACGGGTATTGAGAAGTGTCTCCATAACCTTAAGTGAAGCGGTTTGTGGGATATTTGTGTACAGGGACTCGACGTCCAAAGTACACAAAATTTCAGAATTGTTAAATGGAAAAGATATATTGATGATATCTTCATTACCCTACTCTCAATTTCTCCGTATCAGGAGAAACTGCTCACTTAAAGAGAATTACTTCCAAGAAGCCCAAGTACTTAACAACAAACTTACCAGTAGAGGCTACCCACGCAGGTTGGTCCGCAATGCCATGAAAAGAGCTTGGTACTGCCCACGAGACGTTCTTCTTGAACCGAAAGAAAAGACTCCCCAGAATCGCTTAGTCTGTGTCACCACTTTCTCCCCCATGTCCAACATTGTACGCAAGACCATCATAAAAAACTGGGCGGTGCTCAATGCCGGCTCACTCAACCTTGAACGACCTTTGTTCGCATTTAAAAAGAACAAAAACATCAAACACCATCTAGTCCGGGCCGCCCTCCCCAGTAATAAACCTCCGGGTAATCTTAATGAACATTGGGTACTCGCACCTTTGTCTGGGCATGCTAAATGTGGCAATTGCAGCGTGTGCAACTATACCATTGAGTGTAAGGAATTTGTATTTGAGAAAACCAAAATCACTCTGCAATCTTTCTCAAACTGCAACACAAAAAATGTTGTTTATGCTATCTTGTGTCCTTGTAAGAAAATCTATATAGGCCAAACGACTCAAAAGATACGCGTAAGAATATGCCAGCACCGTAGCAGAGTAAGATGCAAGACTCCAAATGCACCCCTCGTTGACCATTTTGAGGAAGCACGCCACAATGAGAATGATATACGCTGGACTGTGATAAGCGTGATCAAACCACCTCCAAGAGGTGGTGATATCTCCAAATTACTCGACAAAGAAGAACTAAAATGGATTTTTAAGACCAACAGCCTGCATACAGGCCTAAACAGACTTGAAGACTGGACTACACTTGTATAATACACATAGTTTAGTCCTAATTGCTGTCACAATTTATTGTACAATTACTCTACTGTATGATGTTTCAAATTATCGAGCCCTCCCTGGCTGTAATTGCCTCACAGCTTGGTTACCCTCTGGTATTTTTCAGTCCCCTTCCCCTATCTCCCTTCCCTCCAATATGTCTGCTATCCACTGTGCATGAAGTCCTTTCTTCTTTTTTATCACATGCCAACTCTGCACCACTCCAATATGTCTGCCACCAATTGTTTGGAGTCCTTTCTTCATTTCTACTAATTGTCAGCTGACTTCCCTTCCACCAATCGCGCGTTCGCAAGTCTCTTCATACTGCATCAATTGCAATCCTTCAGTAGCTGACCAGTTGCCGGCACTCATACCCTTCTGCGAGCCTTCCCATTGAGGATGTCTTAATTGCCATATTCCGTAGTACGCTCACTGCGACTCCCAGCACGAGGATCGTATCCACGCCCGTCGCTGTACGCAAGGTTTATTGGTAGACCAACCCGCAACTCTCCATCAGAGAACCCCCTCCCGTTACGGATCTCAGTACCGTCAAGTTATCAAGACTGGTCCCGTGCATCTGTCTGGATATGACCAGCTCAACCCCTGTTCCTCCGATGCAAGCTTCTCATCAGGCTATCACCTTCAGGCATGCTCATGTTTAAGTCCTGATGATGATCCTTGTATTTACTGTATGGATCGAAACATCGTCGACACCCATCACACCTTATACAGTACTCTAAACTGTTATTATTTGTGTAAAAGTGTAAATATACGATTTGTTGGCCCTATGTTTCAATGCCATATATGACAAATCGACAGCCGTGCCTGAGCCTTTTTTGTTTTGCTGTCACATCGTATGTGTTCTGTGTAGGTGTAGTGAGGGCACAGGACTGTGTCCCACTTACTTCATTGTTTGTTTAAGAAAAAGTTTTTATTCTGATAATTGTAACATTAAAAGTATACCTCTGTCCGGCTGGACAAGTCTTTACCAATATAGAACTGATTGAGTCTATATTTATCCTTCCCATATTGGATCCATCCATGGGACCACTGTTTTCTAGAAATGTACTAATTCCCAAGGTCCCTGGCAGACTTCATTTGGGTTCCCTTGTCCTTTTCAAACACACAGGGCATCAGAGGATGGCATTTACTTCTTGCATTAGTCCCTCGTTTCCATGGCATATGATCAGTATATTTAGGAACAGTTAAATTAAATCCATATTAATTGTCTGATACCAGAATATTATTGTACAAAAGAACACTTGATAGTACAATAATTTTAAAATGAAAGTCTTTTTCACTTGTAGTAGGGTTTCAAGGTTTACCCTTGAGTAAGACTTGGTACCTATAGCCTAGTGCAGTTGGGCGTTATTGGCCTTCTATTGTGACGGTTGCAGTTATTTACCGCTGGGGCTCTGGACCAACAGTATTATTGGACCTCAAACTGAATTACCAAGTACTTCCCTTTAACACTTAAGTCTCACTGGATATGAGGCACAATGTGTCAAGACTTACTCAAGGAGGTAATTAGGGTTAGACACTTAGACCACAGTAAAACATCACGGTACCCCTTATTAAGTGGGTGTCCAATCAATGCTTTATTTGAAAGAAAAGCACTTTAATGCACAACAAAATAGATATCATACATAAAATATTTATGCACAAAGAAAACCAGAACTCTCTAGCTCCCTCCTGGCCAGGGACCTCAACAGAAGGGTTGTTACAGCTCTAAGTTGATATGTTTTTTTTCCCTTTACTGTTTGAGTCTAGGGTCAGTGCTAAACCTATGGGAGTGTTCATGACCACCTTGTGACTTTGCAGGAGTTCACAAATCTGCGGGTTTTGTTGAGGGGCTATAGTTCTGGTCCTCGTAGACCACAATTCCTGCACATAGCACAATATATTCAACAGAACCTATATTTCTGTAACTGCAAGTCAGAGTTGGAATTTGTTTGTACCAGAAGTCCCTGCAGATCCAGGGTACACTCTGGCACCCTCACCAAGCAAGACAAAGAAAATGTTCTGTAATCAAGACCACTTCTTTCAGGTGCCCCTCTGAAAACCCCCAGACCTGGAGGGAGCTGAGATATTTCCCGAAGCTCCTGGAGACTACTCAAAGGAGCACACTGGTATCCCTACATCATGGACACTTTCAGGGATCATGCATTTCCCTCAAGTTTTACATGCAACAGCTTTCCCTCTGTGTCCGTATACTACAGAAAGATTTTGGGTTCTCCTTCTACATATTGGACTACCAAGTGTCCTGGAGCGGCACATACTTCTCAGCTGTTTCCATAGGCCCTAGTTTTTAGGTCTTGCCTGAGCCAGCGCATGCGCTGCTCTGCGAGACATTTAGTAAGCGGGTTTTGAAAGTGCTACCACAGGCTTTTGGTGGCCTCAGGCTTGCGGTTACGCCCGCGTGCACGCGCACAGCCGCCATCTGTCTTTCCTCCGTCACGGGGTCATTAAGTGCATCGCGATCACTTTCACTTTCTCGGCCCTGCGCAGCGCAGAGGCGCCATCTGGCTTTCCTCTCTCCCTTTTTTTTTTTGCGCGCGCACACAACTCCCGGTCGCGGCCGCATGTTTTCTTTTTGCTCGCGGCCAATGCTTGTTTCTTCTTCTCCTGGTGCCCTGCATGCTAACTTCCATCGCCACCCTGATGAGCAATGATCTCCTATATGCAGCTTTGTGGTGCACGTTTTCTCTTTCGCTTTCTCTTTGGTTTAATGCGGCAACCCTGTCCCGCTGTACTGTAGAGCTCTGCCTCCCTCACCAGGCATGCTGTGCCACCACTGACCTTCCCAGCCGAATGGACCCAGGTTGCTTGCAGCCGTTATTCAGTAAAAACAAGAGGTATTCACACGGTGCGCGTGCGTCTAGTCACGGGAGAGAGGAGAGCCCCTCATTACTCTGCCATTTGTTACCCATCGCACGCTTCGTGCAGCCCGCCTCCTCTGCGTTAATTAAATTGAGTTGTGAAATGGCTAGTGACCGTGCATTAGAACATTAAAGGTTGCCTCCCTCTGTCTTCAATCGACCCTCTCAAAAATGGGACATGGCTGAATTTAGCGAAATCTACCGGGAGATATGACGAAAAACCGGGACTTTCCCCTCAAAACCGGGACTCCTGGCACCCCTCAGAGGAGCATGTCCTTGTGTGACTTGTGGTGTTTCTCTTTGCCTTCCCAGCGCACCGCAGCTCCACAAGTGAGTATGTGTTGTGCTCTCTGTGCTCAAAAGCTTCCCCCCCGACCCGCACACTTGTCCCCGAATGTGCATTCTACGCTGTACAGGTGAGTGCAGTGTGCTCGGTCATCGCAGAGCTATCTCTCAAATTACCCGCCTGCTGCAGCCCTCCGCTTTATTTTCCCTCTCCATTGGATTAATGGGAAAGATATAAATCATTGTGTACTATTAGATTAACTCCAGCTCAGCCTCAGATTATATCTGTGCGCGTTCGCCTTTTGATGGCGGAGTTATTAAAATGAGCTCAGAGTGGGCACCTGCCACCGTGAATAATTAATGCACCTTCTGGGCGCTTCCATCAGCGCTGCTTCTCTCCCTCCCACTACCTCAGAGTGCCTCCCTCCCACCAGCCCACTCTTCTCTCCCTCCCGCTACCTCTGTGTCCCTCCCCTTCCACCCGCGCTGCTTCTCTCTCCTTCCACCCGCGCTGCTTCTCTCTCCTTCCACCCGCGCTGCTTCTCTCTCCTTCCACCCGCGCTGCGTCTCTCTCCTTCCACCCGCGCTGCTTCTCTCTCCTTCCACCCGCGCTGCTTCTCTCTCCTTCCACCCGCGCTGCTTCTCTCTCCTTCCACCCGCGCTGCTTCTCACTCCTTCCACCCGCGCTGCTTCTCTCTCCTTCCACCCGCGCTGCTTCTCTCTCCTTCCACCCGCGCTGCTTCTCTCTCCTTCCACCCGCGCTGCTTCTCTCTCCTTCCACCCGCGCTGCTTCTCTCTCCTCCCACCCTCGCTGCTTCTCTCTCCTTCTAACCTCGTTTTACTAGGACCTAGGCATTTTGGTGCTTGTGGCACGCACGGAGCCTTGCTCCCTTTCTTTCTCTAGCCACTTCAATGTTAGTTTCAGCATTTATACCAGCAAAAACGATTTTGTAGGGCGTTTTGTTTCTAGTTGAAGAAACTATGTTGCGTCTTTGTAAAAAACCTAATTTTTAATGTCATTGAAATGAGTATAATTATGCAAACACGCTCTGCATTTATTTTTATTCCCCAGTCATTTCACCGATTTACACAAATGAGTTCCTAGTTGTTGCAAACAAAATAAACCTCCCGTCACTATATCAGCATGTATTTTTGAGCATTGCCTGTTTTCTATTTTCATGTTGATACCGGGAGGCAGTGGGCAGACCTTCAGACGGGGGCACTGTCAGCTTCTTATATTGAGAACTGTGAGGGTGAGGGCAAAATTGGACCCTCGTTGCACCTGCTTTTTAGAACTTTTGGTGTTGAGCACCAGCAGGACCCGGCCTACTTAAAGCCCTTCCTGACGTGATATGTCAGTGATGGATATCTGATAACCGTGCACGGGACATAAAGCAGAGGGAATTATCTTATGTATAGTGGCCTGGATAACAGACAACGCTATCACGAGAAATAAACGATATGGCTTAAATGAGTGAGGCACAGTGCAAAGAATTGTAATAACACTTGCAGTCCAAATTAGAACATCTTTGTGGCTATCCACAATACCTCGTTCACTTCTTTGTAAAGGTGTAATCAAAATCGGTGCTCAAATGGAACACTCAGTCATTCAGTACCTGTTACCTGATGTTGATAAGTGCCAGCAATCAGGGCTTGAAGTGGCCCAGGTCTTGCCAGTGCTGAGCACCGGCAGTTCCAACAAGCATTGGCATAGCCAATAGGTCTCGCATTTGGGACCTTATAAGTGCTTAGCCATGCAACAGTTGATGTTGTTGCACCAAGGATATTGTGATGCATAACTAAACACTTATAAGGTCCCAAAGGCGAGACCTATTGGCTATGCCAATGCTTGTTTTTGTAGACTTTAGTTTTTTCCACATCAGGCACTCCGTCCTTTTAGAAAAGTAGAGGGGCAATTTAAGCTGGATTCTTTCTCCTGACTTTGCCCTTGTTTAACAGGATGGTAGCAGCCAGGCGAAGTTAGAGTCTCAGTCCTCAATTGTACTGGTGCACATGCACAGTCTTTTCTTTAGTTGATGAGCTATTCTAGACCAATTTGTCTGTCCAGAGGGACAATAATTTTGATCGTGGCTGATCAGCCAGCTCTTCTGTTAATTTAAAACTCTGAGGGCTAGGTAGAGTAGGGAAGAGGAACGTTGCACAAATATGAGCATCACAATAGCCACAGATACTTATTGTTACCTTGTATTGTACAATGAACTAGCTGCCATCAGCTAGTACCTTAGGCAAGCCATGCATCCTGCACCCCCAAATGTGTAATGCAATCTTTTTTTCAATGTGATTATATTTTATCCTCTAATTTTGTAGCCTATTTATCTTGCCACCTGTTACAGCTGTCTTGTTTGCCTATGTGGGCCTGCGGCCCTTGCATGTTTGTAGGACTTTAAACAGAAAAGAATATTTACCCAAGAAAATCTGTTTGTTGAATCTCAATGCATTCTTATTATTGTACTTCGGTGCGAGACATTTCCCCATACACATTTATTTTCTCATACAGTACATTTCTTACACAACTTTGATTCAGACGGTCCTGCTTAAATAACGTGATGGTTTGTGGTAGTCTGGAAATACTGGCAACCAAATATCTTCTACTGCTTCGGACAGTCATTTGGTGATGAATGCACTTTAGTTGCTGATACAGCATCAGAAAACCGCTCGGGAGTAGTGGTGGGGCAGGTGGGGTGCTGAAAAAAAGAAAAGGGGGGGAATTAAAGACAAATGCACTTACCTTCCCGGCGTCTGGCTCTCCTCTGCCCCCTCTCCACTCCTCCCCTTGTTCTGCGGCTGGCACAGCCCCGCCCGCACCTTTACAACGCCAGACAATAGTGAAAAATAAAATAATAATAACATTATTAGCATTTTTTTTTCTTGTGAAGCGACGCTCCTCCACCTTAGCGGATGAGCCGCCACTGCTCGGATCAACTTTGCAGAAGATTCCAGAAAACGATCTGTTTGCAATAGAATGGGCAAACCTTAAGCTAACAAAAAGCTTTGTTCCACGTTTGTATTAACTTGACAATATGTTATAAAAATTTGTGGGTAGACGGTGAATGTTCGGCTATCTTTTACATTTGTTATAAAAGGTATTTGATGGTAGACAGCTTGTCATTTATATTGTTGAGAAAGAACATGGAATGACTGCACTAACATTTCCTTTGAGGAAAGTTGGTGTAGTTGCTAAACTGTTCTGTGAGGCACGTATACAATATTATCCAAATGATTTACATTTCTAAGTGCCTAAATTGCCTCTGCTCATACAAAGTGCTGTCATTAATGAGTCGCATGTTTGTTAATTAGCTTGACATTTACTAGTTAGTAAAATAACAGGTACGGCATAGGGTTGATGTGTTTCTACTGTGGTAGGTAGACAAGGGTGTTTGTGTAAGTTATCGACTCATGTTTGTAATGTACCATACCTACTTAGTTACGACTCCCTGTGCTGTAGTTTGAGTAGGAGCTTGCGTTGTCATGGTCTGTGCTGCAGCTGTCCCATTTGTGGGAGTTCTTTCCAGCTTCCTTCTTTGGCACCTCTGCTCTGATCTTTGTGCTAAACCTTATTTGTGCGTTGGGGCCTTGGTCTGCTGTTTCATTTGCTGTACTTTTTGTGATCGGGAGAGAAACGTGGACACTGGCTTTACTTTGTTCAAGTTGTGTGAAGTTTAAAATAATTGTATATTTAAAAAAAAAAAATAATAATAATAAGTGCTAGTTTTATCAATGTTGTTTAGGCTGCTCAGACCCTTTCTGTCATTCCCTATGTATTCCGTTGTGTGCTTGTTTAACGTGTCTTCATTCAGAGGTCAGTAGGGCTTTACATTAAGTAATTGGTAACTTTTTCGACACTAGCACTTGCAGGCACGCCTTGAGAGTTACTAAAACGTGTCCTACTTTTGGCTATGGGAGTAGAGATCGGTTTCCGTAGCCATGCTACGCCTCTTTCTGGCTGCTGCTCAGTGACTTGCATTTACTTTGGACTGCAGCCCTGGCTTCATCCCACACCATTATTCGACTTTGCCCTTCCCAAGAATAAATGCACAGTATTTTCTGAAGAGCTTTTCTCTCACTCGCGATGTCAGTGGGTCTTTCAGCAGGGGGCTGCTGCAGACTGCTAGATTTACGAACGGATGCACGGCGTGATAATTTGTTACAAGCAGTGACGTAACGTAAAATGGCGGACCCTTCCACAGAATGTGAAGAGGGCCCTCTGAGTCTGCCGTATTGCTAAGATATTCATTGACCCTGGGTGGAATGTCCCCCCACCACCCTCTTTGAAGTGTTGGCAGGATGTGCAACTGGGGGGTGGGGGCTCCCTTCACTGCAGGGCCCTATCACCCTCTGGATACATAGCTGCCAAGGTTTCAGATTGCTTATGTGTGACATTTTCATATTTTCACTGTACTTATTAGTGACATTCAACGACTATGTGCGACACTTAGAGTGGCACTTTTACACAAGCAAAATCAAGCAATGAAGTTCAGGGAAACAAATGAATATCAGAAATTACACCCATTTGAGCATCAGGAAACTCTAAGAAGATCTTCAAACTGCTGCAAAGCAGTCGAAATGGAAGGGCACTAACCTAGTGCCCTTCTAACTTGGCAAAAGAGATATTTCTTAGAGAGGTTTGTAGCAGGTGCACCGACTGGTGGAACTATCTCGCCATCTTCCAAACCCGTAAAGTCGATGGTGTAAACTTGAGAGGGGATGGGGGGGGGCCTACTCGCGTTGGTGACAGAAACACCGGCACACAGGTTATTACTTCAGCCGTTAGGTCACGTGCGACCTTGGCCCCTTTATTATATACCCTCGGACCGAACCCGGTCGCGAGGGGTGCTGTGAGTGTCGTCACGTAAAGGCCGGGTGGCACTCTACATCCCTCCTTTCCTTTAGCCATAGCTAATCTATCAGTTAAAGGTGAAAGAGAGTGGAGATGAAGAGAAAGACAAAAGTGAGAAAAGATAGCTTGCAGTGGAGGTGCCACATGCTCAGTCTCTGGCCGGCCCACCCTGCATTCTCCTGCCGGCATCGTTACTTGGCACGCATAGTCCCTCAGCTTCTGGCTGGGTGCGGGGTTGGGCCTCAACTGATATCGTTGGCTGCGAGGTGGCATTTCCTCAGGGCTCGAGGGAGCGCTACTTCGACGACCCACTGCATCAGTACCCCCTGCTGGACTGGACTGGCCTGCCCCGTGGTCTTCGTCTGACCCTTTTGCAGGTATCAGCGCTGGACTCTCTCGGCCATTGGGGACAGTTGTTGCAGAGAAGTCAGGCAAATCTTCTTCTGCCCCGGATGCCGCCTGGTCCGTCTGTGGGCTGTCGGAGATCTCCTTGAACCACGAGATGTTCCTCACCACAATGTGCCTTCCGCGCTGCGCAGTGACCATGGTTCCGTTGATCTGGACAACGACCCACTCCTCAGGTTCGTAGGGCGTGCGAAACTTCCAGCCAGGGTGGCGATTCTTTAGAACCACTCGTGCTCCGATACGGATAGAGGGTATCTTGGCTCCGCGGCTGAGGGTGGCTTTGTCGGTTTGTTGGCGCTTCTGTTGAGCTCGTTCCGGGTCAAAGCCTGGCGGTGTCCAGTTGGGGTCTTCTGGGATGATATCCCTGGGCGGCCGCCTTAGAAGGAGGGCTGTAGGGGCACACCCCGTCGTTCAATGAGGCGTCTGCTGGTAGGCGAATAGGAATTGGTGGAGACAAGTCTCCAGGTCTTGATGCCGGTCCACCCCTATGCGTAGTGCTCTGTTCAAAGTCCGCATAAACCGCTCGACCTCGCCGTTGGCTTGAGGCCACTGCGGTGTGATCCGTCGATGTCGGATGGCCCGTTTCTGTAGAAAATCTTGAAATTCCTGACCCTGGAAGGGCGGTCCGTTGTCGGACTTAATTTCCTCCGGCAGACCAAACATTGCGAAGGTCTTCTCGAGTGCTGGCTGCACATGTGTAAATGCGGTGGTTGGCACGAGCTCGACCACAGGAAACTTGGTGCATGAGTCAATAACTACTAGGGTGTGACGTCCGTCCGGGAAACTGCCAAAATCGATGTTTACCTTGGTCCATGGCGTGTCACATGGTCCTTCCGTGATGACCGGTGCAGGAGCTGGGTCCGCTCCCGTGATGGTGCAGGGGTGACAGGTCCTTACCTCTTCATCGACCATACTGTCCATCCCCGGGAACCACACTTTGGTTCGGAGCCTGGCCTTTGTCTTTGCCACACCTTGGTGTGTTAGGGTTACCAGCCGGCGGTGCAGCTCCCTTGGGACCACGATCCTCTGACCTCTGAGTACCAACCCGGATCCTCCGATGCTCAGCTCATGCTTGACCCGCCATATCTGTCTCCTGGCATTCTGCTCTTCCTCGGTGAGTCCTGCCACCCCGTCCAAGAATCGGTGCCATCTTCCTGTCGTCGGGGCTTCTTTGACTCGTTGGAGGGTGGAGTCCGACTCTGTAGCACTGCTCATTTCTTCTTTGGTGATGGCCAGTGGACAGGCACTGTCTTCGATCATTTGCACAACGGCTTCCATGCTTGGGCTGTCATCCTGGGCCTGCCCATCCTCCGCCTGCAGTGGATGCCTCGACAGGAAGTCAGCGGGGTTGTCCGCCCCAGGGCGATGCAGTAATTGGAAGGAGTATAACTGCACTGCCCACCGCTCGATCCTCGGAGGTGCCAGCCTGTTGGACCCACTGAACAGGGGTATGAGGGGCTTGTGGTCTGTTATGACCTTGAAGGAGTGGCCACACAGGTAAAGATGAAAATGCTGGCATGCCCAACGAATGGCCAGGGCTTCGCGCTCTATCTGTGCATACCTTGTTTCTGTAGGCGAGAGTGCGCGGCTGGCGTATGCTACTGGCACGTATAATCCTTGTCGGTCTTCCTGTAACAGTACTGCGCCTAGCCCCACCGGGCTCGCGTCGACAACCACTTCTGTGTTTCGCTTTGGGTGGAAATAAGCCATAGTCGTTTGGTCGAGCAGGGCCTTTTTGATGCCTTGAAACACTGCCTCTTCTCGAGGGGTCCAGACCCATGGTGTCCCGGTTTTTTGTTAGCTGCCTCAAAGGTTCGGAGATTGTGGAGAGGTTTGGTAGAAAACGGCCACAGTAAGTTGCCATTCCTAGGAAGCTCCTTATGGCAGTCGGGTTTTGAGGCACAGGTGCGTTTCTTATAGCTGCCGCTTTCCTGGGATCCACTCGAAGCCCTTCTCTGGAGAAGACCTAACCGAAAAAGTCTATGGATCCTTGGTAGAAAGCACATTTCTTCCGGTGCAGGGTGAGGCCACAGTCCGCTAACCTTTGCAGTGTGTCTCTCAGCAGAGTGTGATGTTCTTCGAGGCTCTGAGAGTAAATCAGGATGTCGTCACTGAGATTGATGACTCCGACCAGGCCAGACAGGGTTTCTTGGACTGCGTTTTGAAATACTTCAGCCGCAGACGACACCCCAAAGCTGAGCCGTGTGTATCTTCTCAGACCCACGTGCGTTGAAAATGTGGTTATGTACCTGCTTTCTGGAGCCAACTCGAGTTGATGATACCCGGAGTTCAGGTCAAGTTTTGAAAACCATTGGGTTCCATTCAAATCCGCCACGATGTCGTCCATCGTCGGGGTCACGTGCCGCTCCCTGCGGATAGCTAGGTTGGGGAGCCTCATGTCTACACATAGGCGAATGGCGCCCGGTTGTTTTGGCTTTGGCGCCACCACCAGCGGGGATACCCAGGGAGTGGGTCCCGACACTTTCTCGATCACTCCCATGTTCTCGAGGCTCTGTAGTTCTTGTTCCACCAGCGGGCGGAGGTGGATCGGTATCCGCCGGTGTCGGAGAGCACGCGGCTGGACGCTTTTGTCGATGTGCAGTTTGACTTGGTAGTCTTTTAGTTTGCCTAGTCCTGTAAATAGCTGCAGGAATTCTTTCAGCATGTCTTCGGCATGGTGTTCGTGTACCTGCTTGGCGAAGAACACGAGTTCTAGCTCCTCCGCCGTGTGGCAGCTTAGCAGCGTGCCCTTTTCCCCTTCTGTGACGTGGAATGTTGTCATCACTGTGTGGGAGTCGCTCGAGACTTCTACCTCCACCATTCCCCTCAGCGGTATGGGTTCGATGCCTCCATACATGAAGATCCTAGCCTTGCTTGGAACCAGAGGTGGTTTGGGCCTCAGCCGGTCGTATTGCTCAGAGTCCATAACGTTCACCGACGCTCGGGTGTCGATGAGGGCCTGTACAGGGTGTCCATTGACATGACACAGTGGGGGTGGGCGGCCTTTCCTGCCAGATCGGCCAGCGAATGAAACAACGAATGTCGTCTTCGTCTTCATAGTACGCCGCACTAGTAGTACCGGCTGCGACGTCCGACTCCTCCTGATCTTCCAGAGTGAGATTCCGGAGACTCCCCTGGCGCCCCCTAGTTGCGCCGCCACGTGCCCTTCCTCCTCGTCCGCGACAGACGCTGGCATAGTGATTTGCCCTGCCGCATTTCGCACACACCTGTCCTCTCGCGGGGCACCTGTCTTTTTCCCTGTGGTTGAATCCACAGTAACCACACTTGCTGCTGGGCCTGTTTCCCATGCCCCGTCTTTGATTCCCCAACGGCCGCCGTTGAATGGTCTCTACGGCCTCCTCTTTCACTTGCACCTGCTTCGGCGTAGCAGCTGCTGACGTGTTCCTTATCCGAACAGCCTCCATTTCTTCGGCGCGCTTGTCGGACAACTCATGGGATCGAGCCAGTATTAAGATCTCATCCAGCAAGATTCCCGGCTGCCGCAAAATCAGGCGCCTCAGGGCAACAGACTTGCATCCTGCGATCAACTGCGCTCTGATTTAGTCATTGTGGTCTATTCCTGTGCACGTGACCGCAAGTTTCCGGAGTCTGGCATAATACATGTCCACCGTTTCTGCCTCAGTTTGTCGTGCCTGCCGTAACTTGAATCGCTCGTAATCCGGGTTCATCTGGGGATCGAAGTACCTGTTTAGAGCTACAATCGCGGCTTCATAGTAGTCAGCGTCGCCGGTATTGGGCAGTGTCTCAAACAGGTCGTATAATTCCTCCCCTCCAAAATGCATGAGCAACGAGCGCTTCACTTTCCCATCGTTCTCGCGGGGTCCGGTGAAGTAGTGATTTAGGCGTCCCACCCAGCGCTTCCATCGTGGTGCCGCTGTGGCTGGGTCTGTTAGCTGGCTAAACGGTGGCAGCGGCGTCACTGAGGCATGCGAATGGGGAGTTGTGTGTGCTGGTCCTTGTTCTGCTGGGTCGTCCCCCATGTTACTTCTTTATTGATGCCTGCACCCACTGTTATGTCGGATCCTGTGCTATTGAGAGCCCCTTCTTTGTTTTTTTTTTCTCTGCGCACTGTCCCTCTCCTTTACTAGTGCAGTTCGACCTGTCTCCTGTGCGTGTGGCCTGGCCTGACCTGCGCAGCTGTGTGTACAGGGTGAACCCAAGACAGTCTCTCACCCCTAGTGTGCGTTCTCGCTGATGGTGTGCTCCTCTACCCCCTCTGAAATCGGCCTTCTTAGTCCTCCAGGCAGCGTGCTGGCGCTTTGCAATGACCGTGGCACCCGCTGACCTGCGAGGTGCTGCAGGGTTGTGCACGTGGCTGTTAGGGTCAGCTTACTAGTCCTACGCTGTGGGTTTTCTCTGCCTGATCTGGGGCGTTCATCTGGCAGCAGAAGTCACTCACTTGTTTTTTTTTTTTCTTGTTTTTTTTCTTCACATTCTTCGCGCTGAACAGCTCCTCCTATCTGGCGCGCTGAGCACTGCCGCCGTCTTGGCGTCCTCGCGTGACCTCCACCGGGCTGTTCACAGCTGATACGCTGTGTGATTTCAGCTGCGCTCACTTTGATCTTCCGGCGGGAGCGCGGCCTGTGGGAGGCTGCGCCGTCCTCTTCAGGTGAAGTCTGCCGCTTGCCTCACGCTCTCTCTCCTTGTCACTAGCTGGCGGGCTGCGCGCTGGGCTCTGGCGTGGGCGATGTCGCAGGCGAGGGTCCGTATACACGCCCTCCGTCGCCAGTGTAAACTTGAGGGGAGAGGGGGGGCCTACTCGCGTTGGTGACAGAAACACCGGCACACAGGTTATTACTTCAGCCGTTAGGTCACGTGCGACCGTGGCCCCTTTATTATATACCCTCGGACCGAGCCCGGTCGCGAGGGGTGCTGTGCGCGTGAGTGTCGTCACGTAAAGGCCAGGTGGCACTCTACAGATGGTACAAATACCAGACAACGTAGATCGCCATAATCTATAGGCTATCCGGCAACAGCGGCCCCAACTCTTCTCAAAGACAAACGAACTCACGCATAAGCATAGGACCGCAGCCGATGCGCGCAGTACAGAAGTTGCTTGATAATAAGAGTTCTTTCACTCACAATCTCCAAACAGGGGGGCCCGAAAACAGTGTGTGGAATAGGGGAGCCTGCATCCTGTGCCGCAAAGGTGAACGAAGGAATGCAGTACACGAGTGCAGAGGGGGCCAATGCTGCAGCCCCAGCCCTCCTATCTCAAAGCCGTTTCTATGGGAACCGAATGCAACAGCCACGGTGCAACGACGTTCGTTAAACCGTTAAGCGCGGAAGAGGTTGACAAAGCTGCCACGATTATCTGCTGCGACCTGGGATTGGTTACTTCTCCCCGGCTGTCTCTATCTTGCACTCTTATTTGTGTAGCGTTTGGACCCTTGGTTATCCAGGTGCAAGTGGGGGCTCCGCCGGTGCTTCCAATGTTTAAGTAGTGCACCACACCCTTGCTAATTTAAACGCGTTCCCCATAGAATGTAAACACGAATTTACTATGTCATGGGCTATCACAGAGACAGAATCACATGGTCCTCAAAACTGCAAAGGTCAACCTAGCGCCATCTCCGGTCCAGCTTTTTAATTTTTTTTATATAAAATGATTGTTTTGCGTATCATATTACTTGCATCATTTGACAGTTGTGTAGCACTTATTAGCCGTGATGAGGCACAGTGGGGCTTTTGGTCGTGAGGCAAGACGATACTCTGTTAATTTTGGACCGTGAATAAAAGGTCAGTAGTGAATATGGTCTATTTTCTGTACCAGTTGGATAAGAAAAATACCACTGCAGGAAGCTCCTTCCTCGATAACGTGCCCCAATTTGAGTGCATAGGATGGACCGTGAGTATGTGTATTAATGTTCCTTTGCCTTCTCCAGCATTCTCCTTTAGTATTCCATGTTGCCTAGTGATGTCCTTGTGTAGTGTTCTCAGAATGTTTGATATTGAAATGGGTAGACCGTTGTAAAGGCTTTGTAACCGGTGGAGCATTTTCCTCCTGCTCCACAACTGTGTAGCCAATAATTAAATCAATTAACTTACCTTGGCTCCGGAGTCATCACTACAGATTGTTGGCGACGAGCTGGCTACACAGACGAACCTTCTGCATGCAACTTGCTGTTGGATTCCACTTGGTTGTTGATGATGGCGTCAGTGATGTGTCTTCTGTGAGTTTGGCTTGGTGGTCACTGCTCATCACTCACTTTCGCCGTGCATCATTTCCGATGCTGTGAGGCAACTACCTGTCAATATTGAAGACACTCGCACTGCTCCGGCTGCCATCTCTAAAGTCCACGGTGAGACGTTTTTCCCCTTGTGGTTGTTGCGCTGTGTGAGCCCCACTGCGCATGAATTTTGCACGTTATCCGCTAGTTCAGCTGAGTGAACTATGAAGTTTGTACCACTGGCGTGATCCTTGACAGTTCCGTTGGTGTGCGTGGTATTGCCTGCCGTGTACCTCACGATCAGCTGTTAGTCGTTGCGAAGATCTTTCAGTCACCACAGCTTCTTCCTTTTGATGACGTTTTTGAACGTGCAGAGGGAGTCTGCGAAGTCAAGCGGTGCGTCAGCACGTCATTCCTAAGACGTCGTTCACAAAGGGAAGCAGTGCGTTTGCATTTATGTATGCTGCCGAAGGTTTCCATAGTAACAGCAAGCTGTTGTTCAAGTCACTCGTGAAGGGAAGCGGCACTTTAAGATTTGTGCATACCTGGCTGATGTTTCTATGGTGAAGCGAAGCGGCAGTATGATCTTTCTTTGCAAGCAACTTGACATTCTATGCGTATTTTCGCCAATACGCACGCCATTTATTTGTTAAAAAAACAAACCTTTTATTGAGCAACAAAGCTGCTTTTCAAAAGTTTTACCTCATAACGTTTTTTTTTGTTTAACCCGCTACCAAAGTGTACTAAGCAAATTTCAATAACAGTTGTGAATTTGTGCTGTTAAATATTGAGTGCACACTCATCTAAGTACTTATACACTTTACACTTCAGTAATTTAAGGTTTGATGTTTTACCTCCAGTTTAAACTTTTCCCTCATCTCACAAATAACAGTGCACATCATAGCTGTATTTCTGTTTTTTTTATTTAAAAAAAATCAGCATTTTTTTTTTAATCCATTATGCAAGCTGTTACTCCACCACCATCTTTTCTTGATAATCCTGGTGAACCACCTGTGCGATGGGAGGTATGGTTAGATGCTTTTGAGACCTATTTGGGTGCCATTGGGGCATCCAGATTTTTCGCTGAAAGAAAAATGTCTACTACTGCATTCTCTTGGTTTCAAGGGACGTTCTATATTCAAACACCTTCCAGATATTACGAGAACTGATGATGACCATATTGACGAATATCAGGAGACTATCAAACTAAAAAATAGATTCGACAAACAGCCTAGTCTCATGGTTCTTCGTCATAAGTTCTTTAAGAGGAAACAAAATGAAGGAGAGGATGTTGATGCCTATATATCAGTTTTAAGGAGACTAGCAGCAGTGTGTTTGTTTGAAAATTTCATGGACCAACTTATTCGTGATCAATTTGTTTGTCAGTGTAAGTACAAACAAATACAACAAAAACTGTTAGCAATGGGCAATCCATCTCTTGAGACTATTAAAGTTGCTAAAAGCACTGAAACTTCTATAGTCTCTTTAAAAGAACTTGAGGACAAGTTAGTAGAACCTGTTTGGGCCATTTCTGTCAACAAATTAAGCAAAAAAGTGTACGTTCTGGCAATAATTTTTCTAACAAATTCAAAACTGGTGGAACTTCTAATAGTAATGTTTGTATGCGTTGTGGTAATCCGCCACATCCTAAAGGTGGGAAATGTCCTGCATTTAGTGTGACCTGCAATTATTGCAAGAAAGTCGGACACTTTGCAAAAGTGTGTCTCAAACTTAAAAATTATAAGAAGTCTGTTTGTGCTGTTGAGTCGGAGGAAGACTCGGAGTCTGAAGTTGTTTATGTAATTTTCGAAAATTCTGTGTGTGGTCAGAGTGACTACATCTCATCTGAAATTTGTGATTCTTCTAAGTGTGTTGATCCTATCGCTGAAGTCATGGTTGGTGGTAAAGTTTTGAAGTTATTAGTTGATTCTGGAGCCAGGATCACCATGATCACACAACAACTTTTTGAACAAGTGTGGGATGACAAAACCCTAGAACCCCCGGATCGATGTCCGGTTTCCTATGAAGGACGCCGCATTGAGTTACTGGGTTTCTTTGAAGATAACATGGAATTTAAGGGGAAGAAGATAAGGGGGAAGGTTTATGTAGCTGTCAAAGGACTCAACATATTAGGGTGGTTTCACCAAGGGCTTTTTGGCATTATCCTCAAGCCTGGCACCAAAGAACAAGTTTCTATTGCCAGTTGTATTGACAATGGTCAAAAATGGAAGGATAGTTTTCCTTCCGGTTTTGGGGATGAATTGGGCAAGATCCATGGGTTCAAGCACAAAATCATCGTAAAAGATAATGCCATCCCTATAAAACATAAGCTTAGAGGTGTTCCATTCAGTGTTAGAGATGATTTAGACAAGGAACTTAAGGGTCTTTTTGAGAAGGGTATCATTGAACCTACTGAATCATCATTGTGGTTGTCCCCTTTAGTAGTGGCTCGTAAAAGGTGTGGCCAACTCAGGATTTCTGTGGACCTTAGGTCTCTGAATAAGGAGATTTGGGTTGATTCCCACCCCTTGCCAAAGATTAATGATCTGTTTGCATGTATCAAGGGAGCCAAGTTTTCCTCCAAATTAGATCTGGCTTGTGCTTACCATCAAATAGAACTCCATCCTGAGTCTCGTCATCTTACTGCTTTTATTTCGCCCCTTGGGACATTCCAATACCGGCGCATGCCCTTTGGTCTGGCATCCGCTGCCTCTGTTTTTCAGAGGGTGATGCAAGGATTATTGAAAGATATTGAAGGAGTCCTAGTTTTTCAGGACGATGTCTTAATTTTTGCAAAGGATACTTGTTTGCATGACACCGTTTTACATAAAGTTCTTAAACGTTTTGAGGAGAAGGGTGTTGTGTTAAAGCCTGAGAAATGTAAGTTTCTGTGTTCTGAAGTTGAATATTTAGGCCAATTATTAACTCAAGAGGGAGTTAAGCCTAGGCGAGGTTTGGTAGAGGCTATAGTCAATGCTTCTGCTCCTACTGACAAGGTTGGTGTCAAGTCCCTTCTTGGCTTCAGGGTAGATCGCCGGTTCCTCCTCGCCCCCATGGGAGATTTCCCGCTGTTAATACATGTTTTTGTGTGAAAAGTTTGGGGTGGGTATGCTGCAACCTGATTGGGGGGTTGGTGTGGGTGGTGGGTGGTGGGTAGGGGTCGTTTCATTGTTGGTAGCCAGCATGGGGGATGAGTTGCATATCAGGACAGAACTTTGCTGTTGGGTGTCGCCATGTTCTTTCAGTGTAAGTTGCTCAGGCGGGATAGGATTGCCAGGCTACACGCTGTTACAATAAATTTCTTGACATGGAACATTCGAGGGTTGAACGATAACAGGAAGGCCAGGTTGGTGCATGCTTATTTAACCAGACATAACATAGATATATGTTTTTTGCAAGAAACCCATTTAAATGTTAAACCGACACACAGACTACGCTGTAATAGATGGGGCCATGTGTATTCCTCCATTTATTCCAATTATGCTCGAGGTGTGGCAGTGTTGATAAGAAGGGGGATTGATTGGAGGGAGGACCACCACATTGTAGATCCGGAGGGGAGATTCCTTCTCATTCATGGCAAACTGGGTGGCATACCGCTGGTTTTAGTTGCAGTGTATGGTCCTTATGTAGATTCACCCGACTTCTTTGGTGACATCTGGTCTAGGATCAGAGCAACTGGCTGTAATACAATATTGTGGCGGGGCGATTTCAATGCTGTGTTAGATGATGGGCTCGACAGGCAGGGCACGGCCAGGTCCTTGCACCCACATGCCAGTAATGCTCTAAATGCTATTATGTCAGATGGGGAGCTTCTTGATATTTGGCGGTGCAGACATCCGGAACTCCGAGAGGGTACATGTATTTCAAGTCAACATAGTGCATGGTCCAGGTTGGATTACTGGCTGATATCGAGAGACACTGCAACCTGGACGTTAGAGGTCCGACACTTAGCACGCTCTTTATCAGATCATGCCCCCTGTCTGCTCAGACTGCTACTACCGGGAGCGCCACCCCGAGCTTTCTCCTGGTGATTGCCTCCGCATGCCCTCCTTGATGAGGCATTCAAGGAAGAAATCCGTTCTGACATTACAGTTTATTTTGCTCTTAATGAAGGCTCCGTTGATACCGCGGCCTCATTGTGGGAGGCGTTTAAAGTTGTGATAAGGGGCAACTGTATTGCCAGGCAGGCTGGAGTATTGAAGGCCATTAGGGGCACCCTGGCCTCGCTGGAGAATCAAATAAGAGCCCTTGAAAACCAGTTCTACGCCATGAGTGAACCGGGCACCGCTGCCTCCTTAAAAATTAAACTACTTGAATTTGCGGAGTCCAAACGGGAAGTTAAATTCCTGGGTAAATATGTTGAAGCCCGTAGATATGGAGAGGGTGACAGACCGGGTCGCACATTGGCCAGTATGATCCGCCCTTCCAAATCGGCTACGTTTGTGCACGAAATTCGCACTGCGGGTGGAGATGTAATCAGAGGTCAGGCGGAAATCCGGGATGCCTTCTCGTCATTTTACTCCACACTTTATAAGGCCACCCAGCAGGTATGCCCGGAGGGGATGCAGGACTTTTGGATTCTGTGGCCCTTGTCTGGTTCAATAATGCCCACAGGGAATACATGGATCTCCCCATAACAGTAGAGGATGTGACACAGGTTATTAAAAGTCTACCACTTGATAAGGCCCCGGGACCCGATGGCCTTACTACCTCGTTCTATAAGACTTATTGCGAGGAGCTGGCGCCCAGACTCCTGGCGGTATACGAGGAGGCGTTGGAGGTGGGGGCTTGCCCCAGTCCATGCGAGAGGCAATAATTATAACCCTGTTAAAGCCCGGAAAGCCGGAGACGGAGGTGGATTCCTATAGACCACTGTCCCTGATAAACGTAGACGTAAAAATACTGGCTAAGTTAATTGCTAATAGGTTACAACCTTTACTTCCGATGATTGCACTCCCGGATCAATCAGGGTTCATTCCTGGGAGGTCGACTGCCCACAACCTGCGGACGATTTTTTCGGTGCTGCATTATCTCCACCCGGAGGAACACGCTGCCGCAGTTTTTCTGGACGCTACAAAAGCGTTTGATACGCTCGAGTGGCCCTACTTGTTTACCATATTAACACGTATGGGACTAAGTCCGTCCTTTATGAGCCGTATCAGACTATTGTACACTTTACCGGTTGCCAGGATTCGGGTGAACGGCCTGCTCTCCGGCCCGGTCCCCATATCGCGAGGCACTAAACAGGGGTGCCCTCTTTCACCCCTGCTCTTTGCCATTGCGATGGAACCGCTGGCAGCCCGGATCAGGCAGCATCACACGGCCCGGGGGATCGGCTTTAGCACTCAAAATCTCCTTATTTCGCTATACGCGGACGATGTGACGTTGTACATTACTAAACCCGAAGAGAATCTTGCACCTGTACTCAGAGAATTCATACGATTCGGGGGTTTGGCGGGGGTGGCAGTTAACTGGTCTAAATCGGTGGTGTTCCCATTGACAGATGGCACACCCCGGGTGATATCTGAATTTCCTTTAAGATGGGAGGATGCAGCGGTTAAATATTTGGGTGTGTGGCTAAGCCGGGATATGCAGGAGATATGGAACCTCAACTTTGGACGGGCGATCGCCTGGTTAGAAGAGAAAGTAGAGCTCTGGTCTAAACTGCCTCTCTCCATAACTGGGAGAATAGCACTTACCAAAATGGTAATTTTACCAAAGTTTTTGTATCTTTTTGTGAACGTACCGATCCCCCTCACAAAACATTTTTTCAGCGCCCTTAGGTCGCAGATGATCTCACTGGTCTGGGCTGGAGGGCAGGCCAGGATTTCGTGGGACCTATTAACTCTGCCGTTGAGACAGGGGGGTCTAGGCGCACCAGACATGCACTTATATGCTCTATGCGCGCAAGCCCAATTTTTGCACTTCTGGGTCCACCCAACGCCGTATCAGCCCCATGTGGCAGTAGATGGATGCGGTGGCCCCGCTCCCACTCAAGGTGGCGCTCTATCAGGCTTCGCAGCGGCCCCGTGGGGATGTGGACACAGCAGGCACATTGCGGTGGGCGTGGGGCGAGCTGCGTAAGAGGGCTGACATTCCGATATTATACGCCCCTCTATACCGCTGGCGCGTAATCCCATGCTTCCCTGTGTCCAGGATGGAATTAGCAAGAATTTAATCAATAGCATGTCCTTGCACACGTTTGCGGATATATATCCAGACAATAAATTTAGATCCCCTCCCGACGCTAGCACTGACCGGGTGACGCCATTTGCTGAGTTATTCCTATATCACAAGCTGCGTGCGGCATGCCGAGCCATGTGCGCTGGCTTCCCGGAGGCACCCCCTACGCTACTGACTTTGGAAAACGTATTGAAGTCCCCCTCCCCCCGCAAGCTTGTCACACGGCTATACACCCAAATGCAGAACACGTGCCCTGTGGTAAGGCCTAAGTCCCTTGAGGGCTGGAACAGCGAGCTTCCCACTCCGCTCACTGAAATTCAATGGGATTTCTGCTGTAGACAACTCACTGAACTCTCCCCGAACTACAGGTTACGATTAATTCATTTCAAATACTTACATAGATACTATCGGACACCTGTTGGCCTGTTTCGCATGGGGCTTAGGGAAGATAAGTGCTGCTGGCGGTGTAGCTACACGCCAGCTTCTTTCCTGCATGTTGCATGGGAATGCCCTCGGATAGCGGATTTCTGGCTTAAAATATTTGCTGCAGTGAATCAAATTGTTGGTAGGACGGATGTTCCTTCACCGGAAATGGGACTTCTGGGGTACGTGAAGGATACACCACCCAAGCATCGAAAACTACATGCACTCCTGTTACTCTATGCTAAAAGGCAAGTTGCACTTCGCTGGGGAGGGGAGAGGATTCCCACGATTAAGGACTGGTTGAGGGATGTCACGTATGGCCACACGCAATTGAGTACTTTTTGGGAACTCATGCCCCCGTCCTCGAGGCCTAGGGATATATGGGAGCCATTTGTAGACTGGGCTCGGAACCTGCCCGGGTCTCCTGCGTGGGTGCAAGCCGTGGACACCTAGATGTGTTTGCCTATGCCATTCTGGTGGGTGTTGTTCAAGTCATGATATGCCTCTTTGGGCTTGGGATGCGGAGGTGATTGGCCTATATGTAACTCTAGATCACACACCCTCTATGAAATGCACTGTCAGCATGAAAAATCTGTTTCCGTTAGATGCCTGTGGGTCTGGGAATCTCAAGATGTTTTTTGGAGATGGGTGCATGGGGCGACCAACAGCGATCACCAATTGTATTATGTCCACTTGTCCGGAACTAAAATTTGCTTTGTAATAAGTGATAATATGCTGGCTAATTGTATTGTACGTGTTATTTTATTGTGTTTTTGGTTTTGAAAATATGAATAAAAAATAAATAAAAAAAAAAGTCCCTTCTTGGCTTATGTGAGTACTACTCACGTTTTGTTCCTGATTTTGCAACTATTGTTCGACCAATTAGTAATTTGCTTAAAAAAGGTGTTAAATTCGTGTGGTCTGACGAGTGTGTATCTGCTTTCAATCTTATCAAGTCGTTGTTGAGTGAGAGCAAAGCTTTAAAGCCTTTTGATCCTGATTTACCATGTTGTATCACTGTTGATGCTAGCAAGGTTGGTCTTGGAGCAATTCTTACACAAAAACAACATGATTGTGATGACACAGTGGCTTTTGCGGCAAGAGTTTTGAGGGATGCTGAAACACAACATTCAGTCATTGAGAAAGAACTTTTAGCATGTTTGTGGGCTATAGAATATTTTCGTCCGTATATTTGGGGCAGACGTTTCGTGCTATTGACTGACCATAAACCATTAGTTTCTATTCTCAGTGCTGGTGTCAACAAATGTTGTACACCAAGGATTTTAAGAATGGTTTCTAAATTATTGCAATATCAATTTGATGTTTTTCACATTTCTGGGGAAAGAAATGGGAGGGCTGATTTCTTATCTCGTTTTCCTCAAACGAGGGATGAAAGTGTTGATGTTGCCTCCAGTGAGTTGTGTGAGGAAGACTGTGATTATTGTTTTGTGGCCGCTTTAGATCTCCCTACTCCAATTTTAAGTTCTGAAAGAGAATGGAGAAATACATTGAAAGATGATGCTTTACTGCAACAAGTGTCACTTTGTACAAAAGGGTTGGCCAAGGGAGAAAGTGTTATCTCCTCTTCTCCAACCTTATTGTAAAATTGAGGATGAGTTGTCTATTGAGGATGGTTTACTTGTTAGATGTGATAAACTTGTTCCTCCACACACGATGAGACAAGAGATCATCACATTTGCTCATGAGGGACATTTGGGGGTTGACAATAAGTGTCGCATTCGAGATAGCTTTTGGTGGCCAAAAATGGATGGTCAAATTGAAGAACTGGTTGCTAACTGCTGTGTGTGTGTAGTTCCGCTGACAAAAGTTTAAAGACTGCTTCTCCTCCTCTACTGCCTATAGCTTGGCCTTCTGGTCCTTGGATGAAATTGGGCATTGATGTCATGGGTCCTTTTGATAAATTGTCTGGTATTAACAGATTTTTCCTGGTACTCATGGACTATGCTTCTAGGTGGCCCGAGATCAAGCTTGTAAAGGAGGCTAATGCTTCTTCTATTTCCTTTTTAAATGATATATTTTTGAGAGAAGGTTTCCCTGAGACTCTTGTCTCTGATAATGGGTCTCAATTTGTTTGTGAAGAGTTTAAAAATGTTCTTGTCTCCTGTGGTATTAAACATGCAAAAAGTTCTTTATACCATCCTCAAACCAATGGCCTTGTTGAGAGGATGAACCGAGTGGTTGGAGAATGTATCCAGTGGGCGAGGTGTGGTAACCATGATATTGTTAAATCTCTACACAGCATGGTGTGGTTCTACAGGACCTCTGCCCATGGTTCTACTAAAATATCACCTTTTGAACTACTTAGGGGACGTAAGGCAAACACAAGTTTCAGACCCGGATGGATAAATAAATGGTTAAAATCTGAGTCTGATGTAAACAAACTTATGGACATTGTGAGATTTATCATGTCTGAATTTCAAGACAAACTTGACATTTTTCTTTTGATCAAACCAATTTTTAAGACTGTCCCTTTGGTGGTTGGGGATCTAGTCAGGATCAAGTCCTCTACTTATGTTAAAAAGGGAGACAGCAAATTTAGCGAGCATGTCAAGGTGGTGAGAATCTGCCACAATGCTGTTCAAGTTTCGGGGGGGCATTGGTGGAATCTTGCCAAAATTATTAAAGTGCGGACTCCTGCTGGAATTTGTACTAGCAAAAAGGTTATAAGTGATAACTACAGTTCTGGTGATGTTCAGGTTGAACTTAGAAGAAGTTCAAGGATGCGTTTTATTCCCAAAAAGTTTCAAGATTGAATGCTCTTTTTGTTATATTGTTGTTCTCTTGCAGTTTACTGCTTTTTCTATTTTACTTGTTTTTTTGTGTTGTATTTTTTCTTTGAGGAGAAGGGAAGGTATGTAGTATCTTACTTACCTGTGTATTAATGTTCCTTTGCCTTCTCCAGCATTCTCCTTTAGTATTCCATGTTGCCTAGTGATGTCCTTGTGTAGTGTTCTCAGACTATTTGATATTGAAATGGGTAGACAGTTGTAAAGGCTTTGTAACCGGTGGAGCATTTTCCTCCTGCTCCACAACTGTGTAGCCAATAATTAAATCAATTAACTTACCTTGGTTCCGAAGTCATCCCTACACAGTGCAGTCACACACACTGCCAGAGCAGCTAGCTGTCCGCAATGCTTGCTCAATTATGAATGGTTGAGCGGCCCTCCTGTCCCATTTGTGTGTGTCTGCCTCAGCGCCGGTGGTGTCAAGGAGGCGCTATAAATGTGTGACTAAGCATTTTAGTGCAGTGATGCAGACCACCACACTAAAATGCGTTAGTCTGACCCATGATTTCTGGTACTTGGCAGGGCTGTGGATACAAGGTGTGATCGGATCATGCTCTAGTCTTATCTCTTTGGGAGACAGAGTGCATTCTGACTTGAGCTGCTTCAGGCACCTCTTCCTTTGGCATCATTCCGGGGGCCTTGGTATTTGGGAAGGTTCTGCTGCTCTCAGTAAATACCCAATCTGCAGGTGTCTTTATAAACAGGCTGTTTTACTCCATCCTCATTCCAGGTTGCTTCTTCAGGATATTGCCAAGCTTGGTAGCACTGCGTGTTCCCCCATTTCTGAGCTGCAAAACAAAAACTTTTAGACCGCGTATTCCCCACACATATTCAACCAGGTTTTACTTAGCAAAATTTGTGGAGGGAAAAAGTGCAGTCCTCTCTCTACTGCAGTCATGCCATAACTGGCCATTTGTGGTTGATCGTGCTGGCACCAGGCGGGCTCTTTCTAGTGCATAGTTTCTGAACGATTATTTCTGTTAGAGGTTCTCAGCTCTGTGCTCTTGAAACATTGTGCTCTGAGTTCTGTCACTGGTTTCTGTAGTTCTTCAGTGGTCTGATTCAATTCTGTTTTGTAGTCTTAGTTTTGTTGATGTGTTCCGCACTTTACCTCCGTTTGTCCCGCAACAGCTCCAAGTTTATGGCCACAGTGTATAATCTTCAGTATGGCTGTCTGGGATGCGGTTGCTGATAGAATAGCATCTAGTTTATACATCTTCTCGGTCTCCGTTGATTTTGTTGAAAGATCTGCTTTAGTTTTCACATTAGTCCCGTTTATCCCTACTTTTCTGGTCCATTGCTGCTAATTATTTTCAAATGCTCTCCCCTCCCATTGATTTGTGGCTCTGGATTCCTACTGCATTCTGGGGTTGTTCTCCAGTAACTTGTGGGTGTGCCCTGCTGTTACTGTGATTTTCTTTCTGGGAATAGGTTATTGGGCTCTGTTAATAGTTAACTCATTATTCTGTCTGCAGTAGATTTGTAACCAATGCTTTAGCAGATCTCCACTGGCTTCCAGTCAGGAAAAGGATTATGTTTGGCACATGGAGCGCTCCATGGATCAGGACCAGAGGACCTTAAAAGTAAATTTAAGTTGTACTCTCCAAAAAGGTCATTACGATCAGCCTCCCTTAGCGCAGTGACTATTCCGAGAATCAAAAAAACTGTTTGGGGCGGTCGCAGTTTTGTTTTTTCAACCTGTAATCTATGGAATAGGTTACCTGCACATCTTAAAAGCCAAACCAATTTCCTCTGTTTTCGTAAGCAATTGATAACCTGGCTGTTTTCTCTTCGATTATAACCTTTCCATTCAGCTTCCAGGAGGTAAGTCTACGCAAGCGCCAAGATGCCCATGTGCAATTATGCGATCTAGAAATTTTAAGTCAAATCAAGCAGCACAAGTCACTCTACCAACTCTTCTGGACATCTTCAGCCTGGTGTTTGGGTCTCCCCATACCCATGCCTCCACCCTGTCTCATGGTCTGTGCAGGCATAAGAGTTGTCCTTCTCTGGTCACAATGTCCCTGCTTTTGCTAGTGTTCTGGGGTGGCCATCTTGTTTCTCTTGTCACTAACAACGTGGAAGCTCTGTTTCCAGCAGCTTTCCGTAGCAGCAGTGGCTGCAGTGACACCCATTCTCCTTTTTTTGTTTTTTGTTGTAGAAGCTGTTTTTGTTTATAAACTGCTATTAATCATAAACATAAGACATAGCATGCTATAAAGACTCTTGACATTACAGTAAAATAGCTCCACACGTATAACATATTTCTCAACCTCCACCTTTGGGGATTGCTGCCTACATTTATCATGTATATTGGAGTTACCGCCCCCATTTCTCCATCAAGATATGCCACTGTGTTAACTTTAAGTTTCTTCTCATAAACCCCCCTCTATTCCTCTGTATTCCATCCACTTGTGCCATAGTGTGCAGTGTTTGTGGGCAGGCCTGCACCATATATGTTGGTATTCCTAGTGCCATGCACTGGCACTAGGAATAACCAAACTTCCAAATCTGGTGTATTTTCATGCCTCTGTGTTTTAGCTACGTTCCGCTTGGCGGCCACAAGACCCTTATGCAGCATTACCTGTTTCTACCTGTTTCTACCTATTTGTGTGTAGGCTGGTGAGTAAATGAAGTAGGGCAAGCTTGAGTCTCATCAATCACCATCCTATCACATATCCATAGATTTGTATTTCTTCATTCCATAATGGCCTGATCCTGGGGTATGAATGAAGTCCTCTGGCTGTCTGTGACATCTCAGGTAATCGGAGGAGTCTGTCCCGCTAAATCACTATAGTTTAAGATGCGTAATATATGTGCAGTGAATACACTGGGATTGGATAATCCTTCATTGGGTGGCTATGGCCCCCACTCGTGGCGCCATTCTGGCCTCTTGCCACTTCTTATCTTTGAGTTCACCATTCTCCAATTCTCAAGCAGTCATCAGATGTGTCTGAAGTGTGAATCACCAGGGACCTGTGTTTTAGCTACGTTCCGCTTGGCGGCCACAAGACCCTTATGCAGCATTACCTGTTTCTACCTATTTGTGTGTAGGCTGGTGAGTAAATGAAGTAGGGCAAGCTTGAGTCTCATCAATCACCATCCTATCACATATCCATAGATTTGTATTTCTTCATTCCATAATGGCCTGATCCTGGGGTATGAATGAAGTCCTCTGGCTGTCTGTGACATCTCAGGTAATCGGAGGAGTCTGTCCCGCTAAATCACTATAGTTTAAGATGCGTAATATATGTGCAGTGAATACACTGGGATTGGATAATCCTTCATTGGGTGGCTATGGCCCCCACTCGTGGCGCCATTCTGGCCTCTTGCCACTTCTTATCTTTGAGTTCACCATTCTCCAATTCTCAAGCAGTCATCAGATGTGTCTGAAGTGTGAATCACCAGGGACCCGTAGCGTATGGAGAGCTTTTCCCATCATGATCTCTGCCATTCTTAAATCTAGTGGGAGCTCTTCCACTGTGAGTGTAAGTTTCAGCAGCCCTTTGCGATGCTGAAAGTCATGTGATAAAATAAATTCCTCTGGGGAACTACTGGAATCAGGTGGCTTCCCATTTTGTAACTGGCTCAAGGTGTCTGACATTGCCTCTACCTCAAATCTCCTCCTCAAGGAGAGCTTGCTCTCCTTGTTTGTGAGCCTTCACACTGGAAGGTCCCTTAAAAGTTCACACAATGCAGCCCAATCAGGTGGGCACCTTTTGGCATATAATTGTTGATAAAGCACTGCAATTGCTGGTGCAGTTTGGTGATGTCCTATTATCTGCTATGCTTGTAGGACTTTAATGAAGCTAATATGTCTTGTGGTGTCTTCACACTGGCTATGCTCTCATAACAGTTTGCTCGCTTTGCTGTCCCACTAGTATACCTTACTCTGGGATGCTGGTGATGCCACTCTTGTGTCTCCCATTAGCATTTTTTGTAAGTTTGATGCAGTGGTGCTATTTTCTTGAGGATTTCAGACTCTGCTGGTATTGTGTATTTGGAGCCTAACTGTACGAGAGTGGCATCTCAACAACACACTTTTTTTCGTCTATGGTGCCCTGCCATATAGCTTATGATCTTACACAGCATGAAAGTCTTGAAGGCCTCTCAAAGAAGTTCCCATGACTCCACGGAGTTGTGGTTCTGTGCAAAGTATCCTGCTTCCATTACATTTTAAATCTTCATATGCCAATGCGCTGAGGCGCCATCCCACCCTTTGTTTCCAATCCACCTGTCCCAGTGTGAGTTCTACTGGTGAATGGTCTGAAGTCCCGGGCCGGAGATCTGCGGATGCATAACATCCCATAAGTCTATCTCAGGCATCAGGAAACCGTTTAGTCTGGAGAAGGATTTATGAGCAGCTTAGAAGAAGGCAGAGCTTTTCTGGATTAGGTAAAGAGACGTCCTACATCACAAGTCAATGTTCTTAGAAAAGTTGTGAGGGGTGTGGACCATATTTGGGTGGGTGTTCTTGTCCCTGATTTTTCAGCTAACCAATGAGGTCCATGCACATAATCTGTTCCAATGAAGTTCATGCACATAATCTGTTCCCTGGTTGGGAGCTGTGATAGCCAAATAATGCATGCCAGGAAGATGGTGGACAATGCACATTGTTGGGGCGGGGTGGTTGTCATGTATGTAGAGGTGTAAAGGAAAATCTGTTTTTCCATATTTGCCTCCCCACTACCTGTGAGTCTCTAGTAAATTTTGCAGAGTGCCATGAAATGCCAGGCAAGGAAGGTCCATTTTACCCCAATAGTTGTTTTTTGTAGGAGTACATCCATGTTACAGAGCTTGTTAGCCTCAAGTACTGGATTTCATTAATTTGATTAAGCAGTCAATTTATATTCCAGATGACTGTGTTCCCTGTTGTGTGGTGTTGTCCATATCATAAGTCATTTAGTGCCAGGGCACCCTTTATGGGATAACAGACGCTCTTTATAAATACATTTCCTCATTATTGCCTCCCAGGTGCTGAGTGTATGAGAGTTTAATTCTTGTTAATAATTCCCAGTGCCATTTCTCAACCATAATTGTAAAAATAAACAACCCCTCCCCGGTACCTAAATCATTGCGAAGCTCACATTACTACTACAGTATCCTTGAGTGGGTGATATGTCAGACCAATTGCCCCTCGCCCATTTAACCAGAAGCATAGTCCCAAAGTGTTCAGTGCCATCTCCCATACCTTTGCTAGTGCTCCTTATTAACTGATTAGGTTCTGCCATAACAGTATCCACAATGTTGCATCTCTTTCTGCATAAAGCTCTTGAAGCTGTCCTTATTCAATTTTTTTGGCCCCAAGCTGCCTGCCACCCGCTGTACGTCTTTCTGGGCAAATTGGGACTGCATGTGTCCTGTGGTAATATCTTAAACACCATTGATTAATTGCACCTTTCTGATGCCTGGGGGGGATGTTATATCTTCTACATCAAGGTTGAATAGGAAGGATCCCTTCCCGATTGTCATTCTCAGTCCAGTCAGAATCTCTGCTTGGTTGAGATCTAGACTCTCTTCCACTTTCCCCTCAATCTACTTTGCCCTTGTTATTTCCTTTTCCATACTTTTGACTTTGACTTTGTCGTAGCTGACTGGTTTACTAGTTCAGTGGTTTCTTTCTAGCACTTTTTTACTCTGCTGCCCATTCTCAAGCACTTTTGGGGTTGTCAAAGAAGGCATTACACTAGCAGGGCACCTTCGATAATGGCAGGATACAGAAGTCTGTAATCCAAATGCATGGCCTTCAAGTTTTGTTTTATCCTCTCAAATGATTTTCTTTGTTACTACATCAGTTTTGTATAGTGCAGGAATATTAGGATCCTAGAGGAGTTATAGGTGGGAGGGGGGTTTACTGCTTTTGTTCTGTTTGCAAGTTGGATCCCTGTTTAAATGTTTCAGTATCTGAGTGATGAATGGCTGAGGTGGAGCTCCCAGGCATATTGATGCGTTCTACCAGGAAGCATCTGATTTGGCTCACTTTGCCTTTTCTGGGAAGCCCACCAGCCATAGGTTCTTTAAACAGACTCTTCCTTATGCATCCTCCACTTTCTCAAGGAGACTTTTGGTCATAGTGAATAGCGTGCTGACCTTGGATTTTAAGCTTTGAATTGTCTTCCATTTCTGTGATTAAGCCTTCTGCCTCTATGTCCCTTTCAGTAGTTTTCTTCAGATCCTGCCATAGGAGAACTAAGTCTGATCCTACTTCACCTAAGTTAATTTCCAGTACTTGCCTAGTTCTGTCTATACCTGGCAGTACTGTCATGGTGTCTGTTCTCTTTGCCGCTCTTCCTCGCATCTCCTTCCTTCCCTTGCATTTCACAGTTGCAGTCAGATCACTCGCAGCAGCGGGTTTGGAAGATTTGTCTTTTTTGGGATGTCTGCATTGGTTTATCTCTCACAATTGTGTACTGGTGCCACTTGGGCCTAATTTTGGGCTGATTCGGTGAACTGGTATGGACGTACCCATACTCCCATTGAACCTCAACCTTGCTTGTAGCCGGGGCTCACCCAGCCAGCTGAAGTCCTATGTTTCAATCTATAGGAGGCAAAGGGATCCCCTGTTGGTTCCTTAACCCTGCGAGCTCTTAAATGTATTCCATTGGGGTATCTGCTGTTATCCTAGACCTAGGCACAGTGGTTTCCCTTTCTCCAGTTCTCGTGCAATATTTGATTTGGGAAAGCAGGGGCCAGTGGCGGCTGGTCGGGGATAGTGGCGGGGGAGATAGGAAAAATAAAAAAGAACTTACCTGTGGGTCGCCAGCTGCCGCCTCTACTCCCTCCTTGCTGTATCCGGCCTCCCGGAAGCACCCAGTCTCCCAGACTCTCCTAGCCAATAGCGTCATTATTGGTCTGAACGCCATGGTTCATCGCTCAGACAGGGAAGTGGGAGTCAGTGCATGTTTTCCACCTAGGCTGTGCACTCTGTCTTGGGCTCCTCTGCTGATGCTTCACCCCAGACCCCAGCCCTCTGCTCTTTGTGATGTGTGCGGCCCAGATCCCCAGCAGTCTGGAACACAACGTTTTTCTGGCATGCCCTTGGTCAAAGGCTGCTGCTCTCCACCTTCCAGATTGTGACATGTAGCCCCATCCGCAGCTAGTGGGTGCCCCTTGGTCTCTGTCTCCTCCACTGTTTGGCTTCCAGTCCGTTATACAAGCTGGACCCATAAACCATTGTCTCACTTGGCCTTCAGTCGCATCACTTGGTCAACTTGCAGTAATGCAGTGCACATTTCATACATTTCAGGTGTCTTTGTGGGAGGATTTCACCAAGACTGAGTGAGCTTTATTGGAATGAGTCTGTCATGTTGACCTTTTGGACAAAAGTTCTCCCCCAACCCTAGTTTTTCGGTAAATCTAATAACTTCGAATTGCATTTGGTTATGATTTCTGCGTTTGTTGCATCAGGATGTTGGCGGAGCGTACCAGTACCCAAGCAATGTGCGTGCTAGTTAATGGGCTCCAGGCTATGTCCCCATTGATCGGTTTTGTTCATGCTTTGCTCGATCAGCTCAATTGAGCGAACATACTTGATTAATTCATTTTTTTTTTTTTAAATAGACATTTTATTGGCGATATTCAAATTTCAAATCAGTTTTCCGAATAAATATATTGCAACTACTTCCATATATAAATTTAAATTAGGCTCTCTATGTTCTCACAGCACCCATGTCCTTTTCAATTGTTCCTGTGATTAGTCATGTGCAAAGCACCCTCCGAAGCCGGGTAGTGGTGCTTGATAAAAATAAAAATAAATTCTGAATGAGAACTGTAGTGGATCGGCATAAATTTCATCCAAGGTGACAAACTAATAGCATATATTCATAATGAATATAATTTCGGCTACGCCCTCAAAATAATTACCTCTCAAAGTTACACAATGATCAGATGCATTCCCCACATCCCCCGCCTTTATTCAGACGTAACAAATACGTTTAGATTTTGTTGCTCTCAAGCCAAATAAGATGTCGGACTGCTTCCAGCACAGGACCATAATAATGCTGTACCTTGGAAATTAACCTTGGATTTGAAACCGTAGATAGGGAAGCCACTTTTTCTTTCAAACTAAAATAATCTGGGGGAAAAATACAAGTTTCGATGCTAAGAAAAGCGAGATAACTTACTTTTTTTATTTTAAAGAAAACTAAAATGATCTTTCTCATTTCAGTGAAATGTTACGTTTTTATATACATATGTCCTTTTAGAGATTTACATATAATTATGTGATGGCAGTTTGTCCGAGTTCAACAAGGTCTTTTGGCATTCTAATCTTGAACCAACCTGTGTGCATGTCCCTGCCCACCGCTTTGTGCTACTGTGTTAAATGTTTATGAAGCTTATTGATCATGTATGATGTTGAAGGGGCGTTCTCGTTCTTTTATTTGCTCTTGAAATCTTCCACCAGTATAGGCTGCGTTTGTATGTAGAGAAAGATGTACGTCAAGACTGCTTGGCGCCATCGCTGCTTTGGTGTGCTTTTTGTCTGGAGCTTACTCAAGGATGCGCTTGATTTTTGTCTCCTACGGTGTTCTGTCTCTGAAGTATGCGTCTGGTCTAGCTTTCTTGTCTCTTCAGGTTAGCACTTTCTATTACAAACCTTGTGGTCATCAGGGAGCTGTAGTTTAAATGGTTTAACATGTTTAAAAATTGATGCGGTGGTAGCTTAGAGTTATTGTTTGGTTAGCTGAAAAATAGTATAAGATTGCGGAGTCCTCCAGGTGAGGGGGCGAAAGTGGGGAAATGACAGGGGTCACAGGGCAGACGGGGACTACTGGGCTCATCCGTGGTAGTTTGCTACTGGTGTCCTGGGGCCCTTTCTATTATGGTTCTACAAGCTGGGCAAAATAAGACCCTTTACGTACTTGACTCTCAGGGTAGTGAGGTCGAGCAGTCTCAGGCTTATCAGGGAGATAGTGTGGGGGGCGCAAGCTCCGAACTCAACGATCAACCAACAGACCGAATATCTTAAATGTCCATCCCAGTGCTTGTCTTTAAAGAAAAAGTACAGTTCGATGGCATGTGCGGCTCTAGATACACATGCTCTGCATACTCCTGCCATCTAGTGTTGGGTCTGGAGTTGTGCACATTGTTTTTCTTCGAAGAAGTGTTTCGAGTCACGAGGTCGAGCGACTACTCCTCTCGGTGATAATGCGCATGGGCATCGACTCCATTGGTAGATTTTCTCTCCGCCATCTGGTTCGGATGTCGCTCCATTTGTGACTCTGTTATGGTCCACCTTTGTTCTTTTTTCCTATCCTTTCGTTGGGATTGTTGCCATTTGCGTTTCTTCCATCTGCGTTTCGACAATCACACTGGTTCGACTCCGGGGCCCACCTTCAACATCCGTACCCGTTTTTCTGACAATGCTCAGCTGGTAATGGAACGCACGCTCTTTCGTTTCTGCCCACGTTGCCATGCGAAGTATCTTCATACAGATCAACACTTGGTGTGCAACTTGTGCTTGTCCCCAGAGCACAGCAAAGCGGTGTGCACCACGTGCAAGCCATTCCACTCCAAAAAGACCCTTTGGAATCACAGAGCCTGTCACCTCAAGATGTCCTACAGAGCCACAGATGACATTCCTGACCTATTAGGTGAGGAGCATGCCCAGTAGCAGCCATCGGTCGAAGAGGAAGACGCCTTCTCCATCGGTGAAAATTCCAGCTACGAGCTCGAGGGTGACTTTGAAATAGAGGACATTACACCAGCTCAACAACCTGTGAGTACAGCTCCCCCCTGCTCATGCCCACCAGTCCAATCTGGCCAAAAAACATTCAGCACTTCTGGTCTCAGAATCCCAGGTCTGGGGCCACCACTGCTGTCTAGCCATGGTCGGCACCGAAAAACTGCTCTGGATGCCCCACCTTCGGGCTTGGCGCCGAAAGCACATACGAAGCCGATATCATCTACTTTGGCTTCATCGGACTGAGACCAGCAACTGGCACCGGGGTTGATCTTCGGTGCCGAGCCGGCAGTCGACATCACCACCAAAGCATTGGAGCCAAAGATGTTGAAGCCGAGCTACAAGCCTGGTCCCGAACCACAAGTGGAACCAATCCTGCAAAAGTTACAGGAAAAATTGGACACACGGCAGAAGAAAATTCATATCCAGGCTGATACTGGACGAATACTGGCCAAAGCTTCCTTTCCTCCTCCTCCACCACCTAAAAGAAAACTTACCTTTGAAGAGGCTTTGGACATGCCAGCCCCTTCTAAAAGGAAGACTATGGACAAGGCTACCAGCCCTCCACCCCTTCCCACCTCCCATTCCAACTCCACCACCTTCATCCCAATCTCTACCACTCTCTCCTTCACAATCATCTCCTACAGGAGACCCACTAGATAAATCACCACAAGGGTCTCAACAGTTGGATATGTGAGTCCACAGGGAGATGACCCCTGGGACACCTGTGACACTGATCTCCATTCTGACATAGAACCTGATCTTTATCCTGTGCAACCTTCTCAACCTGAAGATGCTACCTCTTACCAGGAGGTTATAGCTAGGGCTGCTACATTTCATAATGTGAAGTTACATAAAGAGCCTTTTGAAGAGGACTTCTTCTTCGACATGTTTTCCACCACGCAAAGGGCTACCCAATACCTGCCCATGTTAAAAGGCAGGTTTAGGCATACTGATGACCTTTTTAAAGACCCTATTAGTTCTAGGGTTGTACCACCCAGGGTAGATAAAAAAAATATAAACCTGCACCTTCTGACCCTATTTACATTAAAGGACAGTCCCCTCCAGACTCGCTAGTTACCACCACAGTCTTCCAGCGTGCCAACTCTCAGGCCATTGGAGCCACCCTCCTCCTGACTCGAGAGTAAAATAATAGATGCTGCGGGGAACAGGGTTGCAGCTCAAGCTGGAAACCATTGGCGTATTGCCAACGCGAAGGCTCTCGTAGTACGCTATGACCTCGCCTACTGGGACGAAATGGAAAATCTACTCCAATATCTCCTGGAGGAGCATAAAAAAGATGTCCAACATTTTAGTATCTGTGAGTGAAAATTATTACTAACTCCTCCAAACGGTGCGCACTAAATGCTGCTGACATTGCAGCAAGAGGAGTCAACACAAGTATTTTACTTTGGCGCCACGCATGGCTTAGAATCTCTAGGTTTAAACCTGTGGTTCAGCAAGCAGTGTTAAACATGCCCTTTGATAAGGAACATCTTTTTGGTCCTCGGGTGGACTCCATATTAGAAACAATAAAAAAGGATACTGAGACGACCAAAGCTATGGGAGCCCTCCAAATACCCTCTACCCATGTTTTTTTAATTATTGTTTTGTCGTCCAGGTCTCCGTGAAGCCTCAAAATCCACCTCTTCTGAGGCCTCCACCTCCCAACAAAAACAGCAAGGTCAAGGCTCCCACTCAGAGGGCTGCTATTGTGGCAGCAATGTAACGCCAGAGGTAAAGGTAAGGCTGCCTCCCCCGGAGCAACACCCTCCACCAAGCAGTGACTACCCTCTCCTTCAACCCGATCACATAATACCGGTCTGCGACAGAGTTCAGAATTTCCTACCCACATGGCAATCCATCTCATCAGACAAGTGGGTATTAGCCATTATGCAACATGGCTATTGCCTGGAGCTCAATAACCCATTACCCAACATTCCACCTCACTTTCACAGGCTATCACACAAGCATCAAATATTACTCAGACAAGAAATTCAAGCTCTTCTCCTCAAAGGTGCTATAGAGCCTGTCCCTCCTCAACATCAGGGTTCAGGGGTATACTCTCTGTACTTCCTAATCCCAGAAAAGGATGGGTCCTTCCGGACAATCTTCGACCTCAGACTGTTAAATAAATACATTTTATCGGAACACTTCCACATGGTCTCCTTACAAGATGCTATAAAGTCGCCCTGTTGAAGAAGCGGAATGACTACACTAGACCTTAAGGACGCCTACTTCCACATATCAATACATCCAGCTCAACGCAAATACTTCCGATTAGTCCTAGCAGGCAAACATTACCAGTTTAAGGTTCTCCTCTTTGAGGTGACCACTGCACCCAGAGTATTCACCAAATACCTAGCGGTGGTAGCAGCTCATCTACGCAGACAAAATGTCCATGTATACTCGTATCTGGACGACTGGCTTATCAAAGCCAATACTCGTCACCAGTGTCAACAACACACTCCAATGTCACTGTCAATATTCCCAAGTCTCACCTGCATCCATTACAGGTTCAGTCATACTTGGAGGCAATCCTAAATACACAAATAGGATTAGCATACCCCAATCCTGCAAGAATCTAGAACTTCCAGGCAATATTGCATCAATTTCAGGAAAACCATCAACTCACAGTGAGACGGTCATGGGCCTTCTAGGGATGATGGCTTCGTACATTGTCATAGTACCCCATGCACGTCTACACATGCGTCCGTTTCAGGAATGTTTAGTTCAACAGTGGTCTCAGTCACAGGGTCAGTTACAGGATCTAGCGTTGGTGGACCGCCACACTCACCACTCTCTGCACTGATGGAATACCACTAATCTGTTGAAAGTGCAGCCTTTTCTCAACCCTGTTCCCCACATCACTATCACAGAGAATGCATCACAGATGGGTTGGGGCACCCACCTTAAACACCTCACAGTGCAGGTATCTGGGATGCCAAGCACCGGAGTCTCCATTTCAACTATAGGGTAGGCCGTAAACTCCGCTCTGCTGGCAGAGTTTGCCCACTCTGCTTGGAGCGCGGAGTTCGGCAACAACTCTGCTAAAGCTGTGTAGCGGAGTTTACCGCTCACCACACCTAATTGACTCTTGTTTATTTTTCCTTTGGTTTCTATTAGAGCCCACGTGCCTCTCGTCTCCGGCCATCAGTCCAATCCTGGGGCCGCATGTCACAACGTAGAGAAGGCACGTAGTACTGAAGTTGTAGGTGTGACTTGGAGGGTCACGGACTAGTGTGCTGCCTGTGTCCTAAATCTTTGGCTGAAGTCGTCCACATGGGCTCCTATGCCGCTGGGTTCATGTGCTTCTTGTGGCCTGGCTCTGGGCGCTGCTCGGAACCACCACTCCACCAGCTTCTGGCCGACTGTGGCTGTGGTGGACAAGAAGACCACTTGCTACGAGTTCGAGCAGCAGCGCTATCTCTATGCAGGGCTCAACAAAGAGGACCTAAAGGAATTGGTGAGTGTCTGCTCATCTCCATGCCATGCTCACATCTTATTCGCTCCTCGTTCTGCGAGCCATCTCATTCGGCAGTCAGTTTTAAATGGGGCTGCAGTGGGTGAAAAGTGTCGATCGTTGTGCGGTCCGTTACGTCAGGCTGTTCTTTTAAGTCATTTGTGGCAGATGTTAATCAGTAACTTTATCGTGCTTATCAGTTTGAAATGTCAACTAGAGCAAGAAAATTCAGAAAGCAACTGTTTCAAATAACTATACTTAACTAGAATCACAGCACTTGCAGATCGTGAGGCGGCATGTTGGTGGTTGTGTTAATCCTCACAGAAGCGCCAACAGCAAAGTGAGGTTCACATGCGTGTGCTGGCTTCTGACTGAGAGCAGCTGGAACGGCAGCCTGGCAGCTTCTCTCCCACCCTTCCAGCCCCAGCCTCTTCCCAGCTCCAGTGCTCACTGATTGACACAGGACACCTCGCACTCTTTTGACTACACGATACAGCCGGAGGTGGTATGCAGATGGGAGATCAGGAGCTTTATTGAAACGCCAACATCTGCTAGCGCATCTTGTTCCGCTGCCTCTGCAACAATTGTGAGTTTCCAGACAGAGTTATGAGAACGCAACATTTAAATGTGTTTCAGTTAGTGAAAAGCTCTCAAAATACAATGCAAAATAAAATGGTAAAGCAGGACATTACAGCGAAAAACATGATTCTTGGCTGTAAACACTTTATTCAGTTTGCAGTCGACACACTCGGGTCCGACCTTAGTTTTTAATGTCTTACGTTTCAGGCATATATCTCACCTTGCTCTAACTCAACGAGCCACACAACAGAGATGATTGCATGGATAGGTGCTTGTATTACACTCAAATTATACTAATTTTGCATGGTACCGTGGGCTACTGTGCTCTTCCAAGATGAAAGTTGTGGTACATAGACTTTTTGCCAGTCCTTCTTCCTTGTTTATAGTTTTCCAGTTTAATTCATGTTGGCTCAAAAATGCTGGACTCTAGGTACCCGGGACGAAGTAGGCGGAACTCTGCGGAATCTCACTGAGTTTTTGTGTAACTCTGCAGAATCCCGCGCAGTAAAACTCCACGAGCTCCGCCCACCCCAATCAACTACCTCGAGCTTCAAGCTGTTCAATTAGCATGGAAAGTATTCCTACCTCACCTTACTCACAAGGTTGTCCTGGTCCTTCCGTAAACAGACAATAACCGTGCAGACCTGCTCAGCAGGATGCAGCAACAAGCACAAATGGAAACTCCTCCCACAAGTCCGCCTCCATACTCCCAGAAGTGGGGGGTTCCTTGAAATAGACCTTTTCGCTACCTCAGAAAACGCAAAATGCCCAGACTTCACCTCCAGGTTCGCACACCCACTGTCCAATGGCAAAGCATTATGGATGAGTTGGTCAGGGATATTTGTCTACGCTTTTCCGCCTCTCCCTCTCCTTCCATTTCTGGTTCGGAACCTGAGGCAGACCTCTTTCAATGAACCTAGTAGCTCCCACCTTGGCTCGTCAACCCTGGTTCACAACACTACTAGACCTCTCTGTAGCTCCACACAAGAACCTCCCCAGCAGGCTGGACCTTCTTACTCAGAACCAGGGACAAATCAGGCACCCAGATCCCAAAACTCTCAACCTAGCAATCTGGCTCCTGAGGTCATAGAGTTTGATTACCTTAACTTGCCATCAGAATATATAAAAATTCTTAAAGAATCACGTAGACCCACCACTAGAGCTTGCTATGCAGTAAAGTAAAAATGTTTTGTCTGCTACGGTCATTGAAACCAAATTGACCCTTTCAAAGTCACAGTACAAGGCATTGTCTGATACCTACTTCACGTACAAAAGGCTGGGTTTGCGTTCACATCTATACAGTTTCATCTTGCTGCAATGGCTGCTTATCTCCAAAATAGACAGCAACTTTCTTTAATCAAGGTCCCAGTTATTAAAACCTTTATGGAGGGCCTCGATCGAGTTATTCCACCATGGGTTCCTCCAGCACCTTCCTGGAACCGCAATTTTGTCCTCACAAGACTCATGGATCCCCCCACCCCCCATTTGAACC
Source organism: Calotriton arnoldi (assembly GCA_963921515.1). Taxonomy (NCBI): domain Eukaryota; kingdom Metazoa; phylum Chordata; class Amphibia; order Caudata; family Salamandridae; genus Calotriton; species Calotriton arnoldi. The sequence goes on from CAWUFW010004520.1 coordinate 1,073,481, forward strand.
CTTGCCACCTTCCAAGAAAGAAATTGAAGGCGGTATTTTTAGTCCCCAATTCTTCACTTAGGTGTGTTAGTTAGCGCCAGGCTCTAACCTTGGAAGAACCTTTCTTTCAACTGCATAGAGAGAGTGGTTCTTTGCACCAACCCTAAATTCCTCCCTAAAGAGGTATCTCAATTTCTCCTCAATCAGTCAACTGAATTGCCAGTTTTTTCACACAACCAGATTCTGTTGCAGAAAGGGCTCTTCATACATTAGATGTTAAAAGAGCACTTATGTTCTATATTGATAGAACTAAAGCTTTCAGAAAGTCTAAACTTTTTGTTGCTTTTTCATCTCTCCACAAAGGCAACCTATATCCAAATCAGGCATAGCTAGATGGATAGTAAAATGCATTCAAACTTGCTATGCTAAGGCTAAAAGACCTTTACCTTTTACTCCCAGAGTGCACTCTACTCGGAAAAAGGGAGCAACCATGGCCTTAGAAAACATTCCCATAGCCGACATATGTAAGGTAGCTCCATGGTCCACACCACACACATTCACTAAACTTTATTGTATGGATGTTTTAGCATGACAGCAAGCCAATGTAGGGCAAGCAATGCTACGTACCCTTTTCCAAACGTCTGCAATACCCACAGGTTACCACCGGTTCTGATGGAGACTGCTTTACAGTCTATGCAGAGCATGTGTACCTACAGCCACACATGCCATTGAATGGAATATGTTACTTACCCTGTAAGGATCTGTTTGTGGCGTGTAGTGCTGTAGATTCACATGTGCCCACCCTCCTCCCCAGACCCCAGTGGCGACTGGTTGGGAATGATGGCAGAGGGCAGGGAAGAGGAGGGGTGGGGGATTTAGAAAGAAAAAAAAAGTACCTTATTGTCGCCGATCGCCAGCCGCCGCCGCCTCCTCTTCCGAGCAGGAACAGGAAGCAGACAGCCTCCCAGAATCCCCTGACCAATCCAAGCGCTGCTAAGGCAGCAATGTGATTGGTCTGAACGCTGTGGTTCGGCGCTGAGACGGGGACTGGGAGGCTAAGCATGTTCTACACCCAGGCTGTAATGTAGCCTGGGTGGAGAATATGCAAAGTGCACATGACAGTTTGGCTGGCCCAAGAGGGCCGGCCAAACCATCTTGCACACTTAAGTGCAGCAGGAACCACTCCTCTGCCCTCTTCCAGGCACGCCCAGCCCCACCCTAACCTGGCTGGTTCCAAGAATAAAATTATAATGTAACGCTTTTAACGTTGTGTTATCATTTTCTTTTTGTACTTAGTGGGGTGACGCTCCTCTGCCGTAGGTTGTTTTTGTAATAATGTGAAGATGGCAAGCGGAAGATGGCGGTGAAAAAAAAAAAGGGAATTGCTTTGCAAACATCCGTGCTTTGTCCTAATTGCAACAGCTTCTTATTCTTTGTTTTAACTTCTGTGGACCCCCACTGAATCGGTGCTGGAAGCGGCGTATTCCACCTAAGCAATTTCTATGATTTAAACTTCAAAGCAACACACAAAATACAGAAGCAAATACAGGTTATGAAATCGTGTATAATAAACCATAAAAAATGCAAATATCAGCTTTTTAATGGGAAGATTAGAAATTTTCAAAATACAGTTTTATTACTAAAAGATGTTAGATTTTAGCATTTCACTTAGGCCTTTCTGCTACTAATGCATGCTGTCTTTTTGTCGGGCATATCAGTGTATCAGTTGAGAACACAAATTGTCAATCCTAGATTGTGTCTGCTGTACATATGCTGCACCCACGAATCATGAAAAGGACAGCAATTTAATTTTTTGCCTCCAGTTTCAAATTTCTTAACATTTACAGAGTTTTTAATATTTCAATTTTGCTTTTTATGTATAAATACTTCATCAGTGTGCTAATATTATGGAATTTTCTAAGTAATCGCAGGGTTCCAGAGTAGGAGTTGTGAACCACAAGTTTAGAACCACTGCTTAGGACATTCCTGAATCACAATCACATGTGGAAACGAGCAGCTCTCCCTCCTTGTTTGAAATTGGTCTCTCTCAATGTCACCACTGAGAAGCTAGGATAGCTCCATCAGATGTACCCTGTCATGCCAGTGGTTACAGACGACTCCTGGAAACACACAAGCAGAGCTAATGATTACATTATTCTGGTATGTTAGATGTTCATCTTTGTGATCTGTCACTTTCTTTTTGCGCCCTGCTCCTGCTATTGACAGCATTGCAGCCACCACCGGATTGGTCCTCTTCTTCCTTATTCCAATATGGTGAAGAATCATTACCTCTTGGGAAACCAGGGGGAAGCATGCACATTCAATGTCTCTCAGGTGCAAGGCAGAGCAGAGATAGTATGGTCTGGGCTGCATTCTTCTGGAAAGTTAAGACTGTCAGCCGCTGATCGATCCAAATACCTCCCATCCCCAGGATTTTTCTAAATGAGCCAGGTCATGTAAATGGGACAGATGTGGGCGGGTGATCATGCATTTATGCAAAAGTGGATTACGTCTCTCAATCTTTGAACTCAAAACAAAGAATTCAAGGGCAAAAACATTGTATATAAGCTCACAAGACAAAATCGCTCCCCTTAAGCTATTATATTAAAAAATGAATGATGAACAAAGTTGTACTTTTGCTCTACATGATACGAGGCAGGCAAAAGGGTAAGCTGTGATAACAAAAGGTGATCTACTTGATCAGGCTATAACAAATGTTCTTAATAGATGACATTTTGTGTTGAAGTTTTAAATGTCAGATGCTTGCCGGGATGTATACTGCTTACAGACTAGCACAAAAGTAAATAAGTAATAATGTGGCTTTATTAGTCTACAATAACACCGTTTTACGAGTGTAATGTGTTTAGAAGAAGAAAACACTGTTTTCGTTGAAAAATTGTGGTTTGGTTCAGAACAGCAATGTTGTATCATATCTTTGGAATATGGTCGTCAGTCATAGAACGCAAAAAGAACGATTGTTGGACTGAATGCAGAACAATGTCATACATTCACCCCAGTACAGAGATCTGGGCCTAAATCCATCGTTTTTTTGCTCACCATGCCATTCCAGTTTGGACCCAGCTATATGCAAATCAGTCTTGACCCTGCGCCCAATGGGAACAGTCCAGCCCGAACTGCCAGGGCCTCCCTGAACTGGAAACAAGCATCCTAGGACCGGTTTCGGGCTTTCAGCCCTCATCAGCCAGGATATCTCGACTCCAGTGGCATGGAGAGCACGGGACCCACGTTTGGGCATACTGGGGGTGAGTGCTTGCAATGTTCAACACTCCGTCCATCATCCCCTTTGGTTTTGCTATGTTCGCCCTAAGTTGGCAGGGTATGCCCAGACGTGGGTCCCTTGCTCACTTTGCCACTGGATTCAAGATAGCCTGGCTGATGAGGGTTATGAACCCGAAACCGGTCCCAGGATGCTTGTTTCCGGTCCAGGGAAGATATGGCTTGGCAGTTCGGGCTGGACTGTTCCCATGAGGCACAGGGTCAGACTGATTTGCATATGGTCATGTCTGAACTGGGGTGGCGGAGTGAGCTAAAGAATGATGATGGATTAAACCCCAGATCAGTTGACTGGGGGTGAGTGCTTGCAATGTTCAACGCTCCGTCCATCATCCCCTTTGGTTTTGCTTCAGTCATAGAACGCCATTTTGAAAGAGTGCATAATTTCTTAAGACCAGTGTGTGCATACTTATTTCACTGACTATCAAAGGCACTACACCCCACATAGTCACCTAGCTGAATTAGGCCAGGACGCTTCACTGTCTCGTGGAGCATTGCCAGCAAGCTCCTAAACGCCATCCTCTATGGACATAATCAAAGCTGCCAATTAGTTGTGGTTTGTCACGGAAATAGGAATAAGGGTGAACCTGCGAGATCAAACATCTCAAAATTCACAGCATACATAAATTCAGGCTGACTTTATTCAAGACCAAATTAAAGTTTTATTTTGTGCTTAGTGATGCCTTTTTGGTATGCTTGTTGCATTGTTTATATCACTTTTAAAAACCCAAGCCATCATTTACAAAGTTTCGGAAAACATCTGAGCAGTCACAGCACTTTTTTTTTCCAATAAAAACACACGCACCTCTGTTAACTTCCTTCTTAATCTGGATGGATTTGGGTGGCTTTCTCCTGGCTGCAAATATATTGAGCTTCGCAGATTACGGTACTATTGATTTAATGTAGTAATGAGACCAAATCATTTTTTTTAAAATAACAGCTGTACTTACCTTGCCTTTCTGTTTCTTTTCAGGTGAATCTGGATTAGGAAAATCGACGCTCATCAACTCATTATTCCTAACAGACTTGTATTCCTCAGACTACCCGGGTCCCTCGCATCGAGTCAAAAAGACTGTGCAGGTATGTGGGATTGTGTGTGTTTTAGTTCTTTCATATTTTTTATAAATCATTTCTCTCCATTCTTTATTGATCAATGTAGGTCCTGTGTCTATCTACTGATCCTCCTGGTAATTAATCTTTAAGGCATCATTAGCCACACATAACGAGAGAAATCTCAGTGCATTTAATTTTTAGATTAAATAAACCAGGATAGTGGTTTTGAGAAGTGTACATGGGTGTTGTATTCTTTTCACAGATCCCTCTGTGCACTTTATTCAAATAAGACCGTAATGGACTGCCCCAAGTGTCTGGCATTTCTTTTAGAGCAGCCTAAATGATGATAATTTTAGCTTCTTCTTGAGTACAATTACTTAGTTACCAAAATATATGTTTTCCACCTCTCTACTCCACATGCCATAAGTGCACCTACACCCATGAAAGGTTCAGAAAGTCATCCTCCAGGATCTCCAACAGCTATGGCATCTTACACCTAATTTTCACATTAGTGAAGACCTCTCAAATTACACTGTGCATAAGGTATCATGTATTCTTCATTGATAACATGAGTTGGCCATTTTCCCAACTGCTAATACCAGTACTTCATGCTTCCACGGTAGGTGAAAGGAGAATGAAATCCGTCATCTAGTGTAAATATTGTGCAACTCATTGAACCAGAGTTCTAAAACTGATTACACACTAAGGTCCTCATTATGAGGAGGCTCGGAAAGCCTCCGAATGCAGTTCGGAGGCTTTCCGAGCCTCATAGTGCGTTCAAAACAGACAGCCTCGTTACAATGGAGGCTGTCCGTTTTGAAACCGGCCGGACATTCTGGCTCGCTTCCAACGGGCTGAAGGAGCCAGTCTGCCAGTCGTAACCGGCACGTAATCCCTATGGAAGGCGTTTTGCGCCTTCTGGACTACGATGTCTGGTTCCGGCAGGGTTTCCATGCAGGGCTTTCCGACATGGAAAGCCTGTCAGAAAGCGACTTTGGGGACCCCCTAAGAGGGCCCATTTCAGCCAGCGGCCTCCGATTGGGGGCCGACGGGCACCTATGGTGCCCCCCTGTTCATCTTTGCACTGCGTGGCAGGCTCCCTTTTCTGTTTGGGAGCTTGTGCTGCGGGCGGCTTCCGACCGTAGCACAATCTCCCATACAGAAAACGGAGCTTGCGACCGCACCATGTGCGATAGCAGCAAAATTCAGCGGTCGGGTCCGCCGACCTCTGGTCGGTCACTCCCGTATTCGCAACGGTATCGACATCGAAACAAGGCCCCAAGTGTAACTTTGTCATGGAAAACTCATAATTTGCTCAGGAAAAGTTTGTAGGAAGCTGGGTTTCTGTTGCAGTAAACCCTCACTTTTTGCCAGACTACTGATGCACTTTGACTCTGTGCCCTGGGTCCCTGCCAATCAGGTTCCCAGGGCCTGTGTACTTTCCCAAAACTGTACCTTGTACCCCCAATTGGCACCTTTCTGGCCGCATGTCAGTCCATTGTAAAAGGTACCATGGGTACCAAGGGCACTGTGGTCAGGGAAGGCCTCTAAGGGCTGCAGCACTTATTGTGCCACCCTTGGAGGCCATTGCAGGCTGCATGTTTTGGTGCAAAACAAAGTGAAGAGCCGACATGGCACACATCTGTGTGCCATGCCTACAACCCACTGCCCTGGCATAGGTCAGCCACCCCTCTAGCTGGGTGCACTATACCCGTGGTGAGGGTACAGGGGCATGAGTCCTGTACCCCTACAGTGTCTAGACCAATTCTTAGACAGTGCAGTAATGCCATTAAGAGTATATGGTGCAGGGAGTTTGTCATTACAAACTCCACAGCACCATAATGGCTTTATTGAAAACCGGGAAGTTTGGTATTAAACTTCTCAGCACATTAAACCCACACTGATGCCAGTGTGGGATTTAATGAAAAATGCACTCAGATGGCATCTTAGAGATGCCCCCTGAAAAACGACCAGCATCTGGTGGGTTCCCTGACTGGTACACACCAGCCTGCCACCACAAGACATGTTTCTGGACCCCCTGCCCCAGAGCCCAGAAACAAAGCCTTTTCTGGGCGGAGGTGTTCACACCTCCCCCAGGCCAGAAAGAGCCATCTGTGGCAGGGGAGCTTCAAAGGCCTTGCTGCCTTTGTAATGCGACCCCCAGCCTCTCCTGCTATCAGGAGCAGGTCCCCTTCCTGTCTCCCGTCCTTTTCGGCGGGAAGAGAGACGGGAGAAATTAGCCAGCCCAGAAGGTGTGCCCACCTCTGCCAACCCCACCCCTCAGGTGGGGGAGGCGAGGTGAAGCCCACTCTTCAGTGCCCGCCATCTTGCAGATGGCAGGTGCTCTCCAATCAGGATTAGGGATTGTCCACTCCCCCACGTGGGGTGAGCACACCAAGGGTGTAGTCAGTCTAAGGTCAGTAGCCATTGGCTACTGACCTAGAGACCCCTAAAACGCCCCCTTAATACAGTATTTAGGGGCAGCCCTGAACTAAGAAGACAGATTCCCGCAACCTAAGAAGAAGAAGAACGAAAGAAAATTCCCAGCAGAGGAGACTGCAGAGAACAACTGACTTGGCCCCAGCCCTACCGGCCCGTCTGCAGTTTCCAGAGATCCTGCGCCAAAAGTCGCCTTGTCCTGCAGTCAGCAACCTCCAGAACCCCTGGGAGGACTGACTGCCTTTAACAAAGACCGGATCTCCTGTGAACAGCAGCTCTGTTCAAAAGAAACAGCCAAGAAAGACTCAGAGCCTTCTGAGGACAAAGACACCCGACGCTTGGCACCACCACTGCACCCAACGCCTATGGCTCGAGTCCGAGTGGCCCAGCGAGGTCCCCCGGAGCTCCAGAGTCCGAGTCCACCATGAGCTTACCCCGCCAGGACTCCCTGACGTCGCCTACAGCCTCTGCACGGAAACCCCCCCAGCCGTGAGAGCCCGGTAAGGTGAAATCCGACTTCAAAAGACACCCCTGCATCCAGCCGCCCTGCGCCCTGGAGAAGCGAACTCGGGGTGCACCTATGTCCCTGAGCCCTCCAACTTACCTGCCCATCTGTTGGTTCCTCCCGGAAGTCTTCCTGGACCGAGCCTGCAGCCAAAATCCAAAACCGGCAACTCCCATTGAAAACAACAGGGCACCCGACACCAAAACAGCACCCTGCACCCAGCCGCCCCTGCTGCTCTGCTGGTGTACTTTGGGTGCTAACTCGGATCCCCCTTTGCCCTGAGCCTAACACCAGGAGCTTTGCTCCCACAACCTTGTGGCCTGCTCGTGAGCAGCCGCCAACTGGAGGCCCCCTATCTCTTGTTGGATAACATTGGGCCTCAGCACTCTGCACCCGGCCGCCCTAGTGCCGCTGAGGGTGTTTTCAGGAGTGCATCCTTGAGCAACCCTGGTTCTAACCCCAGAATACAAACTCCCACAAACTTGTACTTACTGGCAAACCGTTAACTTCATTTTTCTTAATAGGAATTCATTGACTGTTTTTCCTCAAATTGTTGTGTGGAGTTGGTTTGTATGAAAACCTGAAAAACTGCAACTGTACAAAAACTGATTTACTTACCTTTTGTCTAGGAGATGTCTCAGTGTGATATCTAGGCATATATCACTGATTAGCAAAAGTAACTTAAAAAGTAATCTAAAAAGTAACGTACAAAGTAATCTGGAAAGTAACTGAAAAGTAATTTTGAAACAGTGACTTACCTGTAATTCATTCAACTGCATTTGAACCCGCATTCAATTGTAAAACACTGCATAAGATTTTGCAAAGCATTTATTTCACTTACCTGCACCAGGCTTGGCTTGGTTCTAGAAATAAAAAAAACGAAAAAATATTTTTATACAAATCAAATTGTTCTGAGTTCAGTCTTTGAGTGTGTGACATCATTTGCTGATTGAGTGTGTACATAAATGCTTAACATTACCCTCTGATAAAGCCTTACTGCTCGCCCACACTAACACAACTAGAGAGTAGGGTGCTATCTACTTTTACCTCTGCCTACCTTTGGGGTACCACTATACTCTGTGCACACTATACCTCATTTTGGTATAGTATATACAGAGCCAGCTTCCTACAAAGTTCCATTCCTTTTTTGTTTGTAAATGGTTATATTGAATAATTTGATACACCAATTGACTAAGTTATACAAGGAAAATAACTTGTGTACAGTGTAACACCAAAATGCAAATCCTGCAACTCATAATTTGTACTTTCAAATATACGAAAAGAAACAGGACACTGTTATACAAAATACTCAACAGACTTAAACGAAGATAAAAAAAACTGAAAGAAGAGGATGAAATTATAGAGAGGAGGCAGGGTTAGAGAATCGGTCTAATATACCTTAAATACGTATAGTTCTTTTGTTACTTCAAGCCCTTAGGTGTGGAACTCTGACTGTGTGGAGGTTTATCATGGATTTTTCATATTGGAAGTCGTGCTTTATTGCATATTCCTTAATGGCGTTTTTCGTGATTTACTTAGTCTTGAGAAAGCAGTTAGATGATTCTGAAACACGTGTTGGCCTAGAGATTGGATTTTATGTACTTACTACTTTCACTTGGAAATCTATTGTTCTGATGAAATTGGAACTTTACTAATGGAACATTATTCAATTAGAATTCCATATCATTCTGTAACATTTATTGGGTGCCTCTAACTTGATTTCTTCACATTGATGCACCTGGAAGTAATGGTACATTTGTGAGTGCGCACCCTAGCTCTCTAGGGCAAAGTTCTTGCTCACTCCACTTCTTCCATGACAGGCACACTTCTGTTTGTGTGTGCGTGTATGTATATATGTAGGTGTATGTATATATGTAGGTGTATGTATATATGTAGGTGTATGTATATATGTAGGTGTATGAATATATATTTTTATAGTACATGCATAAACAGTAAAAATATTATGTTTAAAAAGGCAAATATATCAAACGGACAGCTTGCAAATTTTCCACACAAGAAATAGAAATGTATAAAATTTCAACATTTTTGCAAAGTTTAAAGATGCTCAGTGGAATCGATTGAAAGGCTTTCAGTTTTGATGTATTTCAGTTCGAGTATTCCATTGTATTGTTTACAATTTTCTGTTATGGTAACAATAGAAGTTATCATAATATTGACAAAACTAGTAGGTCTGGTTTTGCAGCATAGGCACAATTTTAGCCAGACATAGAAAGGAGCCTACAGAGAGGGCTGCATTTGTGAAGTAGGACACCCTGCAATTCAGTGGAAGCACTCGAGTGGAGATAGAAGATAACACTCAAATAGTCAGTAGCATTAGGTGAAAGATGAACTTACCACAGCACTGACCCAAAATCTGATTGACAAAAGTCTCAAGCCAATATCTAAATGAGTGGTTGAAGAAAGCAGATTGTTGAAACAGGAGGCTCAAATTCCCACTTTATGTATATTTTTAGCAATAGGTCTGTTTGATAGCTGTGCTGTTAAAACCTATACCTATAATATTTACTTGCGTTTCGAGAAAAGGCTGTCGTATGGTAGGCCCAACCCAATTGTAGTCCATGTGAGAGGTCGTGATACCTTTTTACAATAAGTACATTTTTTTCCACTGAAATGTTTTCAGAAGGCATTAATTATGGACATCTATATTGCCCATGGAGTTTTTATAATGTCACCAATTCTTAATAGAACTAAGATTTCCCTTAATTAAACATGCAAGTGTACCAAAGGATCCATCTAGGAAGAAATATTCTGGATCCAGTGCAAATAGTTCAACAGAAAGTAAACTATTTTTTGATTGCAATCGTGGAGTTGGTGTATATTTTCCATGCATTGAATTTGTGAAGGGAGAGAGTAGTTAAGATGTAAAGGATATCATATATTGTCAGAAGAGAAAAAAACACTAGTAAATGCAAGTTGTGAGCTAAAACTCCTAGTTATCTGATGCCAATTTATTAAATCCAGTGTAGTCAAAGTAAGATATTTTCTGTCTTGATTGAGGATGGGCAGTGTTGAGCAGTTGAAGGCTGTAGAAGGGTGAGATAATTACTAGCTGGAATGATGGCTCCTGATGAAGGACCGAGCTCTTGTCATTGGCTAGAACAGCAATCCGCAACAGGTCCATGAGGGCTGAATCTGTGGCAGACTTTCAGGAAAACCACGGACTATGTAAATAAATTCATATAGATTTATTGTGTTTAAAGTTGTTTTCCATGGATATCCTGAAAGTCTGGCCTAGATTAGGCACCCTGGGACTAACAATTGTTTACTCTGAACTGAAGATAATGATAAGGTAGATGTGGAGAGAACCTGCAACGAAAAGTAAACACTTGACAGGAGTAGAGATGAGTGACCAAAAATTACTTTTTAGCCACAGGGCTAAACAACTTGTAAACCCATTGTTGTTTTTGCTATAGCATGATTGATAATTTTTTTGTTTTGCTTATTCCTATACTTGTTCCTTGTAGTCAACTATATGAAAGTTGTCGTACTAACATTCATTGTTTGTAATTGAAAGAGGCAGGTGTGTCCTAAACCAATTGATCTTCAATAATTGATTCTTTGGGTGCAGTCTTTTAATAATGTCACCCTTGGCTTGTTTTTTTCCATTTTTTTCGGAGTTTTATATATCTGAAAGAGACATGTTAGTGACAGATTCCTTACCTTAGAATATCCCCAGGCGTCAGGCTGGATCCGGAAAGTTTTTGCGTAGCAGTACCCTTGCGCGTCGGTAGGCGGCGTCGTGCGGCTCCGCGTCCGTCGTCGGCGTCGTGATCGCCGGGATGACGTCGCGGACAGTACTTAGACGCTGCCCCTGCGCGCTGACGTCAGTTCTTCTTTTTCCGCGCCAGTAAGCACAGATCCGGGAAGAGCAGTGCCCTAGTCAATTTTTGACTAACTTTTTTGTGAATTTTTTCACTGTTTCTTTATCGAGTCTTACACGACTCCTAGGTGTCGTAGGGATGCCCGGCTTCAAGCCATGCTACGCCTGTGCTCGCATGATGTCGATCACAGACCCGCATCTGGAGTGTCTCTTCTGTCTCGGCCGAGACCACGACACGAAGTCGTGCCCTGACTGCCGGAAACTTCACCCGAAGGCTTTGCGAGAGCGGTCTCGAAAGCTACTCGAGGTCCGGCAGTCGGCTCCGCGCCGCACCAAGCCCCGGTCCCGGGACAGGTCGAGGGGCCGGTCGCGGAGTCCCCGCCGGTCGTCGGAGTCCAAGTCTTCGTGCTCCTCGGGTAAGTCGAAGCACAAAAAGTCTAAGAAGCGTCATCGCTCTAAGACTTCGCCTCGCTGGTCTCGCGACTCGGCTGAGGCCCCAATCGGCACCGTCCGCGGCCCCGGACATGCCTGTAGAGCCGCCCCCGCATTACCCGTCCTTTCCGGAATTCCTGTCGGCCCTGGCCCGCCTCTTCAGGCCTCCAGGTCCCTCCGGTGCACCTTCGGGCCCCGCGGGCCCTGATGGGGTTGCTCCGGCGTCGCCGTCGACTCCGGTCCCGGCGCCGCCTGTCCCACCAGCCTTCATCCCGGCCTCGGCTCCGGCCTCGATCCCGGCTCCGGTGGTACCGCAACCCCCATCGACGCCGGTTGACCTAACCACGCCTCCGCCGACGCCGATGTCCCCGGTGCCGTTCCTGACGCCGTCCGGGGCTCCGGACGGCGTCGGTCCCCGGCTCTCTCCGGCTCCGGACATGGAGCCGGACCGACGTCGCTCGACGCCGGCTCCGGCGCCGATGAGACCTTGGGACCCAGATGTCCCTCCTCCTCCATATTTTGCACCTGAGGAGGACCAAGAGAGCTGGGAGGGGTCTGAGGACCCTCTCACACAACAGTGTGAGTATGATCCGGACTGGGCTGAGGAACTTGGGGATGCGAGTGGTCTAGACACCTCCCCTGACACTGGCATGCTGTCTCCTCCCGTGGCTACGGAGGAGGGAGCTAATTTTGCAACGTGTTGCGTAGAGCAGCTGGAGCCTTACATCTCCAATTGCCTACTGTGGCTGTCAGGACTAATGTCCTGACGGAAGTGCTTCAGCCGGCGGCTTCCTCCTCGGAGACTGTGCTGCCGTTTAATGATGCACTAACTGACGTTCTTTTGGGTGCCTGGTCCAAGCCCACCACAGGGGCTCCTGTGGATAGGAACGTGGCCCGACGCCATCGCCCTGCTCCGGGCGACCCCTTGTTTCTCTCCCAACATCCCACCCCCGAGAGCTTGGTTGTCCAAGCCTCTGCCTCCCAAACCGCCTTCCCTACTGCCCCTCCGGATAGGGAATCCAAACGCCTGGACCAATTTGGGAAGAAGGCTTTTTCTTCCTCCAGTGCTGGCTTGCGGTCCGTAAACACCGCTTGCCTTTTGGGCCGATATACCCACTCCCTGTGGGATTCGGTGGCGGCTGTTTTGCCGCAGTGTTCTGAGGAGGTCCAGACACTGCTTACCCACGCCATTGCGGAAGGGCGAGATGCGGCTAAATACACCATACGTTGTGGCCTTCATACCGCCGACTCGCTGGGCAGATCGCTTGCGACGACGGTGGCGCTACGTCGCCACGCCTGGCTGAGAACAACTGGTTTCTCGGGTGATGTCCAGAATACACTCATGGACATGCCCTTTGATGGAGTCGTTTTTTTTGGTTCAAAGGCAGACCATGCGCTGGAGCGTTTTAAGGACTCACGGGCTACTGCCAAGTCCCTGGGCCTTTCTGTTGTACGCCCTCCGCTAACCTCTGCTTTTCGCCCCTTTCGTGGCCACGGAAGGGGCGCCCAGTCACGTCAGCTGCCCAGCCACCGGCCCGTGCAGCAAGCGTCTTTGCGTGACCGAGGACGTGGATAACGCCGTGGCGGTTCGGGCAACCAGCGTGCGGGTCAGGCCACTACCTCCAACCCATCCGCGACCTCCAAGCCCTCCTAGTCCTTTCTTTCAGGTGCACAGCACGCCAGTATGGGGCAGGGTCCGCCATCACCTTCACCACTGGCGTCCCATCACCTCGGACAGGTGGGTCTTGGACATTGTCCGAAGGGGCTACTCCCTCCCCTTCGAGACCACCCCCCCAGCCATGCCACCTCTATTCCACCGCATGTCAGGGGATCACTTGGTGCTTCTGCAGAAGGAAGTCACGGCCCTCTTGGCCAAGAGGGCCATTGAGCATGTTCCGACCCCAGAAGTAGGACGTGGTTGCTACTCCCACTACTTTCTGGTGCCCAAAAAGGACAAGGAGGACATGCGTCCTATCTTGGACCTCCGGAATGTCAATCGCTTCCTCCGGAAGGAGAAGTTCAAGATGCTCACCCTAGCTCAGGTCTTGACTGCCCTCGACCCTGGAGACTGGTTGGTAGCGTTGGACTTGCAGGACGCTTATTTTCACATCCCCGTCCTGCCGGCCCACCGACGTTACCTGCGGTTCACGGTAGGCCTCGAGCATTTTCAGTTCACCGTGCTCCCCTTTGGCCTTACAAGTGCCCCTCGGGTGTTCACGAAAGTGATAGCGGTGGTCGCAGCTCATCTGCGCCGGGCAGGGGTTCCAGTCTTCCCCTACCTCGACGACTGGCTGCTGAAGGCGGGCTCGTCCCAGGCAGTCGTCTCCCACCTCCAGACTACGGCCGAACTCCTGCACTCGCTGGGGTTCTCCATCAATGTGCCGAAGTCGCATCTGATTCCTTCTCCACAGCTCCTTTTCATCGGAGCAGTTCTGGACACGACGCAGTTTCGGGCCTATCCTCCCGAACGGCGAGTCCGGGATATTCAGGCTATGATTCCGATCTTTCAGCCTTTATCCTGGGTTTCGGTACGGATGACCCTGAGGCTGCTGGGCCTCATGGCCTCCTGCATCCTGCTGGTCAATCATGCCAGATGGCATATGTGGGCTCTGCAGTGGGACCTGAAGTTCCAGTGGGCGCAGCACCAGGGCAACCTGTCCGATCACGTCCAGATCTCGGAGGGGACTGCAAGACAGTTGCAGTGGTGGCTCTCGAACCGGCAATGGGTCATGGGCAGATCCCTCTCCCTTCCCCAGCCAGAGCACACAGTTGTGACGGACGCGTCCCTTCTGGGATGGGGCGGTCACATGGGAGAGGTGGAGATCAGAGGCCTCTTGTCTCCGGCGGAGTCCCGGCTCCATATCAACCTTCTGGAGCTCCGGGCGATCCGACTTGCACTCAAGGCATTCCTTCCCTCTGTCAAAGGGAAGGTAGTGCAGGTGTTCACAGACAACACCACCGCCATGTGGTATTGCAACAAACAAGGCGGGTGGGGTCGTGAACCCTTTGTCAGGAGGCTCTGCGCCTCTGGACATGGCTGGAACATCAGGGCATGTTCCTGATGGTTCAACACCTGGCAGGTTCCCTGAACGCCAGGGCGGACGAACTCAGCTGCAGGTGCATGATGGATCACGAATGGCGACTTCACTCTGAAGTGGCGCAAGGACTCTTTCTACAGTGGGGAGAGCCTTGGTTAGATCTATTCGCCACCGAAGAGAATGCGCAATGTCATCAGTTCTGTGCGTTGGAATTTCCAAGGCGGCACTCGCTCGGCGATGCTTTTCGTCGCGAGTGGAGTTGCGGTCTGTTGTACGCCTTTCCGCCTATACCACTTCTACCCAGAGTGTTGAAGAAGATTCGGCTCGACCGGGCCCAAGTCATTCTTGTGGCTCCGGACTGGGCTCGAAGAGTTTGGTATCCCGAGCTACTCAGTATGAGCGTAGATCCCCCGATCCGTCTGCCTCTTCGGGAGGATCTTCTGTCGCAGCAGCAGGGGACGGTCCTCCACCCGAACCTGTCCAGCCTCCACCTGCTTGCGTGGAGATTGAGCGGCGGCAGTTGATTCCTTTCGACTTGCCTCCCGAAGTTTGTGATGTGATTCTGGCAGCCAGGCGTCCCTCCACTAAGGTGGTATACGCCTGCAGGTGGAACAAGTTTGTGGCATGGTGCACAGCAAAGGCTGTGAATCCCCTTTCTGCCCCTCTTTCTGCGGTTCTTCTGTTCCTTCTTTCCCTGGCCCAACAGGGTTCTGCCCTGGGTACCATCAAGGGCTATCTTTGTGCCATCTCGGGCTTCCTCAGGCTTCCTGATCAGCCCTCCCTTTTCAAGTCCCCTGTTGTTAACAGGTTTCTAAAAGGCATTACACACCTCTTCCCTCCTGTTCCGTTTGTAATGCCTCAGTGGGACTCGAACTTGGTTCTTACCTTTCTTATGTGCGCTCCCTTTGAGCCTCTACATAACTGTCCTCTTCGTCTTCTCCCTCTGAAGACAGCCTTTCTGGTGGCCATCACCTCCGCTCGGCGGGTGAGTGAGCTCCATGCTCTTTCATGCAAACCTCCCTTTCTGTCTGTCAGTCCAGACAAGGTTTTTCTTAGGACGCGCCCGTCCTTCTTGCCAAAGGTGGTTACTGCCTTCCACATTGGGCAGACCATCACTTTGCCCACCTTCTTTCCGCCTCCGCATCCTTCCAGAGAGGAAGAGAGGCTCCACCGTCTGTACCCAAAACGTGTGCTTTCTTTTTATATCAACCGCACACAACACTTCCGGGTGGATGACCAGCTCTTTGTTGGCTACGTGGGCGCCAAAAAAGGTCGGGCGGTGCACAAGAGAACCATCTCCCGCTGGGTAACCTTGTGTATCAAAGCCTGCTATTCTTTGGCTAAGAAGGAGCCTCCTGTTGGGCTGCGTGCCCATTCCACAAGGGCAACGGCTGCTACCACGGCTTTGGGCTGCGGTGTTCCGCTGCAGGATATCTGTCAGGCAGCTACGTGGGCCTTGCTGCACACGTTTACAAAGCATTACTGCCTTGACAGTCCGGTCCGGAGGGACGGCTTCTTTGGCCGCTCTGTCCGCCGGGACTTCCTTGTCTGATCTTTGTTCGCAGACCCACCACCGGGGTTGGTATTGCTGGGGTATCTATTCTAAGGTAAGGAATCTGTCACTAACGTGTCTTTCAGATGCACAAGTTACTAACTTGTGTAACGATATATCTGTAAGAGACAGTAGTTAGTGACAGATTCCTTACCGCCCCACCCATCCTCCCCGTTCTGCGAACTGATTTCTAGGGTTAAGGACATCCCTTTCAGGGCCCTAGTATTTTTCAGACACCTATGTCAGCTTCTTGCATGCCTCTGCGTTCCTGGCGCGGAAAGTCGTGTACAGAACTGACGTCAGCGCGCAGGGGCGGCGCCTAAGTACTACCCGCGACGTCATCCCGGCGATCACGACGCCGACGACGGACGCGGAGCCGCACGGCGCCGCCTACCGACGCGCAAGGGTACTGCTACGCTAAAACTTTCCGGATCCAGCCTGACGCCTGGGGATATTCTAAGGTAAGGAATCTGTCACTAACTACTGTCTCTTACAGATATATTGTTACACAAGTTAGTAACTTGTGCAGCGCGAACTTGACCCGAAGGTATTGGAGCACTTTACATGAGCATCAGTTGCGTTACATAAGGACGCATTCATTTTTGTTAGGCACGGGGAGATTAAGTGATTTGACCAGAATCACAGGATGTTGAGCGTCGTTGCCGAGACTCAAACCCGGTTCCCCAGATTTGAGGTCAACCGCCCTAACCATTAGGCTACATCCTCTCCCCCTTTCTACAGGTACCTTCATTTCAGAGAGTTACAATGTCATGCCTTAATGTGCCTTACAGCTTTTTATTCATATTTCACTCACTCACTCCGCTATAAGGCTGCTTTAAAATAGAAAAGAGGAACTGGAGAGAGGGAAGTAAGGAAAAGAAGATGGATGGAGGGGAGAGGCAAGGTGGTGGAACAAGAGGGGGAGCAGGGAACCACAAAGTGAGTGTGGTGGTAACAGAAGCACAAAGTGAATGTAATGTCTTACCTTTTATAAATAGTCCAAAGCGGCACGTAGCTTACGCACCAGTCTGTCGCACTGCTGAATGAAGGATTTTTTCCTTTCAATAGTCCGCTCCATACTGCGTTTACCAGTCTTTATCAAAAGTATACCAATAGTTGTCCAAATACTTATTTCTCAATTCATCATATTGAAAAATCACTGCGGAGACAGCGTTATACTACCATGATAATTTATTCCATGATTTCAAATGAATACTACATGCCCATCCAGGCCTTCTATAGCATCGCGTCCAAATGAATAATTCATCCCAGTAAGCTCGTGTATGTGAATTCCACCCAATGCATTTCGAGCCCTGTGGCTCTTCGTCAGGGGTTTTTGCATTACCTTTTATAAAGCCATGTCAGTTGTGTGTCACATGCACACAGTGAATTGATTATTCTCTCTGCAGGACTTGTGACGGGGAATGCTTTTGGGGGAAAAATAGTTAAAAATATGATCCTGGTGTGATCGCCAAAAAAAGGATCAATGGGAAGGAAATAATGTGGAGAAAAGAGGCTAAGTTGCAAAATTTTGGTTAAGGATTGAATCATTCTTAAAAAGAAAGGGAAGTAACATAGCAGTGCGACTATGTTCAGCTGTACTGCTCCAGTAAACCCCACAACCTTCCTCTTCATCCTCACTCTGGCTATTAGTCGCTCTACCTCTCCACCTTGCACCATCATTCTCTCTCCGAATAATACATTGAACTCTTCTCGCAATTGACCAACAACTCGGTCCCACTTTTCCAAGGCTGTTCTGGTCTAGTAGCGAATGAGGAAAAGGTTTTGGTTGCTACGAGTTAATCGAGGGCTAACCGAGTTGGTAATTCACATAGGCTTCAACCATGTACACTGCATCCAGGAGATCGATACTTGGATTATCGTTAGTGTTCATGGAACTTGTGAAGGAATTATACTTACTGCAGCTTTTATGTCTGCACACTTTAGTTGCATATTTCTTGTTAATTGGCAGTGAAGTTTTTGTGGTGCATAAACGTTAGCATTCTTCATTAGTGCCCTCTCTGAGTGGAATCCAAGTGGCGCCTTTTGAGGACTTTCCAAAACATGTTGGAATAAATGAATTAAACAATTGAGGTAAACTGGTTCTTACTCACCATAGTAACTCGCCATGGTAACTCTGTTTCTTTCATTAATGGCTTGTTCTAATGCAAGTGCCCTGAGTTCAGCATCCATCTGATAGTCTAATTTTGAAACTGAGGTGGACAAGCCAAGGATATTAATTGTAAGAACAGGGGACATGCAAAATTCTGCTCGTTCATTTCCTGATGCTCAGTGGCTTAAAAAATGTATTGACAATGTTTTAGCTATTGTTTAGTATAGTAAAAAGGTTTTTACCAAGCTTTACTAACACACGGCACAGGTACAGTATGTACAGCAGCAGTGCAAGAAACACAGACACATACCTACCCCATACCTCGTCGTCTTTGCATGTTCTAAATAGGTACAGCATGGGCAGCAGCAGTGCATGGTATAACGAGCATTGGTAAAGCCAGTAAGGTTGGGTTTAATGTGCTAACGCATTCAGCTTTATCACATTAGAGAGAGACAAAGCAGGAGCAGACAGATAGGGTAATACTTGTAAAGTGTTCCTTCTGTGGTTCAGTGCAAGCACTCAAGTGGAAGTGGACAGATACACTCAAACAGCCATTAACATGAGGTGAGAGATGAATATTCCACTGGGCTGAGCCAAGACATAATTGACAAAGTCTCAAACCAGCGCATAAAAGTCTGCTCAAAGAAAGCAAGTGGTTGAAAGGGGCTGACTCTAAACTTGCTCAATGCATTTTGTTAGCAATAGGTCTTGCTGGACAGCTGTCCTTTTAAAGCCCAGACCAAAAAAGACAGTGTTGACAGTCTTCATCTGGTCATACTTGCACACGCATATACTCTCCTATAGCACACACTCCCACACCACATGCATCAGCAATGCATGCTTCCCTCTCACATTAAAGATCATCACACAATGCATAACATTCTTTGCAGGAGGAAGGAAGTGTTAAAGCATTATATGGGGCTCACATCTTGTAACACCACTGTATTACTTTGCTGTTAGTGCTTCGAAGTTGCCTCTGAGCCAAAACATGAAAATCACCAGCATGTTTGAAGCCTTTCGTTGTTCATGTCTTGAAAAGAGCTGTCAACATGGAGTTCCAGGATTGACGCTTACTCCTTAATGCAGATTGTGCACATGAGCAGCAGAATAAATTGTGACAACTAAAGGAAATAAATGCACAAGATACTTAGCCCAGTGTTGCAAACCAGGGCACCAGTGCTGATCTGTGCCCCTTAGATGTTTAGGTGATGAGTGTTGTGCAGGGAAGACGGTATTTCTCTTTTAGAAGTATTTATGTAAAAGCAGTTGGGGGAGATTCTAACAGCTGATGCCAGTTTGGAGATGAAAAGACGGAAGAAAATGAGGTAAGGTTCAAACAGTTGTATGTGTCGAAGTTGTATGATAATCTTAATGAAGAAATGGCTGTGAACAATGTTGGGCATGTTTAGGGAACAGGAACGACCACAGAATAGTTTTTCTGTACTATAATTCAAAGGTTAGTGAGAAATGACTTATCTGAGAACCCCCCTATTCCTGATGGGAGCCATATTCCCCCTCCTAGGAAGGCTTTGTTCATTGTGACAAACCAGTGCTGTTCCTTTAGCCTGTGTTGCTTTTACCCTACGTATACATAGTTATACATTGGCTCCAGTAATTAAAAACCACTACTCAACTGTCTAAATAATTTGAAAATGTCTTGGCTCACAGAGTGTGCTAGCATTTGAAAACCAAGTATTTTCTTTCTTAAAAGGTCTGCTTTGTGGTTTGTCTCCCATTTTGTCTGAAATCTCCCACATGTTCTCTTTACCTCCCATTTCCCCCAGAATTTTTGCCTGTTTTGTCATGTGTGTAAGAGCTACTCGTGTCTTTGCTCACTTGTTTCTCTGTTAATGTCTTGATGACATTCAAGAAAGTCTAGTAAAGACAGGTGTAAGTGAAGAGAATGTATATTCGGAGCCTACGTGTCAGGCCAGACAATTTAGCAGACAATTGTGCCTTGTTTAGAGGTTTGCTTGCCTTGTATTCATAACTTTATTGGAAATGTAAAGTTTGGGCTCTTCGACAAAGTTCTCTGAGAGACGGTGAGAGCACCTGAGACCTGTTTAGTTTTGTCTGAGGTAATCTTAAAAAGCTTTTTAATGTACTTGTTTAAGTATTTTAGTTTTTACTTGCTGTCATACTGTTGCATCAGTTAGCAGTATTCAAACTTTTATTGTTTATGTTGGATTTCTTAAGCTTAACCTTCCCAGTTGCAGTACGTTATTTCTTATGTCGTAGATTTGATCCAGAGGGCATAAAGAAGTTGTTGAGGTGACCTGGTAAACGAAAGGTGGTAGTACCTCAAGGCAGGGCTTAGAATATGCTGGATAACGTCATGCAAGACTCGCCCAAGAAGGATAGTCTCAAAATTGTCAAAAACGCTCCTAGTGGGCCTGATCAGGGGCGTTGCGTCCATTGGGGCGCTGGGGCGTTGCCCCACTAATGCACATGGCCCCAAAGTGTCGCGGTGTTTAATTAATAAAAAGCAGACGAGACGACTCAAGTAATACTCCTGTACGTCTGGCAGACGTACAGGAGTATTACTTGAAGTCCGTGCCGGGCGGTCACTGACGATCACCGGGCGACGCCCGAGCAATCATCAGGACAAGGGGGTGGTGGTGACGTCGGGTCTAGCGCACTTAGTGCGCATGTTCAGTTCTGGGCTGGTCATTTTTCTGACCAGCCCGAACATGCGCATTAGCCTGCACATTAGAAGAGCGGGGGTTGCTTCATGGCGCTGCCCCCGGTCTCCTAATGGGCAGGTGTGTACCCCTGCCCAAGCCAATCCTGGCGCTGCTGGAGCAGCGTCTGGATTGGCTTAGTCAGAGCGAGGCACGGGATTTGGGAAGCGTTAACTGTAGTTGGACACTCGGACTGCGACACGACGACGACACACCTCGTGTTCTGGTGCGAGGGCCGAGGCTGCCTGCTACTACTGCTCGTCGTGGGTGGCTCCGGTAAAGAAGAGACTGGACGAGACTTCACGACGTAAAGTAAGAATTTAAAAAGTGAGCTGATGACCATAAATATACTATTTTCCTTTCACCAGCGCCACCAATAGTACATTTTAAATTACTTACAGCAATCAGCTTGGTGGCACGGGTGAAAGGAAATGCTCATGTTAACGTTGCTCGGCGCTCTCTAAAGTGCACAATCAAAGCGCCGGCCATTAATATACTCTTTTCCAGGAAAAGGCCCCTCTCCACACATCGCCTAATTGCAGCTCTTTTTTCAGTTAACTGGTTGAATACGGTTGCTGTGTGGACTGTGGAGTAGACAGTAATTGAACTAATTGCCGTATTTATCCTCTCGCGTTATCCATCGCTTGGTGCTGCATGTCTTTTTCTCCTTCATTTATCAATGAGTTTAAAATTATTACACTATTCAAGATATTTGCTCCCAAAACCACTTTTGCCTGGGTTTCTTGTCTTGATGGGAAAAACCGCCATTTTGAGTCGTGATTTGAGTTTACATATGTTGTTTTCTTTCGCTGTGACAGGCCAGATAGCATACAGCAACTTGGTAGCATCTGCAAAGTGCGGCACTTTCGAACAGCACTTTATCTTTTTTGCCATCAGCACACTGTATCCTTTGACTTTCCCGTTACAGTGTTACAGCTATGGGGTTAAAATTAAGATATATCTAAATGTGTTTGGTATGAGAAGTTAAAGTATACAGGTGGGGCATGGGGGCATGTGAGAAGCTTGTCCTCCCTAGACCCAAGTAGATGTGGTTTGAATTTACCTTAGACACCAGAACACATGCATGTTGGCAAAGGCTCAGCATATTTCACTGGGGACAGCCCTGCCCAGGACCCTTTCAATAACAGCTGCCGGATCTGGGACCTGGCAGGACTCCTCTCATTTCCAGCACTGCCTCCAATAGATACCGGTGTGCCACCTTAGTAAAATATCCCAAATCCCTGAAAATGTGAGCAGTGTTTGTGTGCGCGTGTGCACCTGTGTATCTAAATTATATTTACCATTTCATATGAGGGAAGTATTCTGGCATTCATTCTGAAGGTATTTTATTTCCGCGCACACACCTTTTGACTTTTAACTGGCACAGGAAAGAAAAGCGAGGGTCATAACTTGGCATTGTGTTAAATAACTTGTTATTTCACTAGGCATGGTGCTTGCAAGAGGTGATATTTTCATCCTATTAGAGGGGCATGATTTGCCAGCAGTATTCAGGATAGGTCGACCATGCTAACCAGACTGGAACCGGGGTTCACAAAATATTACATATTAACAATGCTTTCCTGAAATGAATCAAATCTCGTTTTGAACAGACAAAAAAATGACAACTTTCTAAAGAAGGACACCCTTGAGCCATTGTTATTGATGCTTTATATGCCTGCTGGACGTACAGTAGTATATTTCGTGCACACACTTTATTTTAGGCACACGCCCAACTTGCTGCAAAAATGCCCAACTTGCTGCAAACGAGAGGAATTGCTCCCACGTACCCTGATGAGTGCACTATTGCAGATGGCACTGCCCACAACAGAGGCCATTTTGTTCAGGAACAGTCTCAGCACTAAATAATATTTCTGACAAAAGTTCCCATATGACAAGACTCGTTTCTTTTAAACAGCAAAATATTTATTAATCCAAATTGATATTAAAGTCTTATACATAAAAAGAATTCTGACATCATAAAAACGTTTCCTAACATCCAAGAAACAGTTATGGCACCTGGTGGGATGGACACTATCATTCAAATATATCATTTGAGACTGACTGCTTGTAGTCAAAGGAGAGGGACGTTGAAGGTCCTAGCTCACCCTAAGTGCACTCAGTCGAGAACCATCACTCAACCTATTGTACATCCTTTTGGCGACATCCTGGGAGGACAAAGAATATTATTAATTAATAACAGATGCCCAGAGTCTTATTTCACAGCTAAAAAGGCACAACATTTTAAAAGAAAATGTCCTGTAGTTGCAGAGAACCCTGCCAATCTACTAGTGAAATGTTCCTATTCAAAGGGATGCGTGTGTTAGAATCTTCTGCAAAATTTGCCATGGCAGGGTTTTCAACAATACCGGAAATTACTGTGGATAAGAGCATTATTTACCAAAAAGAGCAAGCTTTTTTCCTGAGCCTTCACATGGTGTGTTAGAATCTGTTAATAAACAGGCCCGGCTTTTTAGCAACATCATTCAGGCGGGTGATAAAATTTTAATTCGGAAAAAACAATATAAACCATTTTAGGAGGTTTAGCTAAATTGAATTTTTTTATGATAATGGTTTCGAAGGTACACATGGTTAAATGTTGCTTTCCACTGAAAAAGTCCACTTAAAAAGTATGGCCGCCTTTCAGTAGATAATAAAGAGTTTTGCTGAAATAGCATGCAGTTTTAATGTTGCCCCCCCCTCCCAAATAATCCACAAAGTTACCTGAGTGGATTCAACAACGGTCACTCTATGGCCTATCGCGCATGGTTTTGTTAAGGTTCTGACACCCTTGACAAAACCACCATATGACATGTGCTTTCTCAAATTTGCTTGAAAACGCACCATTTGCCCACTCTTTTTTCAAAATTTTCTCAGGGGGAGAACCCCCCCGAACCCTCCTTAGATTGTTCGGGCGCGCTCGCTGCGCTCGCCACGGTCCACTCCCACACTAATTTTACGCCCCACCACTTTCAAATGTCACCAGCTGCCACTGGGCCTGATTGAAGGATGCAGTTAATATTGTGACAATTTAAAGGTGTTGACTGCCTAACAAGGAGACATCATTTCTAGTATGAACAAATGAAAATCTGCAGTCACTTGCTCTTTCAGTAGAACCGCGGTCCTAGATTTTCTTGAATGATTTTGGATTGAGTTCTGGAGATGTTTAAACGTTGCCTGCTCCAGCAAGCATCAACACTACCGTTCGTAAACCTATTTCCAATGTACGCCATCCTTTATTCCAAACGAAGCTCAACAGTTGCCAGCTTTTGTAACTTGACAAGACTAATGGAAAATACACAATGATGCAAATGTGGCATTGTTCAGCATGTAACATCATTGGCCCTCTTGAATACCTTGGGAGGGATCATGAACTTGTTGGAGATATATGAATTATCAGCTTTATATTGTATTGCTAGTAGATAATGTCTACCATTTTTGTAACTCTAGAATTTGGTTTTATACTCAGTCTAAAAGTGATTATTTTTCTATCTCAGATCTACTCAAAAACATTAGTTGCCCCATTCAGTCGTTAGTAGCATTCTTTAGTAATGTGTCCCCTGGTGTCCCGGATTATCATTTTCTGTATTGTGCCTTCCTCACATTACATTTGACAGACAGAATAGGTCCCTAATATGGCGCAACGAATAATGCACCCCACTTCCCGGTGGTAAACTGAGCCAGTAAAGGCAAAGCTGGAAATGACATGAAATGAAAGGCAAGGCAGAAAAGTTATTTGTTTTGCTGTAAATCCAGATTCCAATTTCCTTGTGGCTCCTGTGAGATCGGAGGCGTTCCACTGTTGCTGCTTCAAACAATTGCCTTACACTCTTGCTTTCCATACTGCTAATGTGTAGATGGTACAGTAAAGAAAATCTACTAATGGGATTTTGGTAAACCAAGGTTTGTTAATGTGTATTCTTGCCTGATGGTGTGAGGCCCCTGGGGCAAGCCCTAGAATCCTTCACGGGGAGGTGGAATGCTGGGGAAGAGCTAGGCAGACCAGGGAGTACCTGGCTGTTCATGGTGGTCTTACGCTGCCTTATGTTACCTTCTACTTGTATCTAGTATTTAAAAATGTTACCCTAAATAATGATAAAGAGCCTAAAGAGATCTTTGCAATCTACAGCTCGCTTAAATGTGCAAGTGATTTTCAAGACTGTTATACCTGCACTCCTATGTTACTACCTGGGTACAAGTCAATCCTCTGTACGCTGTATTACGAAAAGACATAACTTCTTTCAGTGGTAGCTGTAAGTAAGAGCTAGAATAAAGTCCCATCAAGAAGTGGTATACACTCCTTGCCCTGTGGCCTCGGCTCCCCAATTGCCTAAGCTGGCATCCAATGGCCACAGGGCACTGCAGCGCTCCTCATCTCACTGTTCTGACACACTGCGTAGATAGAGGCACTCGCCTCAGCTGTCCAAACATCAGACTAGAATATGCATGACTACACCTATCCATATAATACAAACCTGCTCATGCAATATTACACAAGGTCACGCAGGCAGGCATTGGGGTGGCAGTTGTCCCCTTTTAAGCCTGCGCCCGTGTTTGGGGGTACTTAATAGGTAAAAAAAACTTGGAACTTACAATTTATACTGCAGGTAATTTAAATTATTGTACGGGTTTTTTATTTTGATGTGAAACTGGATCATTATTGTTCAAAAGGTAAAATGGAATGCATCACGAAAGTTGTATTGAGAACCTTTATTTCAAACTTGATAGGGTTCAGTTGATATTTTGGGTTCAGTACAAAGGTGTTAAATCAGCAAGTAGACCATGTTCTGTTTCTTGCTCTGACATGGTCTACTGTTGGAATCCTTAGGATTATGAAGTTCCTCTTTCAGCGATGCTGTTTTGCTTGAGTTCAACTAGTGAGCTGTTATTGTTTCCTTTGGATGCTACTTGGTTACTGACCCCTTCGCATGTCTGCTTCTGAACTAATTGCCAAAATTCCACAGATGTTACTGCTTTGCGCTCCCAAATAGAATGCTTACACTTGATTTTCATCCCTTGCACCTTGGGGCAGTCTTTTGATGAGCTTGAAAGGTTGCTTTGGACTGATTTCCGTAAGTTGTGAGAATTGGAGAGCTGGATTTCTAGTCCATTGACCAGGGCAGAATATTTCCGATAATCCTCTGTGTCAGTGAGGAAAGCCCCACTGAACCATGAAACAAGACCCCTTGTGGTGTGAATTAAATACTGCTTTGGTGTGAAATAACCCTGACTGTGCTTAGGGAAGTCATTGCAAGCGGAACCAGACTTAAGGTAGGCCTTCTCTGTGCCAGGTAATGGTCCCTCATTGGACCAAGGAATGAGCGCTGATTGAGCCAGTCTTCACTAATCAACATCCCATGAAATATGGCCGTTGTCATAGTTTCAATACCATAGATAGTACTGGAAGGGTTTGATGTGTTCTGTTTTTTGGCAGATCTCTGAGATAGCATCGCTGACACTTTTTGAATTAAATGGTGTTTTATGCCAGGTAAAGACTGTGAGCCCCACTGATTTTCTTTTAGTGTGGCCTTGGGTATTATGCAGGAACATGTGAAGAGTTGTTTGGCCTTTTAAGAGAGGTAAGCAGATTGCATCTGCTAGGGAGAGTGGGGCGTTTTTTAGGGTGTCCTAGAGAGATGCAGTATAGATTGTGTGGGGACAGCTATAAGGGAAATGTAAAGAGGGGTTGTGTTGGTTGAGTTGTTGAGTGGGCACAGGAGGTTCCATGACAGCTTTGTTAGAAAACTTTATTATTAGCTTATCCCTTGTGTTGAGGTTTGGAAATCATGGGGTCAGCTGTCTTTGTTATATGTGATATGGGCTGGAATTACCTTGACTCTTTGACAGTAGTTTTTCTACTTCCCCCACCAATGCAAGTACTTATACGAAAGGTGGTGTGTCTTATTCCTTCAGTTGTTGAACATAATCCTGGGAGCAGTCCTTTTACTCGTGACCAGCTGCAAGGGAAAGGAGCAGTCTAAACGCTACTTTGTACAAGACCCCTGGCCAGTGTACAAAATGTAGAGAAGACTGAGGCATCCCTGTGTTCATCAGTAGCTGCAGGCCTTCATTGTCCTACACGTTTTTTATTTGCACAACGAAGGTAAAGTGGGGACCACCTGTCCCCCTGACAGCCTTTCTACAATTGTTAGAAGTTTATGAAGGTCCATTTCAGGCAGTGACAGGCCCATAACTGACTAACTTCTCAGAAAGAGATAGTGAGAGCCAACGCTGCAGCGTTCCACCCAGGCCAGCAATCCCCGAGATTAGCCGGTGCGGGGTCTCATTGTGAGAGACCTCAAGAACTTCCGGCCCATCTCCCTGCTTCCGTTCCCAGCCAAGGTCATCGAGAAGATCGTCAACAAACAGCTAACCCGATACCTCGAAGAAAACAGCATCCTGGACCCATCCCAATCGGGGTTCCGCAGCAACCACAGCACTGAGACTGCCCTCATCGCCGCCACCGACGACATCAGGATCCTGCTGGACAACGGTGAGACCGCAGCCCTCATCCTGCTGGACCTCTCCGCCGCCTTCGACACTGTCTGCCACCGCACTCTACGCGCACGCCTCCACGACGCAGGGATCCGAGACAAGGCCCTGGAATGGGCCACCTCCTTCCTCACCGGCAGAACCCAGAGAGTCCGCCTCCCACCATTCCGATCCGAAGCCTCCGAGATCATCTGCGGCGTGCCCCAGGGATCGTCCCTCAGCCCAACACTGTTCAACATCTACATGACCCCGCTCGCACGCATCGCCAGACAGCACGACCTCAACATAATCTCCTACGCCGACGACACTCAACTGATCCTCTCCCTCACCAAGGACCCCTCGCCGCCAAATCCAACCTCCATGAAGGAATGAAGGCCGTCGCCGATTGGATGAAGATCAGCCGACTAAAACTGAACACGGACAAGACAGAGGTCCTCATCCTCGGCTCCAACCCCTCAGCCTGGGACGACTCCTGGTGGCCAACGACGCTGGGAGCAGCCCCGACACCCACCGACCACGCACGCAACCTGGGAGTCATCCTCGACTCAACGCTCTCCATGGCCAGGCAAGTCAACGCAGTCTCATCCTCCTGCTTCAACACCCTCCGCATGCTTCGCAAGATCTACAGGTGGATCCCGACAGACACAAGAAGAACAGTCACCCAGGCCCTCGTCAGTAGCAGACTGGACTATGGGAACGCCCTCTACGCAGGAGCCCCGGCCAAGCTCATCAAGCGACTGCAACGCATACAAAACACCTCCGCATGCCTGATCCTCGATGTACCACGCCACAGCCACATCACCCCCCACCTGAGGAACCTGCACTGGCTCCCCGTCGACAGGAGAATCTCCTTCAAACTCCTCATCCACGCACACAAGGCACTCCACAAGACTGGCCCAGCCTACCTCAACAGACGACTCCTCTTCTACGTCCCCAACCGCCAACTCCGCTCCGCCGACCTCTCCCTCGCCACCGTCCCTCGCATTCGAAGAACTACCACCGGCGGCAGATCCTTCTCCCACCTCGCCGCCAAGACCTGGAACACCCTTCCACTAAGCCTACGACAGACCCAAGACCTGCTGACCTTCAGGAGGCTACTCAAGACCTGGTTGTTCGACCAGTAGCAGCAACCCCCCCCCCCTTTTTTTCTCCCCAGCGCCTTGAGACCCTCGCGGGTAAGTAGCGCGCTTTACAAATTATGTGATTGATTGATTGGGTACAAAGCATGGAGCACTGACCCACCTATTGGAAGTTTGTAACCTCTTGAGATAAACTATATGGTCTGCTCTAAGCATGTTTTTAGAGAATGTCAGTGCTGGGCAGCTCAAGTAGATCCAGACATCCTGTGCATTCGCTTTTTTAAAACTCGGCGATATGAAGTGTGTGAGGCCCACAGCCACTGTATGTGGTTTTGAAGGAATAACCAAGATGCAAGCCAAATTAATGTGCTTACCTTTTTGTACACCTGCATCGAGCAGAGGATTTAGTGTGAAATGGCACAGGACACATTAATTCTAGAGCAGGGCAGGTGGTAAGTAGGAGAAGCAACAGAGACCAGTTGAAGGGAAGAGGAACCTTACCGAAGGGTTTGAAGACGCATCCCATATTTGTAGAGGGAGAGAAAGAATCCATTCTGTCATTTGTGGGTGCAGCAGAAAAGAGGGTGGTGGACAGAAAGCAACAACGTTGTGATGCAGCGGAAACGCTGTAATTTTTATAATCATATATGTTAGATATATATTATCACCAATTTCAGTATTTATATTGAATCTTTATAATCATGCGTTCGGGCCCATATAAACACAACGATCACTTACAATTATCACGTCCTCTGATGGACCTCTAAGTAGAGCTAATAGGGACTCGATAATGAAAAGATGGATGATATTACCTTCATGGGGACCTATAATAAAGGAAATACCCATCTAACATCATCTGTCATAATATGTACAAAACTGTCAATAACTCATTAATAAAAGAAACTCTGATAACTTATCAAGTCACTTTTATCTAATATTTCAGAATATGAATGGTCAATACACAAACGCAATCAGAAACATACATTTCTTAATTTGTTTGAAATGTTACAGGTAAATCACAAGTAAGAGAAATACAGTTTATAATGAATTCATCACAATATCAATGACGTGTGAGTGGAGAGAGAAAGAGACAAAAGGAAAATAGTTAATTGCAATTATCAGTAAGCAATTTGATTTCATACGAACCTTCAGAATAATGAAAACTAAAGCACAACGTGCAATAGTTGGAAAGCTAACCCTTCGGCCGAAAAGGTATAGCTTAAGGCAACATCACCAGCCGATGAAGTGCAAAGGTAATCAGGAATAGCAAGACAGCAGCCAGCCAGAGTAGCATAGAGAAACAGCCGCAAGGGCTCTCCTCTCGTAGAAACAGCTACTCCACCCAAAAGAAAAATATTTTTCATGCACTAGTAATTATACTCTATATGTTAAATGTCCAACCTCCCTAAAGTATCATTCACAAATTCTTCACAATCTTATTGGTTCTCAAAATAAGTTGACCCTCACTCCATTCGACTCATCAAAGTTCTTTCAGACAATCCATTGTTAATTCGAAAGATGTCATCCTTCCGCGGAAGCAGGAAAGGCATCTTGCAACATTATCCACGTCCTCGTGCACACTCCACATCAGTTAGCAACATTTGTCGACAAAGTCTTTCACAGAAGAATAATATTCAGCTCGGAAGGAAATTCCTAGAGATTACTTTGTGCACAGCTAAACAAACTAAACAGCATTTTAAAACTAGTGAAGGACAAAATACATTTCTTCCGAGGCCTACATTTTTAAGAAAAGAAAATCACGCAAGCAGAACTTTGAGGCCTTCATAGGAAATTGTAAAGCATCTTTTCTAGGAAAATAAAACATGTTTCAGTTAAATGTTCACAAAGAAAATACATAAGAAAAGTCATTATGACAAATGATTCATTATTCGGATTACATTCACAGGCATAATCTAATTAAGCTCATTATTAATTTTCCTTTCTTATGTTATAAGGAAAGGAAATTAGTATTTTCACGTAAACGTTCTTATTTCAAAATCTTTCTCCCGTAAAGGTTTTAGTTCACATAAAAGAATATTTAATTTATTCACATTTTCTGCATGTCTAATGCTACTTTCATTAGCTACACGTTGTGCTTTATCTTGCACCTTTTTCGTAAACTTATAAAAAGTCACCCATGTTAATAATTTTCACTGCATTAGTCATTTGTTTCATTAATAACACAAATATGAGTAGACTTGATCAAGCAGGATTTATTTCGCAAAAATCATGTTTCATCAATCCCCCATTTGATGGCGACTCAAGCCATCACACAATCTACAAAATCAGATTACAATCTGATTTGCTTCAGAAGGAGGTCATTTTCTGACTTCTATTTCTTCTTTCCTTTTACTTGCTCTACGTTTAGTCTCTATTTGTTTGCTCTTACAGCATTTGTAAATTAAAATTACCATTAGTATGTCAGCAGCAATAGCAATTATTGGTGTTAGTATTCTCCCTAACAAGCTATTTACTTGGTGTTAAAAACCAATTACCTACTGAGGAAAAACCCCTTACTAAGTTTGTCCCATGCACCATCAACCTTCAGTTCAGTTAAATCATTATGCAGATGTATAATGTTGCTGATATATCCCTCTAAGTCTTTACTTTTGTCAGGGATATAAGTGCAACATTGTTGAATCTTCAACATACTGCAGACTCTGCCCTCCTTTGCCAATAATCAATCAAGAGCAAGTCGATTTTGCAAAACCATGGATCTCATGGCCACCATTTCTGTATCAATCATCAAAAACCCACTAGCAGTATCTGTTGATAAACGATCAACTACTGTAGACAATTTTCTAATTTTATGAGTTTAAAATTACTCCCACTGAAGGTATCAATTTACCAAAAATATCTCCCACTATGTCAGCAGCACTAATTCCTCTTTTACTCCGTGTTAGTTTTCATTGATTCCATGATTTTCATTCACATGGTAGACCTTTGGGAAAACTATACCCAGATAACACCCATACCAATGTTGTGGCAATCTATAATAAGCATTTCTACCACACACATAATAGACTCCAGGATAAACGGGATCAGTACCACCTCTTAATACCCCCTTTAATTAGGAAGGTATGTTTACATTCACTAGAACCAATGAAATAATTGTTATATTCAGTCTTTTGTCTTCGTAAGCAAAGTTTCCATTTGTGATGCTAGTCTAGAGTCATTGCAGCATATGTCTCGCCTTTCTTGTAATTACCCTCCCTGTGAGCCCAAGGAAGTATATTAGTCTTTTGTTCTGTAGCCTATCTTCTACAGTATTTATGAATTCTATTTTTACACTATGTAAACTACAGGTCAGATTATTGCGATGCGCATATACGGTATCTATTGATTTAGTTGTATGGAAAAATTCTCCCATGTACTCCGCATTCACTATATTCATGCTCTTCTTAATAGGGACTTCTGAAAATACTAAATCATAGTTTGAATAATACTACTGGAATTGCTCCTTTCCATAGAATAAGCTAGTTAGTACACTGCATGAAATACCATATGTTAATGGAAGGTGGTGATAAGTCACTCCTTCCGACACAGACGATGGTAATTGCATGCACACATAGCAATCTCTTGCGTCCATAGTGTCAACGTATTCATACAATAATTTAGTAAAGACATTTAACGAGAAATCA
This sequence comes from Calotriton arnoldi, assembly GCA_963921515.1. Taxonomy (NCBI): domain Eukaryota; kingdom Metazoa; phylum Chordata; class Amphibia; order Caudata; family Salamandridae; genus Calotriton; species Calotriton arnoldi. The sequence continues at coordinate 1,105,617 of CAWUFW010004520.1, forward strand.
TTAATAGAATTATCTTGATGTAAGTCACTTCCGGTTAGTTTTTTAAATATTATTCTCTGGATCTTCTTTAAGATCTTTCTTTATGTTAATTTTTGTATCAACATGATTATTAGTAATAACTCTGGTAGGATACATAAAATAAAGCACTATTAGAATTAGTATTAACCAGACAAACAACATTAAAAGGACACATATAAAGCAAGCATTAAGACATCTTCGCCTTATTAAACCCTAATTTTGATTACCAGTCTCATTTCTAGCCATTTTGTAAGAAAATCTATAAAAATTAAACTAAAACTAATTAAAACTTATAAAAGCGTTTTGTTTGATAAAATTTGTGTATCCCACACTTTTCGAACTTCCGGTCAAGATTGTCACGATTCGATTTATTTTCAAATCTCCTCTGCTTCATCAGTTGTAATAGATGTGAGTTGGTGCTCTGGAGGAATGGCACAGGACCGAGTGTGCAGATCAATGTCGGGTGATGGTTAGGTTGCAGAAAGCAGTACCAGTGTGGCTGATCACTTGTGTATGCCACAGTGACCATGTCACTATAAGGGACTATACGTTTGCTTAAATAAATCTTATTGCTGTTTGCTAGATTTTCTTATTGTTGTAGGATAATGAGTATGTTCCACTTTGTTTCAGACAGTTGGCACCTCATTGTTTAGGTTCTGTTATGCCCATTTATCACACATCTACCAGCTGTGCACCTCATTAACAGTTTCCACTTTACACAGTTAGTATCTCATGGCTATTTTGTGTGATCAGTTAACCCAGGATAGATACTTTAAATTTTTTCCAGGTAACGTATGCCCAATTAGCACATAAAGACCAGTTTCTTGTATGCCTATTTAGCACATTATGGACACACATTATACCATGTTAGTACATCATGGTCAATTTCTGTGAAGTCCAATTTGTACATTGCATCTTTGTGCTATTCCTGTTTAACTTACAGTGGACATGTTCCATTAGGAACACATTTGGGTTGAGTCCAGCATTCACTTTGAACGTCTCCTCAACTTTCTTTGGTTAAAGCCCATGCATATTTTTGGCACATCAACGGGTACAGATCAACAATTGTCAATAAGTACTACTCTTTTTTTTTTTAAATATTTTTTTTTATTGCTTTTTTTAATACATTTCATAATTTCATCGAACGTAAACATATCAGAGCAATTAACTGCATCTTACGCATGTCATCAAAGCATAAGAGTCCTGTAGCATATCTCGTATCTAGGCCAAATATCAACGGTTACATCCCACCCCTCCATCCTCCTCCCATTTCATTTCTATACATATTTTCATATTTTATCTATCCTGACATATCCGGATGTGCAACCAGATAAGCTGTCACAGGCGCCCTTTAGGTCGGAAGGCCGCAGGCAGCTTCTCTGCATATGTGTTAAGTTGGTCTCTGCAATACACGACATCCCTCAGCCATTGATCAACCTTAGGAGCAGATCACCCCCCCGACCCCCTCCCCAGTGTCTTGCCACTTGTCTTTTTGCTAACAGTGTGGACACCGCCACTAGCCTTTGGTTTCTAGGCTGTAGTAGTGAACCCAACCCCAGCAGGCATACTCGTGGAGTGCATTCCACCTTCTCTAGCACTACTTCTGATAAGATCTCAGTCACCTTGGCTCAAAAGTTATATATGGGAGTGCAGTACCACGTTAAGTGTATAAAGTCGGCATCTGCTCCGCCGCATCGAATGCAGTTAGCGTTCTCCCTAAGCCCGTATCTGCACAGTTGGCTGGGGGTATACTATGTTTGCTGCATGTATTTGAAGTGGATTATTCTAAGGTTACAATTCGCAGTGAGGTGTTCTGTTAGTGCACAGCATGCTTCCCAAGTTTGTGTCTCTAATGGTGCCTCTAGTGTGGCATTCCACTTCTCTAGGGCGCCCCCTGCGCCTTCTTGTTTATCTGTAATGGATGCCTTGTATAACCTAGTAATTAGGCCTTTCCTCGTGTTACTCGTGAGCATCCCCTGTAATGCAGTGAGAGTTGTTGGCACAGCCGGGAATTGAGGGTACAATATCCGTATAGCAGCTCGGAGTCTGGTGTATACAAATATCAATAGTGCCGTTGGAGGCTGCAGGGCAGTGAACATATCTAGTGATCTGAAATGACCATTTGGATAGAGGTCCCCTAATGTTTTGAGTCCCGCCTTTTCAAAAATGCCCATTGTCAGAGGTGACCGAATTTCTGGGTGATTTGCAAGAGGCAGTGCAGGCGCGTAAATAGTGTCAAGCCCAGCCCTTACGTTCAACCTCTGCCACGCATTCGAGGTGCACTGTATGGTATTTATCTCAGCCAGGGTGATCTCTGGTCGCTTATGTAGCTGGATAAAGGATAGGGGTGCTGGGTGGGCGTCATCACTTTCTACCGCTGTCTGGGGCAGTTAGCCGATCGGGTGGTACCAGAAGTGCGCAAATTGGGCCTGTGCGCATAAGTAGTATAATTTCATATCTGGGGCCCCGAATTCCCCTCGCTCATAAGGCTTTGTCAGTACTTCCCATTTACATCTTGGTTGTTTGCCAGCCCAGGCGAGTTTTATCATACATGATTTAAGCTTTTTAGAAAATGTCTCAGGCAGTGGTGTCAGTAAATTGATAACCATATATAGAAATTTGAGCAGTATTATCATTTTCATAATGGCAATACGGTCTGCTATCGATAAAGGCAATCTTATCCATCTGGCCACTTGTTCGGTTAGTTTCGTAACTGTCGTGCCATAGTTCACGCGGACTACAACCTCCAAGTCCCTATGCACCCACATCCCTAGAAATCTGACCGGGTCCTTGCGCCACATGGGAGGGAATTCCATCTTATACTGGGTAGTGGCCAACGTGAGCGGGCTAATGGCCGACTTATCCCAGTTTATACTGAGCCCGGAGTAGTGTTCATGTTTAATGTATTCTCGTATGAGAGGTGCCAGGTTCAACTCCGGGTCGCACATGGAGTACCATGTCGTCCGCATATAGCAAGATTGCTATTGGGCATGTTCAAAATCAGTGCTGCCGCCTCATGCCTCTGACGCATTATGCATGCTAGTGGTTCTAGGGCAACGGTGAAGAGTATAGTTGACAATGGGCACCCTTGTCTGGTACCTCTACATATTTCAACAGGAGTCGAGATATATTTATTTACCTGGATTCTGGCTATTTGACCATTATACAATAGGCCGATCCATTGCAGAAAGGCATGCGGCATACCCAAACGTCGCAATACTGTGAACATGTATTCCCACTGTATAGAGTCGAAGGCTTTGGCAGCGTCAATTAACACTGCCGCAGCCTTTACCTCTGGGTCCAGCTGATGTAGGATGGCAAACATTGTTCGCAGATTATGCGTGATCAATCACTCGGGTACAAACCACGACTAATCTGGCAATACCAGACTCTGCATGAGCGGCTGCAGTCGTGTACCGATAATTTTCGCTAGTATTTTAGTGTCCGTGTTTGAGGGTCGATATGACTCGCATCTATTCAGTGTCTTCCCGGGTTTCAACAGTGTGACTATGAGGGCCTCACAGAGTGTTGGGGGGGTAGCCTTTTCCCTTCATAGGCCTCCAGATACATTGCATGCAGATGTGGGGCTAGTTGCTCTATGTATGTTCTGTAGATCTCACTTGGGAGTCCGTCTCCGCCTGCCGCTTTCCCATTGGGAAGTGTTTGAATGGGCTCCTTAACCTCCTCTAGTGTTAGTGGTTGCACCAGGTATTCTCTTTGCCCAGGAGATAGCCAGGCCAGGGCTATATCGTCCAAATATTCCGTAATCTGGGCCTCGGATGCTCCCTTTCGTGGGCCGTATAGTTTCGCATAGAAGTCCACAAATGCCGATATAATTTCGGGTGTGGCGTAGTCCCTGATTATCATCTTCTATCTCTGTTATATGTGTTTGCAATGTGGGCTCTGCTATTTTAGAAGCTAAAGTGCGTCCGGGTCTGCGGCCTTCCCAAAATACCGGCGCCCTCCATCGCCTTGACTTATGGCGTACTTCCCACTCAGCTACTTCGTTATATTCTGTGATCCACTCCTGTATTTTAGCTAGTGTCTCCTGTGTGTCGGTGCATGTAGCTACGCTCCAGGCCCTGTATTGTGTCTTCAATGTATTTCAATCTATTGCGGAGTGTTTTGAGAACCCCAGCCTGAACTCCCATACATTCATCTCGGATTGTGACCTTAAACGCCTCCCAGAGCGTCCCCTTCCTCGATCCTGTGTTTTCCTGGGAAAAAGTGCATTATCGCCTTGCTTATGCTATCTTTGAACACTGGGTCTAGCAGAGAGGAGGGCTGCAGTCTCCACTGATATGGTTGTCGATTCTGCATGGGTAGTTCCATCTCCAACAAGACCGGCGTATGGCCAGACAGCGTCCTAGCTAGATGAGACACTGATTTAGTCCAGGTGCTAGCCTCTCTCGACACTAGCGAATAATCTAACCGTGACCATGTGCTATGTACTGACGATGTGTGTCCTCTCCTGCGTATCTGGATGTTGTGTCCTCCATATATCTTTCAACTGTATAGCGTCCATAATATTATGGATAGTACGGAAAGCCTGTTTCCCATGCCAGTCGGAGGTCGTTTCACGATCTATTTGGGGGTCTAAGTATGTGTTCGGGTCACCTCCCCATATCACTACCGACATCTTCAGAGCTTCCAGCCGTTCCCATACCTTATTGTAGAATTCAGGTCATCTATTTTAGGGCCATATGTATTAACTATTGTCTTGTCACCATAGTGCCCTCCAGATTACTTTGTGCTAGTACGAACCTCCCTTGATCGTCCGTTTCGGAGTGTGTGAGTGTAAAGGAAGTCCCTTTCTTCACCAATATGATCACCCCCATGAATATGAGGAGTATGATGAGGCTACTCTTACTATTACCCATCTGGCGCCTATGTGTCCCTCAGTTGCTTGTATGTTATGGCGGTCGAGATAAGCCCTCACCTGTCTTGTCTTTTTGTGGTTGTTGATACCCCTTATAGTCCATGTCAAGAATCTAATCGTCCCTACTGGACTGGTCAGGTAATGTTGGTGATTTGCAGTGGGATAGGACGCAGAGTGTACAACCTCTCATTGAGTGATAGTCTACAGATTTGAGATGCTGCTCCAGCTCTTTAGGAAAACAAACACACCCCCCCCAACCCACTTTAGCACCCCAATTATGCCAAAGCCTTCCCATCTAAACTCAAACTACAAGTTGTCATTTGGGGCTTCCAGAGGCCTGGTTCCTTCTTGATGGACAGAGGTGGCTGAACTTCAATTTGTGTACTGCTATCGGCCGATGCGAGTCATTAGGGCTTTTTTCCCGGGGCTTAGTCTGTTATAATAGAATCTATGCCAGTAATGTATGCCCCCCCCCCCACCAGTACCTGACCATAGTGCAGCTCATTCTGTCTGCTTTTGATCTTGTCCGTCTCAGTTCATCTGCAAGCCACTCCATGGGACAGTTTTGTTGTTTGACTGTTGACAGTGTAGTCACCATTGTTTTTCCCTCCTCAGTTGTCTAGATTCCTTTCTACTTCCTCAACACTTGGCGTTTTTTTGCGGTCTTTGAGCAATGTTTTTGTGTAGGTCAAAGCTTCTTTAGATGAAATGAAGATCTTGCTCCTTCCTTCTGACTCTATTCGCAGTCGAGCAGGGTACAACATAGCATACTGGATTTGTTCAGATCGCAGTATTTTTTTCGCCTGTTGGAACTCCTCGCGTGCAGCCTGAACTGCCACCGTGAAGTCTGGGTAGAATGCCAAATTATTCCCTTGGTAGGTTATGGTCTGCTTCTCGCGCCAGTCTTAAAACAGCATTGATGTCCCTATAGTTGAGCAGTTTAGCTATGATTGGGCGTGGTGGCGTCCCTGGTGCGGGCCAGGCAATTAGCGATCTGTGCGCCCTTTCAACAATGAAGACATGGGATAGGTGTTCTGTTCTAGAGTTTTCGTAACATATTTTCAACATAGTGCTCCATATTGCCTGTGTTGGTGGACTCTGGTATTCCAGTGATCCGGAGGTTATTTCGGTGCGAGCGCGCTTCCAAATCTTCATTTTTTGCCTGTATCACGGCTAGGATTTTTTCCATGTTCGAGCATTACGAGGCGGTTGTCTGTAGGCCGTCCTTCACACTTGAAATGCATTGTTTTGCCTCACCCAACCTAGCTCCTTGTTTTTTTGAGTTTCGCCCCATGTGGTCCATGCACAGATTGAGAGTGTCTATTTTGCTGTCTATTGTGTGCAGGCTCTTCTACATTTCTAAGAGGGTGGATTCCAGTGCCGTGGATCTCGACGCTGAGAACTCTTGCTCTGAATCTGAGAGCGTGTGTTGTACTTAAGTAGATTTGTGCGCCTCGAACGTTATCTTCGCTTGCTGTTTGTCCGTTTTCCCCATGACCTCTCCTTTCCAACATGTGTGGGTAGGAGCTGTTACCACCTCGACCTCAGTACGCTTTTAGCTGTTTATAGACCAGCCCACAGCAGGCCTGTTGCATCCTTCTGACCGCGGTGAGCGCAGCTTCGCCTTGTGATTCTCTGTGGTTCCTCTCTCTGGGCGCCTTAATCAATATTCAGGTTTAGGGCTTCCAATTCCTGCTACAGTTTGGTTTGCTTCTGCACTTTTCCCTTGTTGCTCCCCTGGGGTTCAATACTGTCTCTTGGCGTTATTTTCTGTCTACACTTTATTTATTGGCTGTTGTAGTTCTCAGCTGTTCTTTTCATTATTGAGGCCTTATCTCTGCCTTCTCCTTGGGCCCATCACACGTTCTGCCGCCACGGTGTTGCCTGCAGCTCCCAGTCCACCCAGCCGCTCGCTGCTCTCTTCAGCGGTGAACGGCACAGCCCCTTCCTGTTCGCGTCCGCTGCTGCTGTGCTGATAGTTTTAACACTTGTCGCCCATGCGGCGCCAGGCGGGCGGTGCCGCAAAGCGTCTCGCAGCACTTCTTACCGGTTCATGCCGGGCTGTTGGGGGAGCCTCCAGCTATGTCCGCCACACCGCCCTCACTCCAGCAGGGTCTCTGGCTTAGTTTCCGAGCAGGTGTACTTACAGCCAGGCAGGTGGTGCGGGCTGCCCCATCACTTTCTCCCCTGCTGGTTGTTCCACGTCGTCGCTAGCAGCGCGATTCGCAAGGGTTACTTCAGCTGTTTCTATCCCCTCAGAGGCTGCTCAGCAGGCGGCCGCCATTTTCTCCCGTCCTTGAGCGGACTTCGCCGTTCTCGTTTAGCAGCTTTTAGTGGCCGTTTTGGGTCATACGCATATTCATGCGATGCACAATGTCTCTCTCAGTTGCTTGCCCCTTCCATCAGATCTGGATGGCAGTTTTTTCCGGAGGATAATTGACAGGTTTTGTGTTTAGCCGGCGGACCAGCACTAAGGTGCGGCCATATTACCGTAGGCTCTCTAATGCCCCAAAGTCAATAAGTACTATTCTAAGTGATCATGTTCTGTAGGATCATTCACACTTACGGAAAAAAGTATTATTGTTTATTAGAACCAGTTTCTTAAACATTTTCAGTTTTTTGTTTTATATTTCTTTATTAGTTTCAAGTGGAACATACATCATGCAGAATGAATACATTTGACAACCCCTGCTGTATGAGCTACCTGCCGAGGGGCTAACAAGGGCTGTGGGATAGCTGAAATCACGAACACTAAAAGAAAACAACTAACCCACCCCCCTCCCACAGTCTCCCCCCTCCCTTACTGAAAAAGCCCAAGATAAATACAATGAGACTTTCCAATTCACACCACTGTCCGGGATGACTGCCCCTGCGAGTCCTGAGTTGACCCGCCGTCCATGGATGTACTCTGAGGTGGATCTGCCAAGCGCAATAGTCTTAAGTATTTAGGACAAGTGAGTTCCCTAAACTCCGAGGTTAACAGCGATAAAAAGGGTTCCCACAAATCCTGGACAGAGGCCCCTGGACTGGCAAGTTTTAGAGAGATGTTTTCCATCCCAAGAGTTCCCCACAATCTGCGTAGCCATCCGACATGTGTAGGTGTTATCGTCTTCCCCCAGTGAGATGGGACATTTTGTAAGGCCGCACCCAGTGCCATTTCCATCTGCTTACCCCGGAGTGATCTAAGTGGAAAGGTGATAGGATTGGGCAGGCCCAGGAGGATGTAGGACGGGAATCGAGGTTTTTGGGTATGAAAATGGGTGTAAATATCATCCAGTACCTGTTGCCAATATTTTGATGTATGTGGGCAATCCCACAGTAGGTGAGTTAAGGTGCCCAGCGACCCACAGGCCCTCCAGCAGAAAGGGCTACGCGCAGGATTTCCTCTATGTAATCGCTGGGGGGGTCAAGTACCAATAAGTAACTATTTTTGTCGCAGTTTCTATGCTAGCAACACTGCGCGCAGAGTGGCGGGCCCTATAGTAAATATCCTGCCATTCCTTCTGTGATAGCACCCTACCCAGCTCCCCCTCCCACCTTCGCTGTCCGGGAGATTTCTCGTTATCAGGACTTCTCCGGATGAACTTATAAAGGTCAATTGTCAATCGGGCGTCTGAATCTCTAGTTAGTAACCACTTTTCAGAAGACTTGAGCGGTCTCTCTGCTCCCTCCCGGATCCCCGGCTGCAATACCCAGTGTCTAATCTGGTGATAGCGGTAGCGCTCTTGCTCTGGAAGACCATGCTGCTCCCATAGGTCGCGAAAGGACAATGGCCCTTCCAAGTCAAAGAAATGACCTATTGAACGGCAGCCTTCCTTTGACCACCGCGCGAAGGCATGAGTATCCAAACCCGGAGTAAAATCTGGGTTATTGACTATGGGCGTAATCGGGGACGGGAATGTCGTGAGGCCCCTTGTGGTAGCAACCCTATCCCAGGACAATAAAGTGGAATGCGTGACCTTTGAAAGATACAGATTACGGGGTCTGTCGGCTTTAGCGAGAAAGGGGATCCCCCATAATGGTTGCTTAGCTAAAGCCCTATCCATGAACAGCCAGTGCTTCTCGGATTCCGGCCTGGACCATTCAGCCAAGGGTCGCAACTGGACCGCCCAATAGTATTCCTGTAAATTCGGGACCGCGAGTCCTCCATCGGTGGGAGCCCTGTAACATAGTTATTTATGCAACCAGGGGCGCTGATCCCTCCAAATGAAACGTGCCAGGTCTTTCTGTAAGGAATGCAGCACCCCCGAGGGAGGAGCCACAGGGAGGGCCTGGAATATATATATGATTTTGGGCAGGATTGTCATTTTAATTGCTGCAATCCTACCCAGCCAGGAGAGCGAGTATGGTCTCCATCTGCGTAGGCATTCACGGATCTGTCGCAGCAGCGCTGTATATGGTCTGTATACTGGCTGTAAGTTGTAGACCTAGGTAAGGGATATGATCCTGAGCCCATTGTAGGCGATACTTTCACTGGAGGGACTCCAACGTGGCTGGTCTGAGAGTCAGGCCGAGAGCCTGGGACTTGCCGATGTTGACCTTGAAGCCTGACGCTTGTGCAAAGCGCTCCAGCTCAGCCAACAAGGCGGGGAGCGACCTCTCAGGCTGTTCGAGGGTGGCCACGACATCATCTGCGTAGAGACTAACCTTGTGTTCTTCTCCAAACCGTACCCCAGATATTAAGGGGTCATCGCGCACTCTTTGGGCCATGGGCTCCATATAAAGAGCGAATAAGAGTAGCGAGAGAGGACATCCCTGCCTTGTCGGATGGAGAAGAGGGCAGAGAGTACCCCATTTACCCGGACCAGAGCAACCGGCTTGGTGTAGCTGCCAAAAACCCAATTTATAAATCGATCTGGAAGTCTGAAATGACGTAGGGTCGCTTTGAGGTAGGGCCAATGTACCCTATCAAACGCCTTCTCGGCATCCACTGATACAATCATGCGCTCATCTTGGAAGCGTTCGGACTTGTCTATTTTATGTAGCAGGCTTTTGGTATTGTCGGAGCACAGACGACCAGATATAAAACCCGATTGGTCTGGGTCAAATAACCCAGGAAGGCAAGGGGAGAATCTCTGTGCTAGGATTCCTGTAAATATTTTAAAATCTACGTTAAAGAGAGATGGGACGATAAGATGCACAGTTCCGCTTGTCCTTCCCCGGTTTGGGTATAACCGTGCAAAAAGAACTGATGAACAGAATGCAGAACAATGTCATACATTCACCCCAGTACAAAGATCTGGGCCTAAATCCATCGTTTTTTTGCTCACCATGCCATTCCAGTTTGAACCCAGCCATATGCAAATCAGTCTTGACCCTGTGCCCAATGGGAACAGTCCAGCCCGAACTGCCAGGCCAGGTCCTCCCTGGACTGGAAACAAGCATTAAGCATTGGGTATAACCGTGACCAGCGCTTCCAGCATCGTAGGTGGCATGGGGGATGTTGATCCGATCGAGTTAAAAACTCTCACGAGCAAAGGGGCCAACGTACCACAGAAGGTCTTATAAATATTTGAGGAGAAGCCATCTGGGCCCGGGGATTTGAGTGGTTTTAGTCTAGATATCGCAGATATAACTTCCTCCACCCTAATTGGGGACTAAAGGTCCTTCACTTGACTAGGAACAAGCTTGGAAGTCTGCACGCCTTGTAGGTACTGCGCCGAAGCCTCTACAGGGAGTTCCTGCGCTGTATATAGGGACTCGTAATAGTGTCTAAAGCTGTCTGCGATGTTGTGGTCAGGGGCTCGTTCCTGCCCTGAGTGATCTAGAACCATGGATATAGAGGACGATTGTCGCTGAGCCCGCCACTTATTTGCTAAGTCTCCCACATCTATCACCCTTGGAGTAAAATGCGTGCCGAAGCCGCAAGGCCGCGTGCTCCGCCCTATCAATATCGAGACCCGCTAATTGTGCCCTTACCGCTGACAACTGCCTCCAAACCCTGGGAGCCACCTGTCCTTTGGTGTATGCGTTCCAATTCTGCCATCTCTGCAGAGAGTTGGTCCCTCTTTTCTTTCCGAGTTTTGTTATCGTTCGCGGATATAACTAAGAATTCTCCCCTAATAACCGCCTTCAATGCATCCCATAAGATGGCAATAGGCGTGTCTGGCGTATCGTTGATAGCAAGATAGTCCACTATAGCCTTTGTAATACGCTGAACAACTGTGGGGCGCTGCAGCACTGTCTCCCTTAGCCTCCATAGCCGGAGGGTGGGGCGTGGACCAGAGAGGGCAAGAGATATATGCACTGCCGAATGGTCTGAAAGAGAACAAGGAAGAATCTCAACCTGCTGGGTTTGTTGGGACATGGTATCACTAGTCAGTATATAGTAAATTATAGCATGTGTCTTATGGGGGTGGGAATAGAATGTATATTCTCTAGATGACCGATGTCAGGACCTTCAAATGCCCAACAGCCCGGCTTCTGCTAGTAGCTGTCCCCCTCTTTTAGAAAGGGCCCCTGTCTGCCCATAACGCTGAGTCGATCTGTCCAATTCATTGTTAAGGACGAAGTTAAGGTCTCCCCCTATGATCAGTGATCTGTCCGGTGAGTCGGCTACTTCTGCTACTGCCTCGCAAAGGAACTCTTCTTGCCCGGAGTTAGGGGCGTATATGGAAGCCAAGGTGAACGCATGGTGGCCTATGGTGAAGGTGTGCGCCAACAATCGCCCCTTTATTTCGGCTCGCTTCGGGCCTATTTTACCTGGGAATGTCGCGGAAACCAAGATAGCAACCCCTGCTGTTTTGGCCGTGTGGGATGAGAATAGCTGCTGAGGGAATGCCCTGGCGCGCAATCTATGGGTGTCTCTAGACAGCAGGTGGGTCTCTTGTAAGAGACAAATATGTGCGCTCGAATTTTCGAGGTATGACGGGATTGCCTTTCTTTTGATCGGACTTTTGAGACCTTTTACATTGAGACAAACATCTTAAGGGTCTCAGCCATAGGGGAGGTTCGCAATAGCGCTAAGCAGATCTTGAAGACCGTAATCAACGCCAAGGGCAGACTCGTAAGTGTACGTAAGCCTGTGAGGCCACCGTGGACCGTCTACCATGAAGTAACCATGGTGCGGGCGATCTGCACGGGAAGGAGGAGAAAACCCACAACACCCCAACATAGAACATACACAAACAAAATATTTTCAGTTATAAAAACATTTGTCCATGCAGTTTCATTACATTTTTCATCAACTCTTGGAAGGTTTATTCAGTAATAACTTAAAGGCGATGCCATGCTTTCCTGTGACTCAAACATTTTGGAGGATAAAATCCCATCTTCCTATAGGCAGATAACTTTGAATCCTTCCCACATACAAAATAAATGATTCACTTAGGAACTCTCATTCCTACCCCAACCGTGGAGCTGCTGAGGAAGAGTGATGTGTGCTAATCTCCCTACACGCTCTGGCCTTAGTATGGGTTGCATACTTAAACTGTAGCATCACCACTGTCATCAAAATGTAATATGATTGAAAAATGTTGATTATTGCCTTTCCTTATAATCCAGAGATGTTGACAGCAATGCAGTCATTCTATGAGTTAATTGGCATACTGCAGTAATGAACCTCTCCTTTTCCAATGTTCATTGTGAACTTCAGGATATGAGGGCAGTAAATCAGCCAATCGACAAACATCAATAGTGTTTCCTTTCTGCCATCCCACTGCATTACTTGAATGTATTTACTCTATTGACCGACTGTAATTGCGCTAGCCTTTGCCAAAAATGTTTTTCACTGCTTGCAAAGAAATATCGACCTTATTAGGAGCTCTCCTACTCCCGTTAGCACAGAAAAGTTGCCTTCATATTTGAGAATTCTTTTACAGTACAAATGAAATGTTACTGCAAAATGGATACATAGTCGCCAATAACCTCTTGCACTGCCCATCGGTCTTTCAAAACTTGTTACTTCCGCAATATTTATGTATAAGGTCACAATGTCCATGTTTGTCAATCGTTGTTTTTAAGTTCTGCTGTGCTTTCAAATGTCCTGATACAACCATCAGAATGTTTTGTGCACCCTTTATTTCTACACCAGAATGATGCACATAGTTGGAGACAGTCTGTAGTAATGCCTCAGTGATGTGAAGCTTGATTGCTTCGATCCAACAGTGCCTTTGCAAGGCAATTCATTAGGTTTCATCTCTTTCAAGTCCCACATTGAGAAGACCACTCAAGCAGGCTGGTACCAGATATCACTCTTATGACATGTCAAACAGTTTATCCTGTATTAAAACCACAGTCCAGGCTCTGGTCCAGGTAATACACTGCCAGCCAACTCTTAATACACCCAGCTACTACTGATGATTATCCTTCATGACACCGCCAGACTCATCTAAAAGTTTTACAAAAAATATTGACCCCCACTCCCTCCAAACCTGCTTGGACCTGCATTGGCTCCCATTTAAGTCCTAAAATATTTTAAAGACATATACTTTTGCCTACACCGTTTGAATCATCCTACCTTATTGACCATCTCGGCATCTCAGTTGGCGGATGGAAAACAAGAATCCTCAACCTTGCCATGCATGAAAATAAGAAATTCTAAAAGATAAGACGCTAGAGGCCACCGTTCTTGGTCTGTGCACCAAGAATCTGGAACACCGTCCCTCCTCTGGACGTCCTTCTTGCATTTCTGAAAGAATCTGATGACTCGAATCTTTAGCAGCCTCTGACAAAAAATCTACAAAAGTAATCCCAGTGCCCATTCTTCTTAGCCCAGATGTCTCCTCTTTTACCCAATGTACTGTAAACTATCATAAATGGTCTACAGACACCAACATTATACAGGGCTCTATTGGGTGCCGTCCATACTCCCTAAATACCCATTTGTACACAGTTTGCAGTATGCACAGATAGTACATCAAGAACGGTTTCCAGTATGCTACGTTTTCACATGTTGGCCAGTTTCCATTATGCACGGTTTGCAGGTCATGACCAGATAACAAAATGTACATTTATCACTTTATGGTCAATTCCAACAATCCCTAGTCTGTACATTATAGCCACTTGCAATTAAACCTAGTTACACACACTGCTTAGTTCCATGATTGCCCTTTGGACATCCTGCCCACTTACTAATAAGCCCAGTGACTGCATCATGGCCAGTTAATTTGATGTCCAATAAACACCTCATAGCTAGACATCAAGGGCAGTTTTAGTTATGACCAAATAAGACATTGGTTTTCAGTATGTAAAGTTAGCACATCATTAACAGTACCTATTATGTCCATTTAGCCCTTTTGCAGTTACCATTATGCTTGGTGAGCCTGTAACTGACCATGTCTATTATACTTCTCACTACTGTACAGTTGGAACGTCGTGGCTAGTGTATTTTGTTTGGTAGTAAGTCAAGCTTAGTCATCGTTGTGCACAATTGGCACATCATTAGCCGTTTCGATTATGTTCATTTGGCAGATCATGGCATATTGCCGTTATACCCAATTAAGACAGCAAGCCCAGGTGCCATGATCTCCATTCTCATTATTTTCACATAGTCCGATCTAGTGCAGCTCTGAGGTTTGTGCAAGCACTGCAGATCTATATAAACATAGAAGCTGCATTGGCCTTGTGCAACCCTGGATCTGTTTGCATGCAATTCCTTCATAGCCATGCACTTAACAGAGGTGTCTGCTCACATGCCAAACAGAGGTCTGCAGGATCTCAAGGTTAGCACTTAAACACAAACTGTCTACATACACTCAATACCAAAGTCTACACTTGTAAACCTGGTGTTTGTGCTGCACTCCATATAATCAACAAAAATTAAATCGGCTAAAAGCCTTTATAATAATGAGACGCCCTCATTTCACCTTACAAACAGTGTAATCATACCTGGGAGAAAACCTACAAAACATGGTTGTTCCATAGCGTTGCCTATCCCTAATACTAAGTGAAATGCACTTATCCCAGCTACAGAGAAATTACAGTATAGTATGTAAATAATATCAATGGAAACTCGCCTATCATCCCATTTTCCTGGTTAAAAAAACCCTGCAATGTCTGTAATCTGCAATAGGAAGCCGCAGCTCAACACCCGCTGCCCGAATGCTGAAGGAATAATTCGAAATGAGGCCTCAGGACGCTTCATAGACCCTCTCATTGCCATCATGGATTTATATTTGTGTGGTAGCTGAAGAGTACCCTCCTGGCATAAGTTTATATAGCGTTGGTTTTGGCAATTAAATATATGAATGTTAATTGTAGGTGCCTTTAAACAGTG
Organism: Calotriton arnoldi; assembly: GCA_963921515.1. Lineage (NCBI taxonomy): Eukaryota > Metazoa > Chordata > Amphibia > Caudata > Salamandridae > Calotriton > Calotriton arnoldi. Next base: position 1,120,730 of record CAWUFW010004520.1, read on the forward strand.
TAATTTCTTAAATACTTCTAACGTGGTCCAATGTAAAAACCTTTTCAGTCTTAACTATATTAACCTGGAGCGATCCGGAAGGCATGGAGGGTGTGGAATCCTGCTTTTATGATGATGCAGATAGGAACATTGGTCCAGAGTCCCGTTTCGTGGACACCATAGTTGAGAAGAATTTCTTCAGGAAGCAACAGACCATTGTACAGGAGGCGGTGAAGTAAGGTGGAGGGAATGATTCGGACTTTGTAGAAAAAAATGCTGGGAGCGGGCGAAGTGAATTGTTGGTGGGCCTGAGGCCAGAGTAATCAAGGATGTTCCCTGGAGTGGAGGAAGATATGCTCCTTCAACACTTGTGAATTTGTTTCTGAAGTGTGGCGGGAGGTAGAGCGAGGCTGATGTACGGCAGGGTTACTGAGAGATACGGTGAATAGCTAGGGAAAGCTGGTCTTCTGGTATTTTTTGCCTTTTTGTCCTTGATTTCAGATCTGACAATGTTGTGAGTGTTTGAGTTGCACTCTTTCTGAGATGGTTTGTCTCAGTCCGTTTGGGCGGTGCAATGGTTGTTCTGCATCCTGTGCGGGTAAAAGTGATGGTGTTGCTTTCCTTTAGTCCTTTCACGTGCACAGCAATATGCTATCTCGTCTTCACTTGAGGTGGAGTGCGGATTCCAACAAGTAGTGCGTTGCCACCATGCAGATGGGATTTGTGTCTGAGCCCCTATTGTGAGTGGCCTGGAATGGAGTGAAGCATGCACTGCACTCAGTAAATACAGTGCAGTATTTACCAGGCGGTGTGGGCCTAGAAATGAGCCATAACAGGGATGACGTTTTCTCTGCACTGCAAATTTTCCCTGATCCATTTCAGATGGCTGTGCTCCATGAAATATGTCCGGGTGAATGTTTGTAGAACTGCAGTCACCACATCCAGTAAATAAACCAGCCGCCTGGGGGAAGTATTCTGGGCAGTAATTATAGTATTTACTCATAATTCCAACCCCTGCCCACTTTCCTCTTTCTGCGCGGTTTGAAACTTATCCCTGCACTAGGTGCCCTTCTATTCTGCATGGACGGGAGAGCGGGTACCAGGTTGTTTTGGTTGTCCTGGTGATATGTGTTTTAAGGAGAGGTCAGTTGGTATTTGTGGATCAGGTGTAAATTCGTCGAATTTCATATCTGAGAGCCATCACGGATCTGGATTTGTTTGGTGCTGCTACATGTTTATTTAAAGTTAGTACCTAATGTACATCGTGGGTTCAACACAGACTGCGCTCTCAGTATTTTCAGTCCTTTGATTGTTATCCAGATTTCCATTCAGACCTGAGATTCAATTTAGAATTGTTTACAAATATTTAATATAACTGCTCCATAGACGATTTACGGTCACATCCAGCATTAAGACAATTTCTAACAAATTAAGTTAACTCCTTGTGTTAAGATACCCGGATTCGGTACAAAGGGACATTTCATCTTTTCTAGATAGATTTTTATTTGACATTTTGAAAGATTGCATTGTTTTGTGGGCTCCATATGCCAACGCAGGCTACAGTAACAGTAGTGTGACCAGACCTAGAGTTTTTTTCCCACTGCTTTGACACAAAAGCAGTGGGAAACCACTAGGCCCTGCTGCCTTCTGCCGTGACACGTGTTACCGCCGGCAAACGGGACCTGTGGGAATTCCCTGGAAAGCTTTAATAGCCAAACGCAATTTCAGCTCGAAAGGCGCCAGACCTCTACCTAGGGCGTGGCGTTTCCTACACCTGCGTCGTGGCCGCTGATTTCACCCTTAAAGTGTGTTGGCAGAATGACAAATTAATATTTCTCTATGAACTCGTGGACTGCCAAGTGGTTGGTATAAAGACAGAAAGAGAATAGTACATGTCCTGGGCCTTGTAATGACTTGTCTTCGCTCCCTTTCTCTCGCATTTTAAAATGAACTAACGTTGCTTTGGTTTAAGAGCATCGCGGCCCTCGACATTTTGAACAGGCGCAGCACCAAGGCAGGAATTGCACAGTGTTTCATGCCCGCTTTCAAAATGTGCCTGTCTAGAGCATAGTTTTACGTAGGCTGTAGCTGGGCTGCTCCAAATAACATTTGCCTACTAGGTTACGGCTACTTCTGAATCCCTGAAAAAACAAAGCATCGCCACAGCAGCAGGCCCTTCAGGATTCTGATGTGAAATATATAAGTGAGCCGCAGCTTAGGCATTGAGATTTGGGTGGTGTCAATCTGAAACTAAACAAGCATTGACATAGCCAATAGGTCTCGCTTTTGGGACCTTATAAGTATTTAGTTATGCAGCACAATATCCTTGGTGCAACAACATCAACTGTTGCATGGCTAAACACTTATAAGGTCCCAAAGGCGAGACCTATTGGCTATGCCAATGCTTGTTTGTTCTTCTGCCCAGGATACATGATTCAAAGAAAGAGAAGGATAGCCACGGTTTGTAGACTGCTAGGTATAATCCATTATTGGGAGGCTGCTCGGCTCATGAGGTGTGATACCTTGGAGCAATTCATTTTTGACACCTCCTTTGTGCCTGGAGAATAAGATCAGTGAAACTTGGTAAATTTTCTGATAATCTGCTCTGAGGCTGAATGTTCTACCGCCCCTTGTCACGCATTAACGTGTTATTTCTGTATTTGCATTTGTTTAAATACTCTTGATCTGGCGCACATGCATTTTATGATTGTAATTTTTTTTTCATGTTTGCAAATGTATGTATCTTTAATGTAACTTTTTATATATACAGTAATGAAATAACACCGAACTAGTTGATATGTGTTTGAACTATCCCAATAACCGCATTGAATCAAGAATATGCACAGTTTCCACCATTAGGCATGGCGAACCATGTTAGGTTTTTGTCTATGATTCGTGCTGTCTGTTTCTGTTTTAGATTAATTCGCTAAATAGGGATGCATTGACTGTACCTAGATCTTTTTCGTACGTGTGGACGACTATCAAGGCTAATGAATTGCAAACCATTAAGGATAACGTAATGTGTTTTAATTTCTGTTTTATTGTACAACTTTTATGGCCTATGGCTGAAATGAAGTATTGAAACACATTATGGCTTCCCAGGCTATTTCATTCTCTTTCCTGTCTTCTTTTTTTCTTTGCTGCATCTGCTATTGTATCCCTTCCCTCCGGTCGGCGGTTGTGCACAGTTGCTCTCAGTGGACTTTAGCACTCCTTTGAAATCAGGACAGGCCTGTCAAACTCAGACTTGCATATTCAGTCTCTTGCTTTCATTCATCTCATTCCTGGTTGTGGGAGCCTTTCATATGTGTCAGCACACTGCGAACCACACTTGGGTGTTATCGTGTGACAAGAAGTCCTTCAGATGCACCAACAAGTGAGAAGTGTTTCTAGCAGTTTCCTGTGATTTCCTATTTTACCCCTGGGTCACCGGCTTTCTACTCCTGTGTTTCATTTTTTCACCTATGTGTTTTCCCTTTCAGTTCCGCAATGCTTCAGATTCAACCTCTGAATTCCTCTCTGTTACTTCCCAGGTGTTTCATTTCTCATCCCGAGACTGCCCCGAGTTCCACTGTTTCAGATTTCACCTCTGAGATCCCCCGTGCTTTGGGCTTCACCCCTGACACGTCGTGTTTCAGATGTCACCTCTTTGTGTCCCTCTATTATTTTCACGTCTGTCTAGGCCGCACGCATCAACGTCTTTCTCCCCGCACCCCGTCCCCCGTGCCACTGCGCGCGCCCTCTCCTGTCTTGGTGGCCTGTCACCGACACGCAGCCCTCCTCCGGAGCGGGTGAACGTCTCAGAAGGCTCCTCGCCGCAGCTCCCTCAGCTGGCAGGCCCTGGCCCAGGCCATGCGATTGGCGGTTGAGGCGGGTGTATTACTTTGCACGCCATATGTTTATATTTTTATATGTTAAAATACAACAAAAAAAAAAACCCTAGCTGCTTCGGCGGGGGTGCTGGAGGGTATCGTAGGAACGGGGATTTGTGTTAGAGGGCTGGAGGGCTGAACGCATGCAAGGGGGAGACGGGCTGGGTGGGGGCTGCTTCTGAGCTGTCACCTGAATCGGCCTCACAATGCCCAGCGCCTGTCCCCGGCTCATTCACCACGCTTGGATGGCACCGGGGGGCGTGCCTGGGGAGGGTCGGGGGGGACAGATGGCATCCATGGGAGGAGGCCTGCCTGACCTAGTCCCGGTTTTCACCTGCAGCGCCCATGGGAAAACTCCCAGCTGCTGTATGAGAGCCGAGGAATGCTCAGGCGGGGCGATGCGAGGGGGTGGGGGCAGACTTCTTGGAGGAGGGCGCGAGGGGGCGCAAGGGCAAGCATCAGACTCTCCTGAGGGAAGAGGAGTGAAAAAAAAATGAAACGAGGAAAGCCTCTTGGTTTAAAGTTAGCGGTGTTCGCTAGTTTTACCACGCTTGCCTGCACTCTGTACTCGGCACCGGCAGTTCTAACAAGAGAGGAGCGGGGGCGAGGCGAGCGAGCGCGGCAGCCTGCTCAGCTGACCAGACGCTCGTGCGTCATGGCCTTTTGCCGGCATGTGTTTACAATTATCGCGCACGCGTCTGGGCACAATAATTGGAAACACATGTCTGCCGCGCGTACCCATCCCAAAAAGGCCAGCCACGACGCACGAGTGTTTGGACTGCTTCTGAAACTCCCTTACTTAAAGTCTTCGCCTAGCATCGCTTGCGCGCTACTCGAGGCTCGACCTAAAAAGCAGGGGGCCGCAGGTGAATGGGTGAGATGACTGAGGTTTGGGATGGACTGTTACCATGAGGAGCCAGGATCAGTGCTTATTTGCTTTAGGTGGACCTCGGGGCTGATAGTTTAGCGGATGGGTTCTGCATTGGGATGGAGTAGCCTGTCCGTAACAGTCTAGATCCGCTCACCTGATTTTTATGTTGGGCGGACTGCAAGTTTTATGCTATTAAAGAAAAATGTACTCCATCTGTGTAAAACTATCTCCAGTGGTACAATGGAGTAGCGGCCGTCAGAAGTCATTTATTCAACTGTTCCCTATTTAGAGTGGACGCGATGGCATTTTTGTTTTTGACTGTCCGTCACCGCTAGGTATATCTTGACAGTAAGGAACAGTAAAAAAAGAGAAGAAAAATTGCCCCCAAGATGTTTGGAAGGTGGGGGGGCTCGGGTCATAATTTTTTTTAATTAAAAAAAAACAAAACAAATTCCGCTTTGGGAGGGAGTCTGTGAAAAGTAAAAAAAAAAAAAAACCTTTGGAAAAGTCTAATGGTCGGCAGTCATGGTTGACCGCACCGCCCATCAAACTTTTCCTACAGTGACAGGAACTGCCGTGACATAGGTTCCTGCCAATGTGCAATGTGTACAGATGTCTATAGGGATGGTGGACATCTCTAAATTTGGCAGGTGGAGTAAAGGCAGGGTGCCAGACGTAAAGTCCTCAGCCACTCTGTCTACCTTTACTCCATCTGCTTAACCCTAAATCCGATCCTTTGTCTAGTGTTACACAGAGGGCGAAAGAAGTGGTTTGGAATGTCACCAAGAGCGATTGAGAGTGGTTATACTCATTTGCAAGTATTCATCCCATTACATTTTGGGGGGTTCAAATGCCAGTAGTATGCCCGGAAACCTGCGACTGGCACGGCTTTCCAAGCCCACTACACCCACATATAACTTTTTTTTTTATAGGTTTGACAGTGTAACAAAGGGAGAATGTCGACTTGAGGGACCTAATTCACCCAAACTAGGGAACCCATAACTAAAAGACTGTAGTCAGTGAAGTATGTATACTCTTGGATGCTTCCTAGTGCTAGATGTGTAACCTACTTATCAAACATTCCACACTAAATACTAGGTAGGCGAGGGTTCATCATCCTATGTGAGTACAAGTGGTTTAGCTTTGTTATAGCAGTTTTCGATTTCATATAGATTTGCCTGTTTATAAAAATTATACATCAGTCTTTTATCGCCTCCTACTCCCTCTTTCATGTGTTAGCTACCTGTGCTGTACCTGTCCTGTATGTGAGTGAATCATGTGGTGTTCCTTCTACTACTGCCACTTGTCCTTTACTTGTTCATTGTGTTAGAGAAGGGCGCGCTGCTGCTGTCCATGTTGTACCTTTAATGCGATGTGAAGCTCTGCATTAAACCCTCCATTACGCAAATGGTTGTTTTTTAATGCATGATGCGAGTGAACTTTCACAAAATGTGTGATCAATTTACTTTTAGTTTTACATGTTATACGAGCAGTTTGTGGTGGACTAGACGACTTTGTAAACCTGTTAAGCACAGCTGAAAAGTGGCTTCATATCCTGTGTAACACTACCTGCAAATTCTGGCATTTTAGCCAACAGCACTTTGCATGATGGGATTTTGAGGCCACAATGAACATTTGAAAACACTTAACAATGAGCTCTACAGTGCAACATGCTGTTGTCTGAAAAGCCAAGAATGGCTGATGGTTCTCATGTCATTGTGTCACTTGGCAGACTCGAAATAAAACTCTGCTCCTAAATTTCTGCCTTTCTGGTAGACAGTCACCGGTTAATCAGCCCAGTGGGTAAGAGGGCAGCAATACCTTTTCAAATAAGGATAAGGGTATATCCCTGATAATGGGCTAACATTCACACTCAATGGAAAATAGGCATGTCAAAAAGGATGTTATTTACCAAACCATTGAGAACAACAGCAACTGCGTGTCTGAAGAGACACAAAAGAAAAAACAATATGTTGACGCCTCTCCTGACATGATTTTATATGTCAGGAGCATGGGTGAAGCTCATCATATGATCAATGCACATCTCACCAAGTTGCTGCATCTTGGTAGAATGCATGCCGTATAAATATGTATAACATATGTTTTGGTAAACATTGGCTAGGCAGTTCCTACCTGATTTTCCTTCTGGGCTCTCTGTCTGTTAAACATCTTTACAAGACCTCTTCATGACTTGATCTATGCTCTTCCTAAATTAGGTTTCTCTGGTAGACCTTCCTCTCTTGAAACCTTCTTACCATAAAAAACATAATACAGATTGTGGTAGCACTCATTGAAAATAGTAAATGACTTATCACAGGGACTTTGTCTTCAGTAAAGTTCCAAGACATTGAGATATATGTAATCCTTGAAGGTTTCATTGGGTCTCGCCTGAGCCAGCGCATGCGCTGGTCTGGCGAGACATTTAGTGAGTGGGGGCTTTAGAAATGCGACCACAAGCTTTTGCTTGTGGCCTAAGGCTTGCTGTTACGCGCACGTGCACACGCACAGCCGTCATCTGGCTTTCCTCTCTCGTCATGGGTCATCAGCTTTCAAGATACGAGAGCTTTCTTTCACATTCCTGAAGTCGATGGCTTTCTTTTCATTTGCGTTACTGAGCACTCCTGGGCGGAGCCAACTGTTAAATTAAATGAATCCGGTTATTCGTGTTTACAAGCATCTCCTGAGAAACGCGGCGAAACTTTCAAACGACGACATTGTATCTGTGGTTTGAAAGTTTCGCCGCGTTTCTCAGGAGATGCTTGTCATCAGCTTTCAAGATACGAGAGCTTTCTTTCACATTCCTGAAGTCGATAGCTTCCTTTTCATTTGCCTATATATCCCTACCTCTTTTCTACCCCTCTACCTCTACTCTACCTCTCTTCTACCCCTCTACCTCTACTCTACCCCTCTACCTCTACTCTACCCCTCTACCTCTACCCCCTACCCTACCTCTCTTCTACCTCTCTTCTACCTCTCTCCCCCTCTTCTACCCCTCTACCCTCTTCTACCCCTCTACCCCTCTTCTACCCCTCTACCCCTCTTCTACCCCTCTACCCCTCTACCCCTCTTCTACCCCTCTACCCCTCTTCTACCCCTCTACCCCTCTACTACCCCTCTACCCCTCTACTACCCCTCTACTCCTCTACTACCCCTCTTCTACCCCTCTTCTACCCCTCTTCTACCCCTCTTTTACCCCTCTACCCCTCTTTTACCCCTCTTTTACCCCTCTTTTACCCCTCTTTTACCCCTCTTTTACCCCTCTTCTACCCCTCTTCTACCCCTCTTCTACCCCTCTTCTACCCCTCTACTACCCCTCTACTACCCCTCTACTACCCTCTTCTACCCCTCTACTACCCTCTACTACCCTCTTCTACCCTCTTCTACCCCTCTTCTACCCTCCCCTCTACCCCTCTTCTACCCTTCTACCCCTCTTCTACCCCTCTACCCCTCTACCCCTCTTCTACCCCTCTACCCCTCTACCCCTCTTCTACCCCTCTACCCCTCTTCTACCCCTCTACCCCTCTTCTACCCCTCTTCTACCCCTCTTCTACCCCTCTTCTACCCCTCTTCTACCCCTCTTCTACCCCTCTTCCCCTCTTCCCCTCTTCCCCTCTTCTACTCTTCTACCCTCCTACCCCTCTACCCCTCTTCTACTCTTCTACCCTCCTACCCCTCTACCCCTCTTCTACTCTTCTACCCTCCTACCCCTCTACCACCCCTCTACCCCTCTTCTAACCCTCTACCCCTCTTCTAACCCTCTACCCCTCTTCTAACCCTCTACCCCTCTTCTAACCCTCTACCCCTCTTCTAACCCTCTACCCCTCTTCTAACCTTCTAACCCTCTACCCCTCTTCTACCCCTCTTCTACCCCTTTTCTACCCTTCTACCCCTCTAACCCTTTTCTACCCTTCTACCCCTCTAACCCTTTTCTACCCTTCTACTACCCCTCTTCTACCCCTCTTCTACCCCTCTTCTACCCCTCTTCCACCCCTCTTCCACCCCTCTTCCACCCCTCTTCCACCCCTCTTCCACCCCTCTTCCACCCCTCTTCCACCCCTCCACCCCTCTTCCACCCCTCTACTACCCCTCTACTACCCCTCTTCTACCCCTCTACCACCCCTCTACCACCCCTCTACCACCCCTCTACCACCCCTCTACCACCCCTCTACCACCCCTCTACCACCCCTCTACCACCCCTCTACCACCCCTCTACCACCCCTCTACCACCCCTCTACCACCCCTCTACCACCCCTCTACTACCCCTCTTCTACCCCACTACTACCCCACTACTACCCCACTACTACCCCACTACTACCCCACTACTACCCCACTACTACCCCACTTCTACCCCTCTTCTACCCCTCTTCTACCCCTCTTCTACCCCTCTTCTACCCCTCTTCTACCCTTCGGTGCACTAAGTGGCAGCCGGAGCCTGATAGCACTGCTTGTCCTTTAAGAAAAAAAAAAAGCATTGGCATAGCCAATAGGTCTCACCTTTGGGACCTTGTAAGTGTTTAGTTATGCAGCACAATATCCTTGGTACAACATCAACTGTTGCATGGCTAAGCACTTATAAGGTCCCAAAAGCGAGACCTATTGGCTATGCCAATGCTCGTTTTTCTTCTGTCTTCCTTTTAACATGGGACCTGTTCCCACTCTCTGAAAGATGTTCCAATAATATCTTCGTTAAATGTTGCTATTTTATATTTATTTCTGCACCATTCAAGGCACGCTGACGGGTCCGCAGTTTCCAACGTCCTCCCGGCTATCACTGTTATTGAGTGGGGACCACTTCCACCTTTCTGCAGCTCTCCCGGATGATCTTTTGTACTGAGCAATTAAACCTCGTTGTTAGTGGTGCACTTTGCACCTCTCGATACTCTTTAATGCTCTGGGCTGCATCACATCTTGAGCCATTCCCTGTATCATAATTCTTCCATTATCCATTACACTTTTTCTTTATGAAATGTGTTCAACTATAGTACATCATTGAGGTCTATTATATTGTTTACTTGTGAATGTCTTATTTTGAATTCACGTACGTGAATTTATTTTTATATAGTGTTTGATAATAAAATAAACACTCCTTTATTATGCAAAGAAGCCACCAGTCACCTCTTCCGATCGAAACATTCGTTCTTAGTTATTTTGTAAGCCTTATAAGTTTCCTTCTGTTGTGAATACTAATTTAAGTATTGCTTCAACAATTAAGTGTTTTTTTTGTTCTTTATGCAATTAAATTTTTCTTCCATTCTCAGTTTCAGTCCTACCTCTGCGTATCGTCATTTCACTCCAATACCAAACAGGCAGTCGTTTTCTATTTTGTACAGCGGCTTGCAACAGTGCACGTTTTCAGGTCGAGCCTAGCGAGAGCGCACATGCGCTGCTCGCTCTGCGAGGCATGCAGTAGTCGAGTATGCTGTGGAAGCCTCGCCTACTCTCCTCCCATATTTTTTATTGGCTGGTGTCATTGTCTTTTGTAAATGCTGGCTTCCGATTGATAATGAGGCTTGTTAGTCCCTCCTTGTTACCGCCCTGTCGCCATTTGTTACCTCCCATGAGGACTGGATCTTTTTCTTGTGGCGTTACATGGTCTCCTTCATAAGTCGGTAAGCACTATATTTTATTTATTTGCTGCAGCGCGGTCGGCAAGCGGCCGCGCTTGTTTATTTAATTAATTTGCTGCGCGGCCTGAAAGGGAGCGTTTTTACTCACTAATCTAACAAGCATTTGGAATGCATTAGGTCTCGCATTTACGCAAGTTTGAGCTATTGACATTGCAAATAACAATGCCTTTTATTTTTGTTTTCGTTTTCAAAACATAAATAAAAGGCATTGTCATTTACAATGCCAATAGCTTAAACTTGCGTAAATGCGAGACATATTACATTACAAATGCTTGTGTTTTTATAAGCAGCACGGCCGCCCCGTAACACGGGCGCCTGCTTTCAATCACTTTAACCCGGCATTATCTCCTGTCTGTCACCAGTACCACCACCACCAGTACCACCACCACCAGTACCACCACCAGTACCACCACCATCATACCACCACCACTACCAGTACCGCCACTACCAGAACCACCACCACTATCACCACCACCAGTACCACCACCTCCACCAGTACCAATACCACCACCAGTACCACTACCATCACCAGTACCACCACCAGCACCATCATCATTACCACACCACCACCAGTACCATCACCACCACCACTACCAGTACCGCCACTACCAGAACCACCACCACTATCACCACCAGTACCACCACCACCACCAGTACCACCACCAGTACCAGCTCCAGTACCACCACTATCACCACCACCAGTACCACCTCCACCAGTACCACCACCAATACCAACACCAGTACCACCACCACTACCACGACCACCACCAGTACCACCACCAGTACCACTACCACCACTACCAGTACCACCACCACTAGTACCATCACCACCAGTACCATCACCACCAGTACCATCACCACCAGTACTATCACCACCAGTACTATCACCACCAGTACTATCACCACCAGTACTATCACCACCAGTACTATCACCACCAGTACCACCACCACCAGTACCACCACCACCAGTACCACCACCACCACCAGTACCACTACCACCACCACCACCAGTACCACTACCACCAGTACCACCAGTACCACCACCACCACTACCACTACCACCACTACCACCACCATTACCACTACCACCACTACCACCACCATTACCACTACCACCACCATTACCACCGCCAGTACAACCACCACCAGTACCAGTACCACCACCTGTACCTCCAGTACCACCACCTCATGTACCACCACCTCCTGTACCACCACCTCCTGTACCACCACCTCCTGTACCACTACCACCACCACCACCTGTTGTACCACCACCTCCTGTACCACTACCACCACCACCTATACCACCACCACCTCCAGTACCACCACTACCACCACCACCAACAGTACCACCACCAGTACCACCACTAACACCACCAACAGTACCACCACCACCAGTACCACCACTACCACCACCACCAACAGTACCACCACCAGTACCACCACCGCCACAAGTACCTCCACCAGTACCACCACCACCAGTACCACCACCACCACCACCACCAGTACTACCACTACCACCACCAGTACCACTACCACCACCAGTACCACTACCACCAGTACCAGTACCACTACCACCGCCAGTACAACCACCTGTACCACCACCACCTGTACCACCACCACCTGTACCACCACCACCTCCACCACCACTACCAGTACCACCACTACCACCACCACTACCACCACTATCACTATCACCACCACCACCATCACTATCACCACCACCACCATCACCATCACCACCACCACTATCATCACCACCACCACTATCACTATCACCATCACCAATACCAACACCACTATCACCATCACCACCACCAATACCAACACCACCAGTACCACCACCACCAGTGCCACCACCAGTGCCACCACCACCACCAGTACCACCACCAGTACCACCACCACCAGTACCCTCACCAGTACCCTCACCAGTACCCTCACCAGTACCACCACCAGTACCACCACCACCGCCAGTACTAACACCACCACCAGTACTTCCACCAGTACTTCCACCAGTACCACCACCACCACCACTACCACCACCACAGTACAACCAGTACCACCACCAGTACCAGTACCACCACCAGTACCACCACCCTCACCAGTACCACCACCCTCACCAGTACCACCACCCTCACCAGTACCACCACCCTCACCAGTACCATCACCACCAGTACCATCACCACCAGTACCATCACCACCAGTACCACCACCAGTATCACTACCACCACCAGTACAACCAGTACCACCACAAGTACAACCACCATTACCACCAGTACCACCAGTAACAGTACCACCACCAGTAACAGTACCACCACCAGTACCACCACCACCTGTACCACCACCACCAGTACCACCAGTACCAGTACTACCAGTACCACACCCAGTACCACCACCAGTACCATCAGTACCACCAGTACCACCACCACCACCAGTACTACCACCAGTTCCAGTACCACCAGTTCCAGTACCACCAGTTCCAGTACCACCAGTACCAGTTTCACCAGTACCACCAGTACCGCCACCAGTACCACCACCACCAGTACCACCACCACCAGTACCACCACCACCAGTACCACCTCCAGTACCAGTACCACCACCACCACCAGTATCGCCACCACCAGTATCACCACCACCACCACCACCAGTATCGCCACCACCACCACCAGTATCGCCACCACCACCACCAGTACCGCCACCACCACCAGTACCACCACTACCAGTACCACCACTACCAGTACCACCACCAGTATCACTACCAGCACCAGTATCTCCACCACCACCAGTACCACCACTACCAGTACCACCACCAGTATCACTACCAGCACCAGTATCACTACCACCACCAGTACCACCACCAGTACTACCACCAGCGCCACCACCACCAGCGCCACCACCACCAGTACCATCACCACCAGTACCATCACCACCAGTACCATCACCACCAGTACCATCACCACCAGTACCATCACCACCAGTACCACTACCACCACCAGTACCACCACCACCACCAGTACCACCACCACCACCAGTACCACCACCTCCCAGTAACACCACCACAGTACCAGCACCACAGTACCAGTACCACCACCACCAGTACCACCACCACCACCACCACCAGTACCACCACCACCAGAACCAGTACCACCACCAGTACCACCACCAGTACCACCACCAATACCACTAGTACCACCACCAATACCACTAGTACCACCACCAATACCACTAGTACCACCACCAATACCACTAGTACCACCACCAATACCACTAGTACCACCACCAATACCACTAGTACCACCACCAATACCACCACTACCACCACCAATACCACCACTACCACCACCAATACTGCCTCTACCAATACCACCCCACCATTACCAGTACCACTAGTATCAATACCACCACTACCACTACCACCAGTACCTCCAGTACCACCACCACCAGTACCACCATCACCACCACCAGTTCCACCATCACCAATACCACCACTAATACCACCATCAATACCACCACCAATACCACCACCTCAGCGCGCCTCGCTCACTAGTAATAGCAGGGGCACTGTACGAGGCCGGACCTGCAGCCGAGACCATCCCTCCCTCCCTCCATGCGTACCATAAAGCACAGCCCGCCCTGCACCAGGAGGTGAAGCCAGGGCCCTACTACAGCTGGAGTGTTTATTAGGCCAAAGATGGCAATGACATTGCGCAATGTCACTCTGCACACTAAAATCACTGAGAGGGCAGGAAATAGCCCCCCCCCTTCCCGCTCTTCCTCCTGAGCCGCGACGGTGTAATCACAGTGCGAAAGGCGTTGGAGCGCTTTGTTAGTGTTTATAGCTCTGATCATAAGTAACTCTCATTTAACACTTTGCGTCTGTGTAATTTACAACACTTACACATCTTCTTCACTGCACTTTATCACTACTTTGAAGACGTCGCAGGCCAGTCTCTTCCTCTGATATTTACAATCTAACAAGCGGTCGAGAAGGCCCTTTATTGCAATGCAATGCAATAGGTCTCGCATTTGCGAGAATTTAAGCTATTAGTATTGTAAATGACAATGCCTTTTATTTATGTTTTAAAACACAAAACATAAATAAAAGGCATTGTCATTTACAATGGCAATAGCTCAAACTCGCGTGAATGCGAGACCTATTGCATTGCAAATGCTTCTTCTCATTCACAGAGGGATAAAACATAGACCGCAATAGTTAAGTATTCTCTCAAACGCTAAAGAATTGCAGCATTCCCTCCTGCCCTAGGGTCATGAGCCCCCCTCTCTACCTAGCCTATTCTCTCATAGTCACACCTACGTCACACGCTGCACACAAGTAAAGTCTTCACCTGCACCAGGTAGAGCAAGAAGGCCATGCCAGTAAGCATCTATGTTTTCTGCAGGATGCTACCGATATAGGGCAATTGCAGATGTTACACCTTCTAGAAGGGGTGCTAATATGAGCCAGGAAACTAACCATTGTACAGTCATGTGGGGTCTCTGATTATTGGCATCTGAGTGCACCTGATCTCTTATGAATACCTTCCCTGTTTTCCTCTGCATTTTAGTAGATATAGATTACAGTTTACGTGTTGCTGTGATTATTTGCACCATCTGAATGCTCGCCCTTTTGCATTTACCATCCCTGTTTCGAGTACTATAATTTTTTGTTCCCCTTTGCTTTTGTTTCGTTATCTCTCCAGTAGTACTAGACGGGCCATTTATGACACGGTCAGAGGTTAAGAACAGAGGGCTTCTTTCAGGGCTTGGTGAACTGGAGGGCCCTAATCCCACACATCCATCTATCCAATCCAGCCCTAAGCATGAAGGGAGTGGTACCTAATTTCTTATTCAACCTCCTCCTATGTCTAAGCTGGGTAGACCCACTCGCTTGGTGGGGGTATTAAAACATTTTCAGGTCTGCTTTTAGCTCCCAGGCCAGCTCCTCCTCAAGCTTCTACTGCTCCTTGTTTTCGTTTTAGCCATACCTCTTCCATATTGTAAATACATTTTCTCTTTCAGCTTGGTGTTTTTACAATAGGAGCCAGATAGTAATCCACATAAACTTTCTCATACCAAGAGTCACAGGCCGATACTATAGGCCTGCCTGGTGGATTTAACAGCATTTTATGAATCTTTGGTAAGAAATATATTATAGGCATCCTAGGGTATTCAGTCTTGATAACTTTGTACTCCTAGTTGTTAATCAGTAGGTCACCATGCCACTATTTCAATGTATCATTCAAAGTAGCTGTCATCGGAGTGATCAGAATTTTTGCTAGTTTTTATAGTTGGCCGTATCTAGGAATTCTCTCTGCTTCTTTCACATAATCATCTTTATTTAGGAGGACAATATTGACCCCCTTATCAGCTGGTTTGATGATGATAACCTCATTATCCATTAAGGTTTGAAGTGCTTTGTGTTCTTTTATGGTTAGATTCTCTTGTTTACCAAGATGTCTTTGTATTTTTAACTTGTCAATATCTGTCAGGACTACAGTAAAGAAAGTTCCAAGATCAGCCTTATTTTTAAAAAAGATAGTCGATTAATCTCGACAGATCCAGATATTGGCCCTAGAGTGCGTAGTAAGCATCAAGTAGCCTTCAGAAGAGCACCATCGCTCAAGAATAAATTGGATAAAAGACATTTCTCCGATCAAGATGCAAAAAATTGGTTGAACGAAATGCAACTTGGGTTTACTAAGTGCAACAGTTGCAAAGCTTGCAAAATTGGAGTCCGTATGAAAACAGTCTTGGATGGACAGAACCAAGTGATAAAAATCAAATAAAAAATTACTTGCAGCACACAGTTTTGCTGAGGCCTGTGGCCTCAAATACATGGGCAGCACCACGTGTATGCTCAAAAAGAGGACCTTGGAACACATCAGAGCAGTCAAAAACAAAGACATGACATACAATTGCAAAACGTCTGGTTCAATGTCATGGCAATGATTGGCGTACACTGAGGTATTATGGCATTGACATGGTACCGACAATGAACGTGGAGGCAATCGGACCTTAGCTGTGCGCAGACTGGAATCCAAATATATCATTAGATTAAAAACTAAGACCCCATTTAGATTGAACAATGTAGAGGAACTATAAGTACACCTGTAAGGAAAATTGTGACAGTCTAAAAACTGATCTTTAGGTCTAAGGATTGAAAACCAGATATTAATGAGTAATAATGGTATATTATTTCAGTCTAGATAGTGCTCGTATTATATAAAGAGGATGATTACGATGCAGAATCCAGTAATGAATGTTACAATGATGAGTAGCTAATCAAAGTCTTTCAGAATAATTTAAGCATCAGTGCAGTATCACTTAGACATGCTGAGGAATTAACCAGTATTATACTTAAATGAAAGGTAATATGTTGGAGAGCATTTTAACTAGGTACGAGATCTGAAAGATAACTGTCGTCGGCTTGTAACATAATCACACCTTGATGAATTGGAGCAGGAAATCACTGGGATTCGGCTAGGAAGCAGAAGTACTGTACTTTTCATTGATGGTTATATATTTGACAGCAATTAAGGTTTACCAATGATCTTGACCATACGACTATTTCCGCTATCTCAAGAGGTCTGAGGGGACTATAATTGATTGTTCGTGACGACTTTGGGTAATTATCATGACGTATTATGATGGTACTATACCATGACCTGCATCTATTGAGTGATCCGAAAGGTATTTGTTGTGAGTGCCTCAGAATGCTCATACTGTATTTTTGTTAATTTTACAAGTATTTTAATTACATGACTACATACCCCACAATGCCTCATTATAGACAGGACAGTCTTTGTGCAGCTAAGTGCAACATTGGGGTAACAATTTAAAACAGTGATTTGTATTGTATAAAGGATGCTCAGGTTTCGTAAAGTTCTGTGGCTGGGACAGTGGTATCTGGTAAATTTGACTTTTGCAAAAGCTCCGCAGACCTCAGTCCGCGTAACTCTATTGAGGCCACTTGCATGACTTGTTCTACTTGTTTCTGCGCATGTGAACATGTTAAATGTCTGCGGTGTCTCCCATTTGTTGAACCTCTGTAATAATTGAAGTGCAGAATAGCACACAGGTTTAAAGTATTGCAGCGAAGTAGGTTTCAAATGTGGCTCTACAGTCTGCACACTTCACTTGGACTTTTAGCGTTTCAGTTGATTAAGGATTTCTCCACTCGCGTTGTGTATTTTGGAAGCTGTCCCGGTTTAGTCTTTTTGTGCAGTTTTTAGTGTGTTAATTAGCAGCAAAGCCCCCTTCTTAATCTTGTATCGTTAACAAATGCCATCGGAAAACCTTTTCTAAAATAAGAAAATGCACTGATATGACCTCCTCTCACGGAGTGCATGGGAAAACAAATATTTAGATAAGATTTGTTAAGAAAAGTTCAGCATTCCTTTGCTTGCGCTAATTTCTTTTCCCTGATCTCTCTGGGAATTCTTTCGGAGTCAGATGATCGGGTACAGTTGCTTCTCTTCTGTGACTGACACTAGCTTACCGTGAGTTATTCTCTGGGATCCTTTCCAGATGTTGATGTTTTTTGTGCTTGACCATTTATGGGCTCTCCTGATCCTACAATCTTAACAACCAAAACAAACTTCTCAAGAAGACTAGGGACATGTTTCTAATATTTGTCTCCAGTTGATTCCTCTCACATCTGTACCCCGATGGAGACTGGCTTAGTCAGGATGGAGCAGTATAATTCCGCTGAATGCAATCTAAACCTTGGGCATGCAATAATTTTTATGTATAGATGCGGCTAAATTCCTGTAAGAACAGAATAACGTATTTTGCTTGTCACAGGTGCAACTAAGTATTTTTCATAATTTTTTATTTGATCTAAGATTTTGTTTTTAAGTAATGCTCAAGTTTCAGAAATCGGATGATGTTGGGAAGAATTTTTTCTCATGGTGTAACCATGTTATTTAAAATCTCAGTTTAGAAACAAAATTAAGTTAAAATGATCTTACAAGGCTTTAAGTTACAGTGCATGGATACACTTTAAAACAAAGCTGTGGTTTTTACGTGAGTACCCTAGCCTGGTCAGTAACCTTTCAGCTCGATTTTAGTAAACAACTAAATAGGTTGCAGCTAAAATAAACCTATCTTGCTAAGAGGAGTGAACACAACAGTTGCATCCTGATAACTACTCATCCTTGACTTCAAACTAAATCTGCACCCCAGTTACTGTTTGTTTTTTGCCAACAAAATAGTGGGCAGGGCAGCCCGTTTCCTTCCTGTGGCTTTCTTGCTACTCCACTGTTTATTCCTTTCGTTCCAACAGCTGTCAAGAACATATCCATGGTTGTCAGCACAAAGTTTAAAATGTGGAAAGGTTTGTCCTACGTTTTAGACATGGCCAAGAAGATCGCTTTAGCTGTTTCGCCAGCCACATGTTTTCTCAAAAGTCAATGAAAACAATATATAGATATATGTATACATCCAGGGGCTTTCCTTCAACCCTTGTGTGTGTACAATCTTGCTGGGGGGGTTGACCAGCTAAGGTCATTCACCTGATATGAATGCTCCTGCATAACTTGAAGACAGACTGCACATTTTTTTAAATGTGGGCACATGGTCAACATTGGTTCACCACACAGAATTGTTTGGTGGTGGACAGCTCCTCTGGCGTTGCATAAGTGAGAGACCCCATGGCTCCATTGATACGTGCCAGGTGGTAGGTGACAAAGTGGCTCAGGATGTGCAATAGCGTTTAAATAATTTGCTAAATTTAGACTGGGTTTGAGTTAAAAAAAAAAAAAAATTGTTTTTTCATAGAGGTTGGAGTGGTTGTCATGCAAAGTGCATACGGCCTAAGTAAAACTTGATTAACTCCTTTAATGCATGACTGGGGGACAGTGGATGTGGTGCTCACCTTATTCAGGATTTCATGCGGACAGGGGCAGCATTTAAAATTACAGAATTTTGTAGAAAATTATCGCGTACAAAATAATCCCATCCAGCAAAACATGTTCGGCGAGGGAAGAAAAGTGCTAGCCAGTGAAAGTGTTTAGTTGTTGATGGGTCCTTGATTTTTTGCAAAATCGAGTAATTTCATGACTCGGGAACTAAAAAGGTGCGTCTGTTCCAGGAATCCTAGTTTGATTAATTACGCTGTTGGTTCATTTCCAGCAATGCTGTTTTGCTTGTTTTGACTTGTACTGGTTACTTCAAAAATGCAAAATCGCCTCCTACTCCGCTCACTGTAAAAACGAAAAGAATGCGGACAGTTGCACAGAAGGCAAAATGGTTCCACAGGTTGGAATCAACAGCTAGTTATTCTCCTCTCCAGAGGCATCTGGAATGTTATCTGACAGGTTGCTGAATGCATACAATACATCTGCTTCACAACTGCGATACCTGATAAACTTCACCCAGACTAGCTACTGTGAACTCAGGGCAGATCATGTATGTTGTGTGGAATTATTGAATTTACTTCTTGGCTCTGAACAAGCTCCTTATTTGTTTCAGTGAATTCCATGCATTCTCAGCTTTGTAGGTTTAGGAAATGAACCCTTGATTATTTTCTTTAAGGTTGAACAGTCGAAGGTTTTGATCAAAGAAGGCGGTGTACAGTTACTGCTTACCATAGTGGATACCCCAGGATTTGGAGACGCGGTGGACAATAGCAATTGGTAAGTCATGTACCCGTGAGTGTGATGTGTTTTGTAAAACGTCTTTCTGTAACTGTAAATTTGCTGTAATATGTGCCCAACCGTCAATGGTGTTGAAGCCTGCACCTCAGAGTTTCCAGTGGCAATTCTGTAAGACGTTTGCTGGGAGATGTTTGATTTTTTATTAAGAATTGGAGTTTTCACAGCCGAGGCACCTTTAACGCAATAGGAGTTGTTTATGGAAAAAAAAGAATTTTCCTTTAATGCAATAGGGATTGTTTGTGAAACCGTGTCTAAATCTAAACTCTGCTATGGATAAGCTGATGTTGATGTGGTACAGCAAATAAACCATTAATGTTAGTTTTTTCGTGTATAAAAACAGTAACTAGTTTGTAGATTTGCAGTCCATTTTTGTGCCTAGCTGAATGTCTTTATTTTGCTGTTTTTTCCTCCAAAACTGTTAGTCTTTGTAGAATAAATTTTTTATACTAAGTCAGCCAATTAGTTCTGCATTCACTTTAATACTTTCTCTCTCAGAATTAAAATGGGGCATTTACTTTTTATTGTCTTTTGTGACGAAAGCGTTTTATTATATGGAGTGGTTGTGAGACCTCACCGTGTAATAAACCTGCGGCCCCTCCCCCGCTAGTTCCCTTTCCCTTCCCCCTTTTAATGGCGGCCGCTGTGCGGACATCTGAGCAGGACCTTTGACCTCCTGGTCATAGACCTAGCTCTCCGCCCGTGCAGCTCCGCTAACTGAGCCTCCCCGCTGCTGCCCATCCACCTCTGCGTCTGACAGAGGTTCGAGTACGCACTGAGGGTTTGTCTCCCAGTGTTTTCGCCGAAATCCTTGTCTATTTTGTGCCTCATTTTTTCTCATTTCCTTTTTCCTTATTTTTTTCCCCCCTTATTTCTGTCTTCTTGCCCTCTTCTTGCCCTGCCTTTATTTCTGTCCCTGACTAATCTTGACTCCGTGCCTGTTCCCACCTGTTTCTTCGCCACCGCTGCTGCCCGCGGCCCCTCCCCCAGCTAGTTCCTGTTCCCGCCACCCAGCTGCTCCTCCCTCCCCCTTCCCCTTTTTAATGGCGGCTGCGCGCAGCAGGTGCGCCGCTGGCGCGCCGAAGGCAATCCTGTCTGCGCCCGTCCGCGACCCGACCGCACCCAGCGCCAGTGACCCTGGCTCTACGACCACCCACCGCTACGACACAGCTGCCCTCATTGCACTCAACCCCGGAAGGAACGACAACTGCCAGCTGTCCATGCCGAGCACCACCCACGGCCAGTTCTCCTGCCGTCACTGCCGCCACACCTTTACCACTGGCCGCACCCCCATGGCCACCACCCCCGCACCGAACACCAACACCACTGAAGCCCTGAAGTGCATCCTCCTCAACGTGCGCTCCCTGCACAGATACGCCATAGAGATCTGGGACCTCCTCGACACCCTCTCACCAGACGTCGCCTTCTTTACAGAAACCTGAACCAACGCCTCCTCCGCCCCCGACATCGCCACTGCCATCCCCGACGGATCCAAGATCCAGAGGAAGGACTGCCCCAACCGCCCAGAAGGAGGACTCGCCACCGCACACACGAGCTTCCTCCGACTCTCCACCTCCACCACGAGCGACTCCTTTTCCACCACCGAACACCTTCACTTCCAGATCCAGACCAGCCCTAGAACCACACTTCGCGGCACCCTCGCCTACAGACCCCCCCCCCGGACCTCGCGCCTCATTCGCCACTACCATTGCTGACCTCATCGCACCCCACGCCATCGCCTCCATGGACTACATACTCATCGGAGACCTGAACTTCCACCTCGACAACCCCAGCGACCCCAACTCCGCCACCTTCCTGGACAACCTCGCCAACATCGGACTGAAACAGCTCGTCACCACGCCTACCCACAAGGCAGGACACACCCTCGACCCCATCTACGCAGGAGGTAACAACATCCACTTCAGCCACACCACGCAACCCCCATGGACGGACCACCACTGCATACACTTCCACGCCAACAGACCCATGCGGGCCAAATCTGCACCGCGCCCTCCACAAAGGAACTGGAGCAAAGTCACTGAGGAGCAGCTCAACTCTACCCTCAACCGCGACGCCCCCACCACCTCGACCGACGCCAACCTCGCAGCCAAAGAACTCCACAGATGGATCTCCAACTGCGCAGACTAGCTCGCACCCCTACGCAACTCCGATAGACAGCGCCCCAGGAAGGCCACCTGGTTCACCGCTGACTTCCAAGAATCCAGGCGCACCTGCAGACGTCTCGAGAAGAACTGGAGAAACAGCAAAACGTCAGAAGATCGCACCACCTACAAGAACGCCATGACTGAACACCACCAACGCATCAGATCCACCAAAAGGACCTTCATCCAAAACAAGATCTTCGCCTACTCCAAGGAACTCTTCAGCGTCATACAGGAATTCACCAAGCCCCCCAGCGAAACCACGGACATCACTCCTTCCCAGGACTTCTGCCACAAACTCGGATCCTACTTCCATCTGAAAATAAAGGGCCTCTATGACAACTTCAACGACCAGACACCTGACTCCAAAACCACTTCCCTCTCCAGCAACGCCAGCCAGCCCACCATCTCCTCCTGGACCCCAGTCGCCACCGAAGACACCACTTTGACCATGAAAGGCATCCACTCAGGAGCCCCCACGGACCCCTGCCCACCGCACATCTTCCACAGAGCCACCACCGCCATTGCTCCTGAACTACGACGCACCAACGCCACCTTCAAGACCGGTATCTTTCCCGGCAACTGGAAACGCGCAGAAGTCAGAACCCTGCTCAAGAAGCCCTCAGCAGATCCCACGGACCTCAAGAACTATCGACCCATCTCCCTCCTCCCCTTCGCAGCTAAAGTCACCGAGAAGACCCTCAATGCCTAGCTAACAAAATTCATAGAAGAAAACTCCATCCTCGACCCCTCCCAATCCGGATTCCGCAGCAACCACAGCACCGAGACCGCTCTACTCGCTGCCACAAACGACATCCGCACCCTCCTCGACCAAGGACACACCGCGGCCCTGATCCTACTCGACCTCTCTGCAGCGTTCGACACTGTCTCCCACCGAACACTCACCGCCAGACTCCACGATGCCGGCATACAGGGAACCGCCCTCGACTGGAACCGCTCCTCCCTCACCCGCAGAACCCAAAGAATCAGACTGCCACCATTCCTCTCCGAACCCACGGAAATCAACTGCGGAGTCCCCCAAGGATCATCGCTCAGCCCCACGCTCTTCAACATCTACATGGCCCCCCTCGCCGCCATCGTCAGACAGCACGGACTCAGCATTGTATCCTTCGCCAACGACACCCAGCTCATCCTCTCCCTCACCAAGGACCCCAGCACCACCAGGCTCAACTTCCATGAAGGAATGAAGGACGTCGCATCTTGGATGAGCAACAGCTGCCTGAAGCTCAACTCGGAGAAGACAGAGGTCCTCGTGCTCGGACCCTCCCCCTCTACATGGGACAACACCTGGTGGCCCACCGCCCTCGCCAGCCCTCCCACCCCCACGGACCACGCCCGAAACCTCGGCATCGTACTCGACACCTCCCTCTCCCTGACCCTTCAGGTCAACGCCGTCGCCTCCAGCTGTTTCAACACCCTCCGCATCCTCCGAAAGACCTTCAAATGGATTCCCCCCCCCCCCGAATCGAGGAAGACAGTCACCCACTCTCTCATAACCAGCAGACTGGACTACAGAAAGGCCCTCTACGCCTGAATCAACAAGTCTCTGCTCCGCAAACTCCAGACCATACAGAACACTGCAGCCAGACTTGTCCTCGTCATCCCTCGACACGAACACATCACCCAACACCTGCGGAACCTCCCCTTGCTCCCCGTTGAGAAGAGCTACTTTCAAGATACTCACCCACGCCTACAAATGCTCCACAACACCGGACCTCAATATCTCAACGAGAGAATCTCCTTCCACGCACCCAAGAGAAACCTTCGATCCGCTGCCCTCGCCGAAACCCCGCGCATCCGCAGAGCCAGAACAGGTGAAAGTGCCTTCTCCTACATCGCAGACAACACCTGGAACGAGCTCCCGGTCGACATCAGACACGCCCCTCCCTGAACATCTTCAGGAAGACACTCAAGACCTGGCTCTTCGACTGAACGGAGCTGCTCAAACCCCCCCCCCCCCCCAGCTCCTTGAGACCCTCACCGGTGAGTAGCGTGCTTACAATTCCCTGATTGATTGATTGACTACCTGTACTGGGTCCTGTCAGATTTGTTTAAAAAAAACTTAGCTTAACCCTAGGTAGCTGTGGCTCGGAGTAGTCTGTGTAAAGCTTTAAGAAACACCAAAACAGTTGCATAAGATAGAAACAAAAACTCAATAAAAACCCAACACCAATTTATAAACAGAGGTTGTATTTTCATGTTTAAAATTACACCTCAATGACAAAAATGCACCGAAGGGTTCCGGAGAGAATAATTTTTAAATGAACAATAAATCGCTGCTTTTTCAATCAATGCAATAAATCATTGCAATGGACTGCGCTCACGGTCAAACTTTGGAAAACTTTTATACAATTGTAAATTACTACTCTGGCCCGCTTTGGGCGACAAACTCCGGCTGGGAGCAAGTTTCACGGGCCAAAGAGGCTTAGTTGGACAGTTACCTTGCAGTCTCCAGTCCAGTTCCAGGCTCTATGGATGAACCACCAAAGACTTTAATGGAGTGGTCCTGATTTAAGGAATACAAGATGATGAAGGATGATGATATAATGATGGTGGGGTCCTCCTGGGGCTAGTCCTCGATCCACGGTCACTGCGGGGTAACTTTGGCCACAAGGATTGATGTTTATCAAAGTCCGCTTGAAGTACAGTCAAAAGCCAGT
The DNA here is from genome assembly GCA_963921515.1 of Calotriton arnoldi. Lineage (NCBI taxonomy): Eukaryota > Metazoa > Chordata > Amphibia > Caudata > Salamandridae > Calotriton > Calotriton arnoldi. The sequence continues at coordinate 1,145,572 of CAWUFW010004520.1, forward strand.
TCCCACTGGTCTACCGGTCTCCGGTTACAGCAAAATCAGCTGTTCCCTTTAACTGGGGATAACTGCACTCCAATGACACTTCTGGGTCCAGCAGACTCTCTTGCACCTTTTGACTCTGTCTCATGGGTTGCACTACAGCGATCAGGCGTTCTTGGGTACCCACTCACCAAGGCCGACTACTTCAGCTTTTGTGCCCCTGTAGCTGTAAGAGGAAGTCAACCAACTGACTCTTGGAGTTAGCTCTTCTGTCTGAGGCTGGGGGGACGACATTTCCTTGAGCGGGGCACTGCAGGCACAGTCCTCTTTGCAAGCTCAGGGAGCAGCAAGTGCCGTTCAGTCTTGGTGTAGTCTTTATTTACTGGGTCCAGGGAACAGCAGGTCAGACATTATTTGGTCTACTCATCAGTACAGAAGAGATCTGACGATCTGAGGTCTGGGTGTCAGGGGTGCCACCTTACTGCCCAGTTAGTGCGCTCGGAGGATGTAGCAGCTTCTAGCCTATGGGCTAATAGGCCGCCTCCTGCCTAGTGATGAATTCCTGTGAACTGTGGAATCTGGCTATCCTAGAGTACACTGTTCTGCTCACTCCCAAGATTGCATGACCCCTCTCTTGGTATGTGGAGCTCCCTAGCCCACACCAGAGGTGGGACTACCTGGGGCTACATGCCCATGGAAAAACCTTTTTTGCAACAGCTTCCCCCTCTCTGTCCTTGACGCCAACCTGTCTGCAAGAACAAAAGAGGACCCCCTTAGTGTGTGTCCACCATTTGCCCTTCGAAGGCCTTTTGGGCTCACACCTTCTTTGGCCTTCCTTCCACCACCTGTCCCAACGGCTGGCCCTTTTGTTCCTTCCTGAGGGTTGTTCACCGCCCCCCCCCCCCCAAAACCTCCCTAGAACGGCAAAAGGCTGTCTAGTGGCCAGCAACCATGAACAATCACTGGAAAACTTTGGGCAACAAAGTGGCTACATACTAAAGGAGACACTTGTGTAGAAGTTATGATAAATTGTGGTTTAAGGTAACAATTTGATATCTTGAAGAACCCTATTTAGTAGTTCCAGTCAAAAGTTAATATTGCTGAGTTGTCAGCGTGTAATTCTGTTCTCACCAATGGGGCTACTCAATTTTCCACAGTACAAATGGCAATTTGTGTTTTTTACTGTCAAGTAAAGTTAAAACTACATGTTCAGATTTTTAAGAGAATGTCCCCTGCCTTTAGGGCTCAGTAGGCCTACATTTGCGGTGACTGATAAAAAAAGAGAGGTTTGGGCTTAGCCATTACTTTAAAAGTTAAAGTAGAGTTATCAGTTTAAAATGCTCTGCCAGTGAGCAGTGGCGAGTCGTACTTTGCTTTGTCACACTCGTGCTGGCACAATAAGTGCTGCAGTACACAAGAGACACTATAACTTAAAGTCCCTGGGGACCCCACCATATACTAGGGACTTATAAGTAAGTTAACCTATGCCGATTGTGGATAAACCAATCGGACATATACCTTTTAAGGGTCAGAGCACTGGCGCCGAGATATGTTTAGCAGGCCTCTGTGCACCTTCAGAGTTGAAAAACCAGGCGCATGAGTCTAAAAATCTGGGGGTGATAATGCAAAAGAGGCAATTCCTTACATCCTTAAATTACTTTTTGGTAAGAGATGGGGATTAAAGGCTTATTTAAAATACAGACATAATTTTACCAAAAGATGGGAGTGCAATGTCTCTCAACAGCTTGGGTCTAGCCCCATCTTATTTTGTGTTCCACTATATTGAACATTTAGGCTTAAAAGGTCTATAATAATAAAATAAAAACAGCTGGGAAGATAGCTCACATGCACAGAATACATTTAGGAGATGTGTATAATTGATAAAATGTGGTCTTAATTCAGCTTTTTTCAAGAATATTTCATGATACTCCTGTATAATGTGAATATATTGTTTGATCTAAAATTGTTTGAGCAGAGTTATATGTAAGTACGGGTTAATTAAATTGCTTGTTAACACTACAGTAGAGGGAGCCGGTTCCTACACTAATGTGTTGAAGCTTTGCATAGTTGTATTTAAGTTGTGGTTTGTCGGTAATTAAAGAGAAGCAGAGGAGCTATTATTACATTATCTAACTTGCAATTTACACAGTGATTTTTGTTCATTTGTATGCCGAGGAGTTGGACGGTTTCACCAGTGGGCGGCATAGTGATAAATCCAGTTCTCACCAGTAAGTGGAGGTTTTAGATTTTGGGTTAATTGGGGACAATACAGATGTCAAAACCTAAAACTTTTCGATAAGAGAGCTATAATCTAGGTTTTACAAAATAAAGATTTAGTATTTAGAGACCAATGCAATGTTTTAGTTTAAAGAGATCTCCATGAAGGTTCTACCTCCATGCAGGAAAGTGACCCTTGAGTTTACACTCCACTCTCAGGCGAGAATTTAACACACCTTTAATACATTGCAGAGATCTTGTATGCTGAGGTCTCAGAACTGTCTATTATGTTACAGATATTGTATAAACTCACACTTCAGACAGCTCGGACAGCTGAGCTACCCAATATGTCTTACAGATCCCTCTAACTTAGGACAACAACTGTATCCTCCAGGTAACAGAGCTTATAGGGGCTCAGTTAAAATAAGAGGGCTGACCACCAAGCCACTGGTAGGGCAGAGAACCCACATCTGCCCTGCTAGGACAACCTGAAGCCACTATTGTGAGTTCAGCACCAACACGCCTGAGCATTTTTTATGAAAGTGTTTCCATCAAGGCACTTAGGCCAGAATGTAATGCTGGGTGGGTGACCATGTCATGGTGACCCACTTGGCATTTCTCTGTTTCACCCTAACAATTTGTGTCCGTGAAACAAAAAAAAAAGTCCCTGGAGTATTTGTACCATTCTTATAGGACGGAAGGGTCATTTCTGTCTGTGTGGTTTTTTTTTTCCTGTTTGAGGTCTGTCAAGGGTGAAATCGCAATCCTCGCAGAACCGTAAACACTGGAAGGCCTGCCATAATGGAGCAATACATTGAACGTTCATTAGCTGGTGGCCCTGTGACTGCAGGGTCCCACTGACTAAAGGTTTCTGACTGCAAAGCTGACTAAGGATCTGCTGTTGGAAACATGGCTGTTCCAACATCAGCTAAGTTGCATTTTAAGTTTCACAGATTTTGCAGGCTCAGGCTTATCACAATAAGGGTGTTTCTCGGGTGATTGGGGGTATTACAGTTGCATTGCATATAACAGCAAAAGTTCCTACTTCAGGTGGCACGTTACATGCGCTGTCTTACAAACTCAGACCTATGATATACGGCTATCCCTCAGACTTAAGACTGTATATCCTCAGGCCTTTAACAGAACCATCAGTTAGGTCTCAAGAATTGTATAGATTTACGGTTTAGACAGACATGCTATTCCTCGTGTCATAGAGCACTTCTAGGCTCAGATGTCTTAATAACATAGCTATAACTTGGTGTAGAAAGATCTTGCCTGCCAAGACCTTGGACATGACATAACTGTCTATTAGGTCACAAAACTCTTACAGGTTTGGTTACGCTGTCCCTTATGTTAAACATTTCCTGCAGCATCAGGTACCAGACAGTCAACTAGGATACACACAATCTTTAGACTCCACTTCTCACAGTAGACCTATCATATATCCGGATTGAGGATTACAGGATTCTTACAGACTCATGTGGGTAATAAAGCTATCACTCACATTATACAAATCTAACTGGCTCAAGAACTTGAAGAAGCCAAACTATGGTTACTGATCTGGAAAGATATTCAGCCTTCCATTAGATAGATGCTTTCAGTGATAACCAAGTGTCTCAAGACTATGTTGCGGGTCAACATTCCAGGTGGCTTTTACTTTTCTATTGAAACAAGGAATTCTTTAAATTATGTGTTTATTTATTGATTTATAGCGATGCATTTCTGAGCAGATAAAATGATGAAAAATCAGTTTGTATTTTGATTTTTGTATCAATAACTAGGTAAAGAGATTAGAATCTTACAGATAGCATACATTTTATGGCAACTTGTGATACAAATTAAAAAGGTTTCAGTAAGCTTTCACCAATTTCTTCAGAGGCTACTAAACTGAGGAAATTGGTGTCGATTAAAAACGCGCTTTGGGGTTATGGGACTTGTACTACTTCTCGGAGCCTCTCCATACTGATATAAACTAGCCTAATTTTTAGAACTGGATGTAGTATCAACTGATAACTTTCAAAAATGTTTTAAAAGACAAGCAGGCTTTGGAAAAACAATGGAACAAAAACAGTTTGACAATCATGTTGAAGGAGCTTTTATATCACAGAGGTTCATCTGGCAACAAGAATTAGGTGGGTTAGGAATTTTCTTTGCGTATATAGTTCAGTGCACATTTCACTCAATTACACAGAAGAGGCAGAGCAATTTTATTCACTCCAATAAGTGAATTTCTCCAGTATTGGGGTATCTTTCATAGATTCACATGCTTGAATCATTACCCGTTGTCGAAGTGGGAGTCCCACAGTACATTAAAAGCAGTAAGTAATGACTTTAACATTCAAGTTAATAGAGAAAAAACATTCCCTTTGATATCTCGTCCTAGTCATTAGGAATGGTCCAAAATCCAGCCAATCAGGCAATAGCACCCTCTAGAACCCTCTCCACAGCGGCTCCAGGCTCTCAGATTTTCTACCGCACTTCGTGTGAAGGGAGTCTCCCTGAGCTCTGCTCAGTACTTTCTTTTTTGGCCTACTGAACAATTTTCTTCTTCAGATCAGCATGTCTTCTACAAAGCGGTCTCTTTTTAGACATTGTGAATCCTGTGGGAAGCTCAGACTTCATTCGGATAATCCCCACAACTGCCTTCACCCTGATCATCAGGTGAGAGACTGTAAAATCTGCAGAACTTTCTCTCAAAAAACTTTGAGAGATAGAGAGGGACATCTTCTTCTGTGACTACAGAAGTTGAAGACCAAAGACAATCCTCTGTCTGATGAGGATAGTGATTCCTCCATAAAAACTACTGCTACTAAAAAGAGGGCAAGTGAGGTGGAGTTGGTGTCTCTCAAGGCTGTTCAGGTGCTGAAGAAACATCACCATTCTTTAAAATCTGATGATCAGCCCTCCTCATCTAAAAAGGAGTCTGCCTCTCACAAGAGTCATTCTGTTCCCTCTACTCCCTCTACTGCCTCATCTAAGGTAAAGTCAACGTCCAGGTCTCTCCCGGAGATGATTTCGTCTCCCCAGAAAGAGACTCCGCTTCGTCGACGACGCCCTCATCAGCGAAAGCTTCATTCGCCACAACTACGACGTCGACCTTCTCTTCGCCTCAAACTAAACTTATTAGGTCTTCATCCACTTCTCCGTTGACCATAGTTTCTGTAAAGGTGAGACCTTCTACGTCGGCGACGAAAAAAGGTCTATTGTTAAAAGATTTGTTGACTGATCGTTCATCGCTGGTGCGGCTGTCGGCGGCTCTGAAAAAGAAGAATCTCTCGTCGACGGTAGCTGCGTCGACGGTAGCCGCGTCAACGGTAGCCTCCTCGACGGTGGCTCCGTCGACGGACCCGAAGCCTATGTCCACGGACCTGCCGACGTCAAAGCTGTCGACGGAAGAGCAGTCGACAAACAGTCGTCGACCTCCTAGTCGGCGGTTTGTTTGATGTCGTCGTTGTTTGCTCCGTCGACGATTTTGCCCGCAACTCAGGATAATGGATCCGATTCTACGTCAATGAAGAGGCGAGTTGCCCAGGACACTGTTTTATCATCTACAGTTTCCCAATCTAAAAGAAGAGCTTCACAAGAAGTGATTTTACCTATCCACACCTCTCCTAGTAAGGTGTCTCCCAGTTCTCCAGAAGAAATATTTGATTATGGAGACGAAGAAGAAGATTCTGATGATAAAGGCATGGTTGGTGTGGCTCACAGTCCTTAAGACCTTCGAATAAAATGCCAGGAGGATGATGATGAGTATGTCTACTATCTGCAGGACCCCAACCAGGATAGACAAAGGGAACAAATCATTCAAATGCCTGTTTCCTTAGTATCAAATCTACAGCATATGGTGGAAGATTACTACCGCAGATTCCCTCCTTCAGAACCAGCTACTTCAGTCCCTCAAACTCCTACTGCGCAGCCATCCTTGATAATAAGATCTCCTCCTCCTTTTTCTCCATCACCTGTAGCACCGCAACCACAGGGTCAGGAGCATCACACTAATGATGATAGAGAGGAGGATGAGCTAGATGAGGTATCACTACCTAACGAGTGGGACGACTATCAGATACAAACACCATCTCCTTCCACCCCGCCTCTGGTGGATTCACCACCCGAAGATATAGGGGGTTTTCATACCCTTATGGAAAGAGCGGCAAAGAGATTTCAGCTTCCCATGGTCACCAAACAAGCTGATTGTTTCCTTTACGATATTAAGGAACAGACTAGAAGACAGATTCGTTCAATCCCCATAGTGGATTTTATATGGTAGGAAGGCCTAAAGGTAATGAGAACACCAGCTTCAATTCCAGCAGCTTTGCCAAAGTTGGAGAAGAAGTATAAGGCACTGGACAACTCGCCTGCCTGCCTTATAGGGCAACCTAAGCCGGATTCGGTGATTTCCCAGGCGGCTCAACTCCGTGCCAGGAATCCTGCTTCACCCCTGTCTTCCCCTCCGGATAGAGACGGAAGACGTCTTGACTCTATCGGCAAAACTTTTTCCACTATGGCAGCAACCACTGTTAGAGCGGCGAACTCTCTTGCCATTCTGGGTAGATACGACCACCAAATGTGGTCAGACATTTCGCCGTTTATTGATATGTTGCCTGAGGACTCGAAGGCAGAAGCAAGGAGAATTCTTCAGGCGGGAGAGAGGATCTTGGCAGAGATTGACTGCTGTAGATGTTTCATCAACAGGTTTCCGACATTTGGCTGGGACGGCAATCCTAAGACGATGGGGTTGGTTAAGAGCTACTTCTTTCCGGCAAGAAGTACAGACAAAGATCATCGATATGCCTTATGATGGCGAATCCTTATTTGGCCAACACATTAATGATGCGCTGCAAACGATTAAGAAGGATACAGATACTGCGAAGGTGCTCTGCACCCTGCAGTTTAAGAAGCAGCCTTTTCGTGGAGTCGGAGGACGTGGCTCTTCCTAGATACAGAGTGCACTTTGAGGCCGACCTACTCTCTGACTTGGGCTCCACTGAATCTGGGCCCAACGCTATCCACAGTCCCACATTTGGTGCCATGCAGAGCGCTGAGTTTGGTGTCATGACCGACGCCAGCAGGTGTAGAAGAATGTGTTGTCCAATTCATAGACCCAGGCTCCACCGCTCAGACTTGGGCAGTATGCCCACTCTGGACTGGACTATGACCCACATTATGATTTAGACAGTTTTGATAATGATAGTCAATACAATGAAGAGCTTTTTAATGATCTCCAGGATTCCAGTGGTTGGAACACCTCCCCAGACATTGGCTGCGCCTCACTAAATCAATCAATCAATCAGAACATTTGTAAAGCGCGCTACTCACCCGTGAGGGTCTCAAGGCGCTGGGGGGGGGGGCGTGGGGGAGGTGCTGCTACTGCTCGAACAGCCAAGTCTTGAGTAGCCTCTTGAAGGTTAGTAGGTCCTGGGTCTGCCGTAGGAGGATGGGGAGGGTGTTCCAGGTCTTGGCGGCGAGGTAGGAGAACGATCTTCCGCCGGTGGTCGCTCTTCGGATGCGGGGGACGATGGCGAGGTCGGCGGAGCGGAGCTGGCGGTTCGGGGTGTAGAAGATGAGTCGTCTGTTGAGGTATGCCGGTCCGGTGTTGTGGAGTGCTTTGTGTGCGTGGGTGAGGAGCTTGAAGGTGATACTCTTGTTGACGGGGAGCCAGTGCAGGTCTCTCAGGTGGGGTGAGATGTGGCTGTGGCGAGGGATGTCGATGAGGCGTGCAGAGGCGTTCTGTATGCGTTGCAGTCGTTTCAGGAGTTTGGCCGAGGCTCCCGCGTAGAGGGCGTTTCCGTAGTCCAGCCTGCTGCTGACGAGGGCCTGGGTGACCGTTCTTCTTGTTTCGGTGGGGATCCACCTGTAGATCTTGCGGAGCATGCGTAGGGTGTTGAAGCAGGAGGACGAGACGGCGTTGACCTGCTTGGTCATGGAGAGTGTCGAGTCGAGGATGACCCCCAGGTTGCGTGCGTGGTCGGTGGGTGTCGGTGCTGCTCCCAGTGTGGTTGGCCACCAGGAGTCGTCCCAGGCTGACTGGGTGGAGCCGAGGATGAGGACCTCCGTCTTGTCCGAGTTCAGCTTCAGTCTGCTCTTCTTCATCCACTCGGCGACGACCTTCATTCCTTCGTGGAGGTTGGCTTTGGCTAAATCCCACCATGGCTATTGAAGAGTCTGCCTCCTTCGCCACAGGAAACTGGAGGACGACTGGGACACTTGACCTTGTTTTGCCAAAACGAGAAGTCATGTCTACTCTCCTGACGGAGGTCTTTAGCGATGCACAATCCACTCCGGATCCTCTCCTCCCCCTTAATGAGGCTTTAACTGATGTTCTGGTGGGCACCTGGACAAAACCTTGATCTTGCCCTCCAGTCAATAGACAGGTGGTGAGGCGATATAGGCCTGCTCCCAGAGATCCAGATCTTAATATTGGAAAATACGATATCAATGAACGTCATGACACGTACATATAATAACAAACTGACGTCACTATTGTTGCATTCACTCGATATGACCTCCCCCTCAACCCATAGTCAAGTGTGTGGTCAGGCAGGCCCTGTGACCAAGGCCTGAAGCTACTGATGGACAGATCACAGGTGGGGTGACACGTAACCCTTAGACAAACGCGGAAACAGGACAACCCAGATCGATTCCACAGATAGGCAGCAACACCACAATGATCTTGGGAGATGGGCCCCAATAAAATACAATTGGCCGGAGATGCACACGTTCCCAAACCACCACCCCCAACCCCCCCCACCCCCCAAGCTGCTGTAAAACCCTTTTAATTTGCCTTTGGAAGCACACGATCAACCAGTTGGGAGGTAGAGTCACCTTTCACCTCCCTGGATCGAGAAACATTATGTCAGATCAATGGGTGCTCCAAATTGTGGAACACAGATTCTTCCTACTCTTCAAGTCTTATCCCCAGGACATGGCACTCAAACCACAACACCTCCCAGAGGACCACTTGTCCATAATCTGCAGAGAAGTTCATGCTCTCTTGGCCAAGGATGCAGTAGAGAGGGTGGGAACATCCGAGATCTGCACTGGTTGTTACTGCTGTTATTTCCTGCTACCAAAGAAGGGAGGAGGCCTTTGTCCTATCCTAGATCTTCTAGTTTATTTCCACATCCCGCCCTGCAGTTCCACAGACATTAACTGCGGTTTCAGGTAGGCCATGAGCACTTAAAATTCTCAGTGCTCCCCTTTGGCCTTACCATTGCACATCAGGTGTTCACCAAGGTGATGGTGGTGGCCGCAGCTCACCTGCGGAAGATGGACATACTAGTCTTCCCATACCTCGGTGAATGTGGCCTCGCCTCAAGCAGTCGAAAGCCACCTCCAAACTATGACTGATCTGGTTTCTTTTTTATTCTCCTCAAATCATGTTTATTAATATTTTGTAAAACAAATACATCATGAAGCATAGAACAATTATAGATTAAACTACAGATATTAGTCGGAGCTGTTTTACCTCGGTTGGGAGAGATGTACAAATTAACCACTTGGAAAAGAACAGATTTATAATGGGATACATAGGTCATGTATGGCAAGTGGAGGGGGGGGTTCGGAGGGAATGGGTGGCAGTAACCTTGGATGGGAACCAAAAGCAGAGAGGATGGAATTGGCCCCCATAGCTGTGGTGATATGACATATGCAATAAGCAAAAAGAGCGGAAATTAAAGAAACAAGGCAGGGCTGGAGAGTGAAAACAGGTGAAATGTTCAAAGCTGCAATCCATATGCGTGGGTGATGAATAAACTAGATAGTTGAGCCTGACCTGGGGAGGTGATCCAGGAGACCTAGTGGGTCCACATCAGAAATTAGAGGGTCAAAACTCCCTTTCGGGGTGTGTGATACTTAGTGTGTAGGAGGCGGGTGTGGGGATGCAGCAGAATCTCAGGCTGACCTGTTGACATCATTGGGCTTTACCATCAACTTGCCAAAATCACACCGACTCCTTCGCAGAGATTCCCCTTCATTAGAGCCATCTTCGATATGGTGTTTTTCCGAGCCATCCCTCCGCCTCAACCCGTCTAGGACACTTGGCATATGATACAGAGGTTTCAACCTTTGACCTGGGTCTCATTGAGAGCAACTCTGAGACTTCTGGGCCTCTTGGCCTCCGGCGTCTTGCTTGTTGACCACGCCAGTAGCCACATATGGGCTCTGCAGTGGGATCTGAAGTCTCGGTGGGCTCAGCACCAGTGGGTCTTGTCTGAGTCCCTACAAGTGTTGGGGGAGGCTGCAAAAGATCTGCTTGGCTGCATTTGCACCGGCGGCTGATCTCTCTCCCTATCCCACGCAGAACTAACAGTCATGATGATTGCATCGTTGCTGAGTTCGGGAGTTCATGTGGAAGATGTGGAGATCAGAGGACTCTGCTCTCTGGCGGAAGCTTGACTTCACATCAACTTGCTGGAGTTGCGAGCGATTTGCTTGAGATTGAAGATGTTCTTCCCGACCATCAAGGGAGAACGGACACAGGTTCTTATGGACAAAACGACCACCATTTGTTACTGCAACAAACCGTAAATAGTGGGGTTGTGATCGCTAAGCCAGGAAGCTCTACATCTCTAAGTGCCTGAATGCTCAGGGCATCTCCCTGATTCTACAGCACCTATCAGGATCTTTTTTTTTTAATAAATCTTTTTATTCAAAGATAAACACGAAAAACAATACAAATCAAAAAACAGTACATCACATTGATCTAGCATTTCAAGAAGCTCAGTACACGATACAAATATACATATAGGCGTTGGGAGGCATTACAAAAACATATACTATCATTCCATAGTCAAAGCATTTAAATATCTTCATCGTCCACCGCTAGGGTGGGAGGGAGGACAACCGGAGTGCACAACAGACCTCTACTTTCGTTCCATGGGCCCCATATTTTGGTCCATTTTTGTGGACACCCTCTACTTTCATAAACCACCCTCTCAGCCTGCATGCACCAATCCATATCTGATTCCCAATCCTCTTTCAGGATCTTTAATCGCCAAGGCAGACAAACTCAGCAGACATTACCTCGCGGATCACTAATGGCAGCTACACTGGTGGTGACACAGGGCATGCTACAGAAATGGGGAGAACCTTGGGTTTACTTACTTGCAGCTGCAGAGAATGCACAGTGTTAAAACCTTTGCCCATTGAATTTCCGCAGGCAGTGCTCCTTAGTAGACTCCTGCCTGCCTCCATGTGGGATCCGGACGCTGGTATGCTTTTCTGCCCCTACCTAGTCTTCTCGGAGTGCTGAAAAAGATTTGGAAAGACCGTGCCCAGGTTATCCTAGCTCCTCGAGACTGGGAGAGGATAGTGTGGTACCCAGAACGTCTGGCCACGTCCTTTTGGCTTCCCGCAGCACCTAGGTCTACTTAACCTACACCTTCATGCGTGAAGATTGAGCAGCAACAGTTGAAGACTTTAGATCTTCCTCCAGAAGTAGTTGTTGTCATTCTGCCAGCAAGGAACCCTTCCATTAAATTTGTATATCCAGAGCGCTGGGAGAAGTTTCTATGGTGTTTCTTCCATCATGTTCAACTTTTGAAACCAAGTTTGTCAGCCATCCTTCTGTTTTATCTTTCATTGGCCCAGCAAGGCCTCGTGGTGGACAGAGGTAAAGGTTATTTGTCAAATCTTTTGGCCTTACCATGATTTCCAGGTCAGCCATCCCCCTTCAAGTCACCTGTTGTGATGCGTTTTTTCATAGGACTGGCCCACATGTTACTACCAACACCTTTTGTGATGCCACAATGGGATCTTACTTTGGTTCTCGCTTATCTAATGTGCACTCCATTTGAACCTATGCACAGTTGTACTTTACGTCTTTTGACTATCGAGACAGTGTTCCTTATCACAATAACCTCTGCCAGGTGAGTAAATTTACTGTGGGCTGTGTCCTACAACCATACACTTAATTTTTCCTGGACAAACTGGTACTCCGGAATAAGGTGGCATTCCTGCTGAAGGTAGTCACGCGCCCTTCATAAAGGTCAATCCATCACCTTGCTTTCTTTCTGTGCTCCACCTCACCCCTCAGGCGGAGAAACAGCTTCACTGACTTGACCCCCAGAGGACCCTTAGTTTTTACACCGATTGGACCAGAAGCAAAAAAGGGCAAAGCGATGCAAAAGGGAACCATCTGCTGATGGATAGTTTTATGGATCACAATCTGCTATGGGCTAGCCATGAAGCAGCCCCAAAAGGCTTGCTCGCTCATTACATCAGGGTAAAAGCTACTACCACTGCACTGGCATGTGGTGTGCCAGTTATGGATATTTGCTAGGCTACTACATGAGTCTCTCCAAATGGTCGCCAAGTAGTACTGCCTAGAAAGCCAGGTCCAGCAAGAAGGGCATTTCTCTTGATCTGTCCTACAAGATTTCCTGGTCTGAACCATTCCACATACCCATCACCTATGGTGGTATTGCTTTAGTATCTATTCACAATGTGTAGTTGAAAGTTTCTATCGGAAGAACAAGTTAATTTCCTTCGGTCATGCCTTTTTTTGGTAAAGACTCTAACTGCATTTTCCTCACCCGACCACCCTCCTCCCCGTTCTGTGGAATGTACTCATGGTCCTTTAATAAGATTCCAATCTATAAAGTCTGCACATTGCCATATTCTGATTTCTATGGCTCTGTCAGTCTGGGCGGACGGAAATCAGAAAGAAACTAACACCAGTGCAGATGTCATGCATACGTATAGAGGCACCAACGTCTAGGGCGGGACGTATCTGAAGGGAGCCGCACAATGCCATCTACTGACGCTCAAGGGAATTACTACAAAATTTTCCAAATTCAGTCTTATGCCTGAGGAAATTCTAAGGTGAGAAATCTGCAGTTAGTCTCCACCTGAAAAGGCATTACCGAAGGCAATTAATGTGTTTGTATAACGTACAACACTATCATATATGTACTCTGTATAGATCTGCAACCACAGAAAGGGTTGCACATGAGACTACACATCTGAACAGCATCTCCTTTAAAAGAAACGTACAGTATTGAGTTGGGTAGCAGAAAATCTCATGAATACACTCTGCCCTACACACTCCTGACACTGCCTTCCATCTGTTCTATCACCCCACAGTGTTTTGAGGACTTCCCCTATCTGTACTTCATGTACAAATGTGCCCAACACCTTCCCTGGACTTGCCATCCAGTGCCTCCTATATGTGCTTCTATGCTGTCCACCCCTAATTGTTCACTAGCACTGCTTTTCCTTACTCCCTAGTCTAATCAACACCTTAGCCATAAATCGATTAGGAGTTACCTGTTCCTTGTAAAAAGAGCAGAAGCTGTTGTAACATATAGTAATTTTGTTTCAATGAAGTTTACATTGCCTTTGTGTTTGCTGGACCTCTTAAATGTCTGAGGAAATCTTGCAGTGTTGCTGCACATTTGTTAACTGTTGAATGCCTTATAGAAGCCCGAGAATCATCTTTCACTGTACAAAAACCAATGCAATTGGCTACTCTTGTTTATGTCTATTTACACAATTTGTATATTGGACTCCTGAAAACCACCTTAGCTAGCACAGGACTCTAATACCACCAGCATGCAGCTGATTTGCAATTATAAGTGATACTGTCCTTGATGGCAATTAAAATCATTTTAAGTCATGGTAGACTGTCATGCTAAATCTCTTCCCAAGGCAGATTCTGTAAAAAAGGTACTCCTAGTTTAAGACGAAAACATTCCATTACTTTGTTCCCATTTGGAAGAATGATCATCGGACTGTGTGACTCCTAAATTGACAAACCAAGCCAGTCCAACTTATCTTCATCTTCAAATTAGACAGGTTCAACATTTCGACCATGTTGCCAAATAATGCAATAAGTAGCAGCATGTTTTATGCCATTATCAAATTTTAGATCCGTTTTACAGGCTATGTCCCTATTGAGAATCAACTCAAGAAAGCAATCTTGATCGGTTTCCATGTTGGCCCTCATCAGAACTTGCTTGCTGAATTCATGGCAGTTTAAAACATTTTTTTGTGTTTTTTACCGCAAGACTTCAGTTCTCCACTCTGAGGGCTCCATCGCTGGCTGAATCAATTTCTTTATCAAAACCAACCATCAAACATCTCCCAAATACCTTGCCAAAATCTTTACAATTCCAGAAAGCGATGGACTTGATAAGACTCACCTCTTTTCCCTCCCGTTTAGTTTTTAATTTGGTTACATGCATTTGTGATGAGAAAAGACAATTGTACTCCATTCCTAATTCATGTCAAACCCTAGTCTTTAGCTGGGGAGTCAGAATGGTTTTGTGATTGAGATCATTTGTATTGCTCCTTCCCCTGAGTTGAACCAGTTGAGGCTGGGCCTGCAAAATGATTCCTAGGGATTAACTGTAATCAGTGGAAGATAGTGGAGTAGCAGGTGTGAATTCCCTATGGCATATAACATTGACAGCAGCATAATAGGATAAAAATGGGAACTCATCTAAAGGTGTGATGCATCCATATCATGGTACTGCCAAGTGGGGGAAGGTCAGGCTTTCATATATTAGTCCGCTTAACCTTTGTTCGTGTTCTCGATGGAATGCTGAGATTGGTTCATCTCAGGAGTATTCTTTAAAGGCACTGTCCAACTTATGGTTGCCTGCATTTTAAGTTAATTTATCATGTGAAGCAGAAGCATAAAGCAGCCCTGGAAAATCGTTCAGTTTATCTCCCTGTATTTTCCTTTGCTTGCGAGATTAGAAGCATGGATGGTGATGGTCTTGTTGCCTGTTCCTCTGTCTCTGCTTCATGTTGGACCCTGCTGCTATGGAGAAGCTTTCTCATATTGGCTGTGGTCACAGGAATCTTTTCCGGCTCTCGGATTGAAAATGGTTCTGGACCTGATCGGCCCACAGGAGACAGCTTTTCAGTTTTCACGTACTTTCTTCCTTTTAGTGCCTAATGTGCTATGCTTGGAAGCATTCAGATAAAATTGCACTAGTTTGCCAATGCACCCATCTTGAATTGCAGAGTATAGAGTGTTAGGTTGACACTCCAACTTAATAGAGCAGTGTTACCTGATGTCTACATTCTCTTGGAATACATAGATAAAATATGACAAATACAAGCCTTATTGGGAGAATGTGTGAAGACATGATTAAATATCCACTTGTATTGAACTTGTTGACTCTTCACCACTAATAAATTAAGGAGGGTTCATAGGCAGTAAATGGAGAATCTTGAATTTTAACTTTCAAGTAAGACATTAATAAAACCTGCATAACAAGGCTTTTCCAGTTCTCGGTATCTGTAGATGTATTCAAATAATCGAATAATTGCAAAAAGCAAAAGTCATTCGAGGCAATGGAATCAGCACAAAACCAAAGTCTTAATAAATGCAATAAGGCAGTGTGACTTTAAGAAATTAAAGAAGCACAGCACATCTGGCAAACAATCAAATTAAAATGGTAAACAGACCTAATTACGGAAATGACCTCCAGCATCTATCCCTCTCCAAGCACCAAGCAGAAAAGAAAAAGGTATCAAAGGTCTGGTACTTTCCCAAAAAGCATGTCTTTAATAATGTTCTGCACAAAGAAAACACACAAAATCATAGCATGGATTTTCCTAACTGGGCAGCATAGAAAGTTTTCACCAGTCAAGGTGGATGGAGAGGACCTAGCCATGACTGAAGAGTGGTACTGCCTAGGCAGTAATATCAGACATGATGGATAGGCAGCCAGTGACATCAAGAGCAGACTGAAGGAGGCCAGGAACACCTTCAGGATGCTTAACAATGTGTGAAGGTCATCTCAGTACAGCACCAACGCCAAAACACCAAGCTGAGGCTTTTCTCAGAGCTGTGTCCTGTCTACACTCTTGTATGGATCAGAATGATGGTCGATGATGAAAAGGGACATCACCAAACTGTGAACTTTCCACACCAGTAACCAGGGCTGGACTGGGATTGGAAGCCAGCCCTGGCAATTACATCCGACTGGCTGAGGGGGATAGGATTACACTGCTGCTGCGCTGTTACAAGGGGCCATTTTGCAGCACTACTGCAAAACCGACCCCCAGTAACAAAAGACTAGCCCCACCGGTCTAAAACTGGCCCCCGCCTTTCCGGCCCACCGGAGAAACGCCTGCTACGGCCAGTCCGGCCCTGCCAGTAACTTGTGAAGAATCTTGCACATTCTTTGACCACAAACCATCTCCAACCAGGAACTGCCCATAAGATGCAAGCAAGAGAGCATGAACACCATAATTATGAGAAGATCGTGGAAATGGATGGGACACACCATTAGAAGAGAGCAAGACTTCATCACAAGAACAGCTCTCCACTGGACCGCAGAAAGCAAACAAAAGACAGGTGGGCCAAAGAACACCTAGAGCCAAACAGTGAAACCGAAATGAAGAGCCTGAACCACAGCTGGGGCACCTTACAGAAACTTGCCAAAGACAGGAGGTCCTTTGTTGGTGCCCTGCATGCCAGTGGGCATAACGGGCAGTAAGTAATAGGAAATGTTACTTGCACAGTACTAATCACATTATTAATTCCAGAATAAAATGTATTTCCACGTTATTCTCCTTGGCTGTTAAATTAATAATTTGTTAAACTGAAGAAATCATTTGTCTTACTAAAGCAAAAACACAAGTCAAAAGAATTACTTCTGCACATTCATAACGACAGAGGTTTTAATCATAGCCTTTCAGTGTTGCAATACAAGTACATCTCTTCCTGAGGAAGCCAAATATGTTACTTTTTCACACAAGGACAGATACCATTTTTTGCAGCTGATTTTCAATAAACAAATATAGGAATGTGTGTAGATCATGCACAACAAATAAACATGCACTTTTCTGTAATGTGGCAAATACCCTGTTAATGCGCTCCAGGTATGATAAACTAAATCAAACATGTAGTAGGCACTATTGTCTAATAAAATGTTTTACTTCTACAGACTGCATAGATTGAATTGTGTTATCATAGAGGTCAAATAAAATGTATCATGACCAAACATTTGGCTTCATTCTATGCCATGAAAACCCAAGGATGTGCTTTCCAACTAAGCAGTTTCCTATCTTGCAGAATCCGTATTTCTGGTGCAGGGTACTCCAATATCCAACAGAACACACTAGAGCAAACACTGCACTTGCATGCCTGTGCCAGGTAACGAATACATTTTACATTCTTTACAGCAGTACAAACAGCACATATTTTACCGTGTCATCAATACAAACACCGCGCCCAATATACAGTGGTGCGCCCTTGCAGACCATTTATGATACCATCTGTATTACCAACATATTATGTTTCCATTATAATGACGACAACTGCGACGTTCTATATTCCCCTATACGCGCTCAGGATAACTCATCCAATGCCCTCTCTGTCGGACTCCTCCTGAGTTGTGTCCTCTGCTGCTTTCTTCACCTGGTATGCTTGAGTTGGCCCCAATATATTCTTGGGTCGACATCGGACAGGCATTAATGCGTTGTAATTATCTGATTGTGTAGAACAATAGACCAGATCTGTGTGCCAGTCTGCCAGTTTGGGTAATGGACAGTGCATCCATCTCATTGCAATCCCTGCGTTTCGCAATTAATAGGCCTATCGCTGCCAACTTGCTGTCTGGCTTATGTATTTCTTTATCATACCCCAGGAGCGCGATTATTGGTGTCTCCGGCAGCGGCAACTCCAGCATTTCTGCTAAAGCAGCGAACACCTCGCTCCAAAACTTGCGGATACCCGGGCATTCCCACGCTAAATGTAAATAATTTGCACTTGCCGCTTTGCACCTCCTGCACCTATCGTCTTCTCACAACCCATACTTGTGTAAACGAGCCGGAGTATAGTATACTCTATGGAGATGTTTGTAGTGGATTAGCCTGTGTCTACCATTCTCTGAGATAGACTTCTTGTTATTAAAGCAATGCATTCACTGTACCTCTGTGAGTTCTATGCCTAATTCCTCATTCCAATCCCGTTGGAAGTTGCTTTGTGTCTGCGTGTTATGCCCGGTTATGAGAACATAAAGCATGGTGATGCCATGTTAGGGGGATTGGGACTGCAGCAGATACGTCAATGACTTCATTTCTTGTTGCTCTGTCATGCCTGCTCCAAGTGTCGCACGCAGCGCCTGCCGCACCCTGTGGTATTGATAAGCATCTAATGTAGTCACTCTGGGTGCCTGTGTCCTCGCTTGGTCCCAAGTCTTCACTATACCACCAGCAAAGAAATCCCCTATCTGCTCTATTTGTACCGAGCGAAGCGTTTGTAATATAGCCTTGTCGTTGCACTGAGGGAACCAGTCGCACCACGCAATTGGGAGTTTAGGAGAATATACAGACCCAAGCTGTTGAGCCGCTGCTACTTTCTGTATTTGAGACCCCGTGCACCCAACCGGGTCTATGGCGCAGGGCCACCCCCGCAACCCACTAACTAGTATTTTCGGTAATGGCGTAGGGCTGACCATGTTACGTTCAATATATAGCTGCGGCACGTTGTGTGGACCATGTATCCAGTAGAGTGCGTGTAATAATTGTGCGGCCCTGTAATACCTCTCTAAATCCGGTGCGTACAACCCACCTTCTGAGTACGGATTCGTTAAAGTGTCCCATTTAATTCGGGGCTGCTTCCCGGCCCACGCGAGCCGCGTCCGAAGAGTACGTAAATTATGGAAAAATGACTTGGGCAATACAATGGGAATGTTTGCGAACAGAAAAAGAAATCTTGGAAGAACTACCATTTTCATGAATGCAATGCGGCCTATAAAGGACAATGGAAGTTTGATCCATTGTCAATTGATTGTCAGTTTTTGTACTGCGCACCCATAATTTTCAGACATTACTACCTCGGGGTCAGTGTGTATTTTTATGCCCAGATATCTTACTGAGTCGGAGGTCCATTCAATAGGATACGCAGTAGATACGGGGTTAGTTACTGTTGTAAGGGGAAATATTGTCGACTTGTGCCAATTAATTAGTAGGCCTGAGTGTTGTCCAAATTGTTCAACCTCCTATAACATGGGGTTAACATTCTGTTCGGGATCACGTATATAGAGCAAAGTGTCATCTGCGTACGCAACGATGACCAGATTATAATGTGGAGAATGTATACCTCTGTGCGCATGGTACTCGCGCATAGCGCATGACGGGGGTTCCGCCACAAAAGCGTACAGAAGGGGGAAAGGGGGCAACCCTGCCTCATGCCTTTGGTAATAGCTATAGGTTGTGATAATGTTCCATTGACCCGCACACACGCCAGGTCACGCATGGGGTTTTAGCATAGAGAACCTCCACCAGTTTCAAGAAAACATCACCAACTCTCACCCTTCGCAGGACTGCATACAGGAACCTCCATTCGACCGAGTCAAATGCCTTCTCAATATCTATGAATAGGGCGGCAGCTTTGATATTCGGGTCGATTCTCGCTATGGTACTGAACAGGGTTCTCAAATTACATGTTAGGGAACGCCCCGCCCCAAACCCGTCTGTTCTGGACTTACCAATTTCGGTAGTAAAGGCGCCAGTCTGTTCGCCAAGATCTTGGCGAACAGTTTAGCATCTTTGTTAAGGAGAGACAAAGGCCTGTAAGAGGAAGACTTGTCCGGGTGCTTCCCGGGTTTTAGTTGAGTGACCACTGTTGCCTGCCGCATCGATGAGGGTATTGACCCTTCCTGTGCCATGTCTTCAAAGAGATTCAATAAGTGTGGAATTAGTCTATCCTCGTATGCTTTATAAAAGGCCACCGTTAGGCTGTCCGATCCTGGTGCCTTCTCACTAGGCATATCCTTCAAGGCTGCCAAAATTTCAGTTGGACGGAGAGGGGCCATAATCCTGTTGTGAAGTGCATGATGAAACTGCGGGTCATCATGATTTGGCCTGTACACACCTACCAGTAGCACATTAAAGTTATCTTTGCGACATCGGGCTAGCACCTACCTGCCCCCTTGTCCACCTCCACCTCTTGTAGTTGTAGCCCTGAGTTTCTACGCTCCCAAATCAGTACCCCTCTAGCATGGGAAGAGAATCCGGCTGTAACACATGCGCCCTTCATTCTTCTAGGGGTCAACAGCCCGGAGTGTGGGACCAAATGGGTTTCCTGGAGTATGGCCACATCCACGTTATGTCTATGTAAATAGGCCACTACTTTGCGAATTTTCCTGCCGTCATTAAGGCCCCTCACATTCCAAGACATGAATTTCATATGAACATTGGCACTAGCAGTCTGCATCGCGAGTACCATTTGCAATTATATGGCGGTGCATAAGAGTAAGTAAGTAAGGTCTTATATAGCGCACGAATGCCGAGGCGTCTTGGCGCTGTGGAAAGCAGGACGGCGGCGAAGTCAGGTGGGGCTAGATCACTGTAGTGGAGGGAAAAGCCAGGTTTTAACCTGACTCCTAAACTGCGATCTTGACGATAACAGCCTAATGTTGAGTGGAAGTTCATTCAAAAGCTTAGATGCCAGGAAAGATAGACAGCGGCCTCCCCATCTGGTTCTCTTAACTCTGGGAACGTGAACCAGGGTTTTGTTGGCTGATCTCAACGTCCTGCTAGGGGAATGCCGGTGGAATCGTTTATGGTATTCGTGGGCCCCCCCTCCTTTAAGGGCTTTATGGACCAAGCACAGTGCCTTAAACTGAATTCTCTGCTTGACTGGAAGCCAGTGCAGATCTCTGATTGAACCCGAGATAGAACTATATTTTTGGATTTTTAGCAGGGTGCGTGCCTCCGCATTCTGTAGGGACTGGAGTTTCAACAGCTGCCGTTTATCAACACCTAGATATAAGGCGTTACAATAGTCGAGGCGGGAAAGAATAAGAGCCACCACAATCATTTTTCTCAAGTCCTCAGGTAGGAAAGGCAGAATTTTCCGAAGTGTTTTTAGAAGAAAGTAGCAAGCTGATGTCAACTGATTGATATATGTAATGTATAATTGAATAATGTGTCTTACACAGTTCCGTGAAACAATACATGTGCTGTCCGTTGACTGCCGCATTACAACAACCCCACCCCCCCTCCTACGCCATATCCCAAACAGTGCAACATGGCTCGCATGTAACAACGAATGTAACCCCCCTCCCTTCAAAAAACAGTCCTCCCTACCCCCCAAACACTACCCAAAGAACACTACCCAATGTGTAATACACTTAGGAGGTGGTTACCGGACTACTGCTGTTTTCGGGCGGCTTATGCCCAGACTTACGTTAAATTTCTGTCCAGGCAAGTAGTTTCCAGAACGATATATAGTATGCAGTACTTATTCGTTTTGTTAGTCATTCAACAGTTCTGACGGCATAATAGCCATAGATTGTACAGGTGCCTGCATGAGTTTCTATCTGTTATAGTTATCATGCCTTCTAGTAACATATAACTCACTTCGTGAGCAAAATGTTTAACTTGGTCAGTCTTGCTGTTCGGCTGCCTCCTGCGCGACGCCGCCCCCCAGCCGCGGGATCCTGTGTAGATGTCTGCAGTTTATTTTTACTGTGATTCTTAAGGTCCTGTTGCAACTGTTTAGGGTCACTGTAGATTTTGGTCCTGCCATCAAAGTTCACTCTGAGTCTCACCGGATAGAGCATGGCATATTCGAACTGGAGCTCTATTATTTTGCGTTTCATGGGCCCAAATTGTTTGCGCGCTTCTTGCACCGTTGGGGTAAAGTTCGGGAAAAGAGACAATTCTGACATCTCATATTTGAGCACTTTTAACTCTCTGGCACGTCTTAGTGCAGTGTCCCTGTCCCTGTAGTTTAGAATTCTCTCGATCGAAGGACGAGGGGGTGCACCAGGAGGCGGATTTGGGACCAGTGAGCAATGAGCGCACTCGACGATGAACACCGATGAGAAAGGTTCACGACCCAGTAAAGTCACCAGAAGTGCTCTGTGACTAGCTCCATGTTCCCAGTCACTGTAGTTTCCGGCAGACCCAGAATGCGCACATTGTTGCGCCTAGAGCGCGCCTCCAGGTCCTCGGCTTTGTCACGTAGCACAGACATCAGTTTACCCATTTGCTTTTGTGCAGCCCCCATCTCAACTTGCGCGTCCTCAGCCTCTGATATCCTACGCGCTGCCATGTCTAGACTTTCAGCGTGTTTGTCCACGCGCTCTGAAATACGATCTAGTCTATATGACATGGAGTCTATCTTACCGTCAATTGAGGCCAGGCTCTGCTGCATAGCTGCTAGGATATGTCTTATATCGTCCCCTGAGTCAACGGTATCACTCCCTTGATCTGCTGGCATGGAGGTAGGGTCCTTGTCTCTAGTTCTGGCCGACTTGCGTTGATCGAAGTGGAGCTTGGGCTGCGACTTGTCGGCCTTCCCCATAGCGTCAGTCCTGCCCGGTGTACCGCTCTGCAGCACCTGATTGTACAGTCTGTCCAATAGCAGCAGTGCCAAACGATATTCTACAACCGCAAGTTACCCGGCCTTGCCTATGCCTCACCACTGCGGTGCACTGCCGGAACACTGAAGGGCTTCTCTCACTGCGTAGGACAGCCGGACCAGGGCCTAGTCTGACACTTCCTGCTGTAGTTTGCACACTCCACTATAGTTGCTGCCGCTGTCCTCTGCCCCACTTGCCTGGTACTCAGAGGTCCATACTCCTAAGCGGCTCCAACTCTCCAGAGCCTCGCCACATTGGCCCGCCCGCAGCGACGCACGTCTGGTCTATCTGTATGAAGCCGGGGGTCCGCACTCTACTTCTGGGCAGGGGCTCGCAATGATCCACGTATACTAAACTTAGGGCAGGGGTCTATCGCCACCTGGGCCGCCGTATCGTTGTGCTCCGCCAAAAGCTCGTCAATGCCCGGAGGCAACTGCGTGCGCGGACCGGAAGCTCCCGATCCACGCAATCGGTATCACAGCTCCGTATTACAGCGTCGCTCTCCGGGTCCCGGCCCCCTCGGTCGCTGCACATGCACACTGGGGCAGTCTTCTGGCAGCCAGGCCCCTCGGAGCGGCAGCGATGCCATTACCGCGCAGCCCTCACCAGACGCCCACAGGTAGGCCGCAAGTTCCTTTCGACGGCATCGGGCGCAGAGGTATCGTAGGATCGCTGCGCTCACAGGGATGGCTCTCCCCACCGAGCGACACCACCAGCACTGCTTATCACGCAATTATGAGCCTGGATGCAGTCGATTCTTGTAGGATATTACGGGCAGCTGCCGGAGCTCGCTCAAGCTGCGGCCATCTTGGTGTCAGGCAAGCTCCGCCCCTTCAGGTAACGATTTCTTCCTGCCATTTCTTATTGTGTAATAAATCACACTGATGGAAAACATTAGCCTATTCCAATTCTGCAAAAGCCATATAGTTGTTTTTTTGCTGCGCTAAAAACGGCACTTCCACCTACATTGTCGTATTTACCTTACAAGAGAACATATTAGACAAAACTCCTAATTGCTTCCAGTATAACACAGAAGTGCCATGCAGTTTACAATTATGGTATCTAGAAGCACACATAGCAACTTATTGGCAATGTAGACATAGCCATCTGCTGGGTATCTGGCATGTGTTCCAAACTAGAAGACTCATTAATCACTTTTTAACGTCATCTACACTCGCCTCTCACATCAAGAGCGTACACCCAGCCACAACCTAGTGAATATGATGCAGCCAAGTAACCCAGGAAGAAGTAAAAGCTAGACCAGTATCCGTCCACACGCGAAATGAGATTCTGGTCTGCAGTGTAACCCTCAAAACCATATGGAAAACCACCATAATGTCCAGTAGTGATAAAAGGCCATACACAAGGCAGCATTTCTGCTATTCCAATGCCTTGGCGTGACATAAAGGAACAGGATGTTGGGAATTACAGCTGGTTATAGCAGTTTTCCCCATACATATCCTCACGTTTGGCTTGGGCTCCTAATTACAGAGCTGGCAATTAACAGCAGTCAGTTGAATTCTTCCACAGCAGGTTATTTTGTGCAGTCACTTTCGCCATCTTGAGCTGCTGCCAAATATCTTTAAAAAAGGAAGATTATAAGAGAAGACAGCTTATGAATGTAATTTATAGATTTTCATCCATTGTAGTTAGTATACCGATGGTTATTTGTCTCGCAGAATCCAGGTTACGGGAAGCTCAGCGGGATGCATTTTATAGATAATCTCTGAGACAAACCTTGAAATCTCTAAATTAAACAATAGCAATAGTTCATTCCTTCTGGGGCAGCACCATCACTCACAGACTCTATCTGTATGCCTAACGACTGCTCCCATTGATCTTCAAATTCTTATAAAAAAAAATTAAACCATTTATTCTTTGTGCGATTGTGATCGGGAATGGTTCCAACAATCCTAGCGAAGGAACGTTCCAGCACCTTTAATCATGCTTTTACTTTGCTTGCTTTTACTTCCTCCCATTTAATCTTTTACCTTTCAATTTGATCCCCAGTTGCAAGTCTTCTGAGATTTATCAACATTATTATTCACTTGGACTATTTATCTTTCTAGATTGTAGAAACCGGGCGTTAAGACCATGACTGCTATGGCCTTTAAACCTGCATTGTTAATGAGTTCTATATAGCGTCTGGTGTTTTTTTTTTTTTTTTTTTTATTTAAAGTATTCTGAGTCTTTCTGCTCAAGGGACTTATGATTGCTTTACTGTACAGCTTTAGTAAATGTAAAATATGTTGAATGTGTTCTGGAAGACAAACATTATACCCTATAAATATAATTTGGTCAGATTAAGCTTTTGTGCTAGCCTCCATTGTGGCAGTGGCCTTCACACATGCTAGGGGGCTTTTTTTTATTTGCTAGCTTGTAACTTCACCTATAAATAAATGATAGCTTAGCAGAAACCGGCATCTACATTTCATTTGCCTCTTTGCTATCCTTTTGGTGAAAGCAGAAGAATATAGAGCACTTTTTTCTGGAGCATATTTCACATTTAATTAATAGAAAAGAGGATTTACAAGCCAACAGAATCCTGAGAAAAGGTAGCACTGAGGAGCTCAATGAAATTAAAGAAGAAAGTTTCATTGAGCAGCAGAAGGTAGTAAAATACATAATCCTGAACCAGACGCTTACGAAAAGAATAAAACGCACGTGTTTTACATTTAAACTGATGAACTTGAGGCAGTGCTCAAAGGAAGTTGCCCAATTGATATCATTATGCTGTTTGCAGGGGAAAATTTGTGTGCACAGTTGGGTACAGACTAAAGCAGTGATCACCTGTGGATATAAGAGTAAGTGTGGTGATCTAGTACAAGGTCAAACTCTCCCTCCATGTTGGGCAAAATGCCCAGTTTCTTGTGGGTGGACCGCTACTTGAGGTTTGGACCCTCCGTGCCTCTTTATCACTGGTTATGCAGAAGGTTCAGTGTGTCCTCCCATACAAATGAGACTGAATAAGTTCCTTTCTTTATTCGATCAGTTTTGCTTTTTATTTACATTGTTGAAGTATTCCAAATGGTAACCAATGCAAAAGCAGCCGACACGTGTTTCGCCCTCTGGAGGCTCATTAGCCTGGGGCTTTCTCAAGGCTGCGAAATATAAGCTAAAGAAGAGTAAGTAGGTGACAACCTTGAAGAAATCAGAAGCACAAATCCGTCTCCAAGCCTCCATGTTCCTTTCGAACAATGACAACAAATGTAACCAAAAAATGGAAGAAGTGATGCTTGCAAACAGCTTACATTCAGCAACCGCTCCAGATTTCTGCCTAAAGAGATTGAGTGCACTGATCCTGAGCAGCTTCTGTTGATATGAAAACAGGTTAGGAAGAAGTAAAGGTACATGGTCATAAATGCTGGAATCTCCAGATGGAAACACTTCACAAAGCCGAATGAGAGACTACAGTACGTCAGCTTAGTGTCCGTACACTAACGCAACTATAAATGTAAATAAGAATCACTACAAGTTATGTTGACGGCACAAGATGCTTGTGCTGTGATTTATGTCTCGCAATTAAATTGTGATAAAATAAACAACTTAACCATATACAGAAGATAGGGATGTACCCAACGGAGCTTTTTAATGTTCCTCTTTGCACATGTTAATTCGCATCAAATCAACTAAACTAACATTTTAATGAGGTCAATGCAATTGCAATTTTATAGGTTTAAAGTGAATGGATTGTCAAGAGCATATTGAAAGGTGTGGGAGTGCTATAGCCCTTGCCAGTAGTGATTTGTGGTTGACCCATCATTCTAGCAAATATCTGCAATAGTTTTAAAAAACAAAATGGATGTGGCAATTCTAGGAATCTGCTGTTGTCAAATGTTTGCTGGAGAACTAACTACTAAAGTGCTTCAACTGCTGAGTAGATAATCTTTTGTGACGTTGAGGATTCAGGAAGCCTAGCTCGGAGACCTTGAAAAGCTAATTCAGAATTGAAACATGAGAATGTCAGGCCTGAGCAGCCTGGGCTGGACAGAACAGGTTAAAAACATTTTCTTTAAAGGCTGGTAAAGTAAGAGTCCCGGTTTCACCATAACATAACCTAAATTAAGGGGAGGTTAAACATTTAAAAGTGAGTGCAATATTCGAGGTTACACTTTTTTGGTTTACCATCATGTCCGCCGCTTTTAAAACTAATCTGTTGAGCATCTTGGAATTGTCAAACAGTGAATATGTAGACAATACCATTCTATGATGGTAGCCTGGTCAAGAGGCTGTGCATTTGTGGGATGTGTAGATGACAAGCGAGCAGCCTGGTAACACTGCCCGGGGAGCTGCAGTATGCACTAAAATAATGAAACTGAAGCACACTCATTTTCAGGTGGATGTGCACGTGATCAGAAAAATGCTACAATTTGTGGGGTAATAGTCAATGTATGAAGTGGCTGACCCGTTGCCCCATGCGGAAGGTTATCGTGGATACAAAATACCGATCTACAGCCTGTAACATAGCTGGGATAACAGTGTAATAACAATCCACTGTTAAAGGCCAATTGGCTGTAAAGGTGCTTTTCACTATAAATAAGACACACCTAATACCTTTGTCGTAACATAAATAGATCAGTCCTGTGGCTTCGGACATTTTTTCCAGTGAACCCATCAGGCCTTTATACTTCATCATAGTCTTATCACCATAACTAACTCATGCCTACTGTATTGATAGTAAGCTTTCCAACAAGGAAACCATCAGGCCTACAGTCACCAAATTAGAAATGTAAACAGCATTGTCTTTGGTAAAGCCTTCTAAGAGGGCCTAATGAGGATTATTACCACAGTGCAAATCTTCTAGCCACACGGTTTGTTACAGAGGGTATCAAACACTAACATTTTTTCTGTAAACTGTTTAAGTCCATGTAACAAAATACCTCTTCAGATTTTAATAAAGTAATACCTGCCTACCCTTAAATGCCTGTTAACTTTAGCATGGCATTTTCACAATAAATACGTGAAGTCCAGTGACTTTATCATAATTTTTATACTTGCAGCCTCAGTCATTGGCTAACTAACTAGCTCATAGCCTTGGTCTTTGTTTTGCCACCATAACCAACAATGCCCTACTGTACTGAGCATAAGCTTCATAATAAGGCAACCAGCGAAGAACAAACACCATAATTATATAATTACCTAGGAGATGTTTTTTAATTTTTAAAATTTTTTTTTTTAAATTTGTTTGCTTTTATCAACAATAAATCAGACATATGAAGGATATTGTACATAGTCATATAAAGTAATAAAAAAGGACAAATAATATGACCGCAACAATATTAACAATCCCGTTCCACCGCTGGTGCTTACAGTCCGTAGTGAGCTACATGATTCCCACATCTAGCGGTGAGTATCCAGTTTGTCCCCGGTGCAATGGCTAGGATCATTCCCATCATCTCTGTCTACGACAATCCACATAATAGCAATTAACAATCTACAAATCTATTCTAATACAGAAAAAAAAATATCTATTCTTTATCAACTATAACATCCCAATTTGTCCCTCCCCCCCCCGGCATGGTCGGTCCCAGCCGACAATTACATCAGCAGTGCAGTATCTACAGGTTCCATTGCACAAGTATGGTTCTTCAAGTCAATCTTATAGTAACTAAACCATTCCCATAGCACACCATATAACGTCAGTATGTATCCTGCATCGGCGAACCACACCAGCTTGCTCTATCAGTCTCATGTGCGGTTTCCTCTCTCTGTTCAGTAATCTAAAATATCTATTGCAGCATATGCTCCCAACAGTGCATGCCACTCCATTGAAATCGGTATTTTTCTAAGACCTCTGCTCTCCTCCCGTTGTAGTTCCACTCCCTCCGCCTTGCCCCATTTCATCATTTCCGCATGCAAATCCTGTATAGATGGAGCCCTGGCAGCCTTCCATCGGGAAGTGATGGTCCTCTTAGCCAAGAGGAGCTCAAGGTTAGTGAATCGCACAGTCGGCGTTCCTCTCCGTCCCCGGGGCCCCCTGCCTAGTATGCAACACTCCATGGTGTCCCCCTGTCTCGTCGGGGTGACAGTTGCCAGTATTGCGCACACTGTCGACCAATAATGTCTCAAACGCGGGCAAGCCCATATCATATGGAGCAGGCCCGCATCATCTGTCTGGCAGCGCGGGCAGTCGCCATTCGTCCCTGGGAACATCACCCTTAGCCTACGTGGGGTCAGATATGCCCTATGTAGTATCATCAACTGTATAAATTTAAATTTCGGGTTTCGGGAAACTTTCCTAGGGAACTCCAAGATGTCGTTCCATTCTTTATCTGTGAACACCCGGCCCGTGTCACCCTCCCATTTATCCCGCAATGCCCGCAGTGAGAGTATTTTCTCGGTGCGTATCCCAAATGTGAGCCATTTCGTTAGGCGGGCCCCGTCACCCATGAGGTACTGCATAGTAAGCAGCGCATTCGTGGGGGGTTCAGTGCCAGCAGGTGACCAGGTGTTGCGAACGTACCTGGTGATGCCCGCATGCATAAGGAACAACGCCGTAGGGGCACCGTGGGTATGAACAAATGCTTCGTGCGACATCAGCAGGCCATCCTCAAAGAAATCCCCCACTGTGGTAACGCCTGCCTCCGTCCACGCCTGTAGGGCCCGACTAGTCGTTAGTCCCATTCGCGTAGGGAGTCCCAACAATGGGATAGTAGGGGCATAGGGAGTAACTTGGCCTGTGTAGCGTACTGCGTTTCTCCAGTATGTAATAGCCAGTTTAAGTAGCGGGGGAATCTCTTCCCGTGAGGGGGCATTCGGTAGCAATAGCCGATGTATAGTGCCTTTGTTCCTGTCCCGCGGTGTCATGCCCAGTTCATGTAGGTTGCGTCCGGCCAGCCAGTACGCTAACCACTGTAGTTGGCTGGCATAGCAGTACGCTCGAAGGTCTGGTACGCCTAGCCCGCCGCCCTTCGTGGGAAGTTGCAATTTCGCCAGACTAATTCGCCTTCGCCCAGAGCCCCAGATCAAGTCTGTCAACAGGGAGTTCAATACTTTAAAGGTCTTTGCAGGGACCACCAATGGCAAATTAGTAAAAAAAATACAACAGACGTGGTAGTACCACCATTTTTGTAATGGCCACCCGTCCTGCCACTGATAAGGGCAACGTGATCCAGAATCGCACCTGGGTTCTAAGAGCGCACGCCCTAAATTTCCGTCTAGGAGGTCTAGGTTTGAGCGATATATCTGTATTCCTAGGTATTTAAACATGTCAGGCGCTATCTGGAAGGACCAAGGGCCAAACGTGAAAGATCCGTTTCGTCCGCCCTCTTTAAAAACAAATACGCATATGACTTCGCTGCATTAATAGCCAAACCCGATAGGTCTTGGAACGCCGAGAAAAGGGAGGGCATGGGACTCGGGTCAGCTGACATGTCTCTGATATAAAGGATGAGGTCATCTGCATAGGCCGAGACCGTATGTATTGTGCCACCGCGCAGGATCCCTTGGTCTCCCGCCAGGGTGCGGAGTTTATACAGCAATGGTTCTAGCGCCAATATGAACAACAACGGCGACAGGGGCAACCCTGCCTCGTCCCTCGGGCAACCGTATATTGGCTCGAGACATGGCGACCCGTTCGTGCTCGCGCCGTGGGGTTCGTATAGAGTAGTTTCACCCACGCTATAAATTCGTCCGGTATACCATAACGGGTGAGGGCGAGGAACATATAGTCCCACCGTAGGGAGTCAAATGCCTGCCGAAGATCAAGAGAGATACAGCCTTCGGCAGTGGTCGCATCGTGGGTGCCCAGCATAACCTGGTGTAAGCGCCGAATGTTAAGGGCTGTACTTCTGCCAGGTACGAACCCACATTGATCCGAGTGTACCAGTGTAGGAATCAGCGGATTGAGTCGCACGGCTAGGATCTTGCTCAGGATTTTATAATCCGTGTTCAAGAATGACAACGGTCTGTAGCTGGGAATAAGTAGGGCGTCCCGTCCGGGTTTCAGCAGTGAAACCACTATCGCTTGCAGTGCAGTGGCTGGCAATCCACCACCCGTCAGGGAGTCTCGGTAGAGACATTGCAGGGAGGGGGCTAGTAAATCAATGTACGTCGCGTAAAATTCAGCAGGAAGGCCGTCAGACCCCGGGGTCTTGTTGCGCGGCAGCGCTTTGATTGCTTGTCTGATCTCTTGTAGTGTTATGGGTTTCGAAAGGTCGTCCCTTTGCGGCTGCGTCAGTTGGGGGACATGCATGTCGGTAAAAAATAGATCGAGATTTGTGTGGTCGACATCTAGGGGTGGGCCATAGAGGTCCGCATAATATTCTTGAAACGCAGTGTTAATGTCGAGTTGCGTGGACAGCGTCTCATCCCTGTCGTTGCGGATTTCTAATATGGGTGTAATGGGTGGAGCATTATGGACGAGGCGAGCTAGCAGTGGTCCCGATCTATCAGCCTGGGTATGTTGTTTTTGCAGGTATAACCTATGGTCTACCACCCGTAGCTCTTCCAGAAGCTCTGCATATTGGATATTAGTTTCCTGCAATTGTCATTTGGTCATTCGTACCGGCGGCCTCTCCCTCTAGCGCAGCCAGCCTATCCTCTGCTTCCTTAATGCGCTCTAGCAGTGTGTGCCGTACTCCCACCTTAGTGTTAATCGCCACCCCTCTAATTACCGCCTTAAAGGCATCCCACTCTATCTGTCGGGAGCCAGCAGTCCCTCTGTTATCCACAAAATAATGCTCTATCGCCTCAGAGAGAGTATGTCTGAACACTTGGTCCTCCAACAGCTCGGGCTGCAACTTCCAGGCTGGGATTGGAGTGGGAACCCTACCCCATTGTACAGCTAATTCCACGGGGTTATGGTGTGATAAGGTTTTCCCCATGTGGAGCACAGACAACTGCTCCCAGCAGGGGGGCAGAGCACATAAAGCGATCTATTCTTGTATGCAGTCTGTGTGGGGGCGAGTAAAAGGTGTATTCCCGATGTGCCCTGTGCTGTGCTCTCCAAGCGTCGTGTAGCCCCCAGCCATCCGCCCAGCCCGCTAGCGCTTCAGCTTGTCTCCGACTCTCAGTAGCGTGTAGAGGGGGGTGTGATCTGTCCAGGTGCACGTCTAACACAGCATTAAAGTCCCCACCTATCACGCAGGGATATGCCACCCAATCTGTCAGTAATGGGCTTAATGCTATTAAAAATTTATCTTGGTCCGCATTTGGGGCATATATGCAGCCCAGGACCACATGGGCCCCGTCCAACAGACCGTGCAGCAGAACATATCTGCCATTGACATCTATTTTTTGCTCAAGTGGTTTAAAGGGAACAGTGCCACGCAACCATATCGCCGCCCCCCTGGAAAAAGCCGAATAAGTTGTGGCAAATAATTGGCCCCTCCATTTCCGCTGTAATTTAAGAGCCTCAGAGGCATTGAGATGAGTTTCTTGCAGGTAAGCTATATCAACCCGTCTTCTGGTAAATTGTGTCAGTATGCGGTGCCTCTTAGGGATGGACCCTAACCCGCTCACATTCCACGTACAGTGGAGGTATGTGTCATGTATTACCATAATGACATTTAAGATGGTCAGTTACTGTCCTCATCAGGATTCAGAACCGTACGTAGGAGATCTGTTGGGTCGCCAAGCATGCCTTTATCCAATCATACCCCAATGCTAGGTTCCCCCGTAAAACGGCGGAGGACCAAACTCGAAACAGAATCCCAACATGGGCTATAACCAAGATATACAACAGCGCAGTTGCTCGGGGGGCGAGGGCCAAAACTGCGTTGGGGACCTAGGAGATGTTTAATAGCATCACAGTGACATTTGTGTGACCTTCAAGGACAAGCTCCATCCATTACAGTGACATGTGTTGACCAAAAGATCAAACACCATTAGTACTCCTGAAAGCTCTTTTTCTGATCGCATCAAGTCTGGCGTCAGCTGCGCTATCAAACCAGTCCTAAAAAGACAGTGTCTTTGCAAATACTTTTAACAAGCATTTGCAATGCAATATGTCTTGCATTTGCGAGAGTTTAAGCTATTAGCATTGTAAATGACAATGCCTTTTATTTATGTTTAAAAAGCCAAACATACATAAAGGCATTGTCATTTACAACGCCAATAGCTCAGCCTTGAGTAAATGCGAGACCTACTGCATTGCAAATGCTTTTTTTTTTTTTAATAGTGTGAGGCTGTGCACAGTGTGAGGCTGTGCGCCGAGTGGGAGAAGAGGAGCTGTGGGAGGAAAAAGGGGGCGTAAGGGAAACCGAGATTAGGAGTAGGCAGCGGAAGTCGGGCGGAGAGAAAATAAGCTAAATAAATAAAAAAATACCTTATCTCAGCCGTTTTGCGAGTGCTGTTACCTCTGACGCGCTGACATTGAGAGAAACCTTCAGGTTGCAGTTATGAGGCAGGGCTGGCAGAAAGCCCAACAGAGTTTGTCGAGTGGCGCCGAATAAAATAAAGGTTCAGCTCGCCAAACTCTTTTTTTTTTTTGTCAATATTTTATGCTTTTAGTAAGCAGCGCAGCGTGCCGCGCTGCTTATTAAAAGCATAAAATATTGAAAACATTTAGTTTGGAGAGCTGCGCCTTTCGTTGGAGTGGGGCGAGGCGGGGCTCGCATAATGCTCAACAGAGTTTGACTAGTAGCGCTGAATAAAATAAGGCGCGGCAAACTCTTTTATTTCAATATGTTATGCTTTTAGTAAGCAGCGCAGCATGCTGCCTGTGCCGCACTGCTTATTAAAAGCATAACATATTGAAAAAATTGAGTTTTGCGAGCCGCGCCTTTCCTTGGAGTGGGGCGATGCTCACAAAGACGAAAAGCAAGCTTTTGCTGCCAAAAACAAACAAAAAGTAGGAGGTGGTTAATAAGCGCGTGCCTCGCTGCCCCTCCCCAGCACCGCAGCGCCCAGACGAGAACCGGTGCAGCAAGGGCCTCAGATGTGCCTGCGGAGCCGCCTTCGCCGCTGGACAGTCACTAATTGAAAGATACACGCGGTCATTTGATATCTATAGATTATCACCCGCCGCACGGGAACCTTTCCCACGCAGGTCAGGAGCATCGATCGCCCACTCCGCAATAAAAATAAATTAAGAAAAGGGAAACAAACTCACCGCCGGGATCGAAACTTGGATGATGGCCCATCATGGAGGGAAGATTGAAACATCAAGATGTGTATGCGAGAAGCTTGCATCGCGCTTTCACTTTAACAATAGCTGCCGCCCCACACAGCACTTGCGGGATTGGCCGGCAGCTATTGTTTAATGTGATAGCGCGATGCAAAAATAAACACGCGGCCGCCAAAAAGTAGTGCTTACCGACTAATGAAGGAGACCGTGTAACGCTGCAAGTAAAAGATCCAGTCCTGATGGGCGGTCACAAAAGGAGACAGAGCGGTAACAAGGAGGGACTAAGAAGCCTCATTATCAATCGGAAGCCAGCATTTACCATGGACAATGACACCAGCCAATGAAAAATATGGGCGGAGGCTTCCACTCCACTTCTACATCTAACCCTACTACAGCATGCCTCGCAGAGCGAGCAACGCATGCGCTGCAAAGCTAGGCTCGACCTAAAAATGACATACACTCCCATTGACTAAATGTGTAAAAAATAGTTGGTGTTAATAGTGCGGTCTCCTAAAGCAAGCAAAGGAAAGTAATGTCGTGTGGTTTGTGGCCTCATGGTCTGCCTTGCTAAGTTGGCTTAGGCCTGGCTGCCATGATGCCTTTTTTGCGCACGTTGCTTTGTGACTTTGTTTTTCCAGCCTCTGCTTGTGCCCGGCTATATTAGGACTGTCTGCATTTCTGCCTTTCACCTTTTCTCCTGTTCCCTGTGGGTTACGTCTGCACAACATGTACAAGGTCGAAAAACAACGTCCCTCGTTCTTGCTGATCTGGCCAGTCCCTCGCACATAGACATAACACTAAGTACAGCTGCAATGGAGAAATTAGTGTGCTTTTAATATTGTGATTTCACTGTTGGAAACACTTGGAGAAAAACCTTTCCAGAGAGAAGAGCTGTGCTTGTCTGATGATGTAAACCTTGCATCTAGATATTGAGGTATGAGGGTCCGCCTGACAATGCCCAGAGGTCTTCTATTTTTATAATAAACTAGCTAATAGCACGGGGAGGGTGGTATGGTCATTTAGCCCTATATCCACTGCTTTATGAAATGCTTTCCCCGTTTGTATTCTATGGAATTGTAACTATGCTTATTATTTTATCCTTATGCATTATGCTGATAGTACTGGCACGTGTACTGTATCTTAGAGCACGGTAGTTGAAATAAACATTTTAAACTATACAGTGTCTCTTATTACGCACGTTGTGGACAGGTATGAGTGAGTTATGAAAGGGTGTCCTTGCTCCCGCGAGTCCTGAGAAAGAGAGACCGTGTTCTGGGTTGTCTAATCATTGGTAGCATCGTTGCTAATGAGACGCTAAAGCTAGTCGGATTGGGATTGTGGGTACTAAGGTGCATGGTTGGTTCACCACTATACTCCGAGGTCCTATTATCCTGTGCATAGCTTTGTGTATGTGCAGAATCCCTGCAACATGGCGCCCAACGTGGGGCTGCTTATCTGCGAGACGCTTGAGTAGTACTTGTGCTTGTCCACAACCCCCTTCACAGACGCTTCCGGAAGCGTGTGTGAGGGTGATACCTCCTATATTGACGTTTTTATAGGTTCTTTCAAGCTTGAAGTTGTTAAAAGGTGTTTAAATACAACCCTATATTGTGCTGCCTCATACTAGGTTGTCGAATATTTTTAGCCTAAAATGGCTGTTCAAATTGCGGCACATAGCCGCGCAGCGCTCCGGGCTCACTTGACAGTGTATGGAGTGCCTGACACGGGTGTCGATCTTATCTTTGTGGTACAAGCGGACCCTGCGTACCACTTTGAGGTGTTTTACTCTTGGGTCACTTTTGCGGCGGTGGATGGGACTGATAATGTGTTCCATGAATATACAGCCACTGCTCTTCCTATAATTTATAGGCCTTATCGGAATCTTGAAGTACCGCTCACGGCATGGCAACACCGGGTTTGGTTTAATGGCGCCCTCCCCCAACCGGTTACCCCGATTCGTTTAGGCCCCCTATCTATAGACGGGGCCACTTGGCCAGGTATACCCCACATCCGCGTTATGACGCTTGCAGTTGCTGAACTGCGTGAATTGCATACGTCTTTGATATGTGTGCACAGAGCTTTAGTACAGTATGTTACAGGCAACATCCAGGGAGCCCCGCCTGGAGTTGCAGCGCATCCAGCTGGACCGGGCGGTGTAACTATAAGTCCCGTCATGGTTAATTCGGTGATGGGCAAGCGCCCACAAAATAAGGATGATTTGCCTTATTGGCTTGCAGAAAAATTTGACCAGCTGGAGGCAGTTTTTCCAAATACTTCTCCTGTGGAAAAACACAGGATTTTGACGATTAGTTTGCCAAAAGACTTAATTCCCGAATTGGCAGAATGCAACAACTGGGGTAAGGTATTCGCAGCAGTATATGCGAAGTGTTTCGGCACTCCTTCCATGACGGTTCTCCCCTCTGTAATTAAACGAGTGCAGGATGAGCATGGCCCTGAAGCGGCTGTGGAATTAGGGATGAGACTGGTGGGAGTGTTCGATGTAGTAGCTGATTTGATCCTTGCGAATGTCAAGGGCGATGCAGTTAACTTTCAAGTAGCTAATGCTTTGATCCCAGAACCGGACAAGCCGCGCGAATTACCGAAAATTATTGCACAGGCTTACAAAACCATTGGCCGCAATAGCCTGGGAGTTAAGCCTTTTGCTAAAACGCAAACACAATCGCAACCTCAACCAAAACCTCAATCTGAGAAAGATGAGAAACCGTTCTTTACTAAAAAGAGCTGGAGGTTGAAAAAACAGGGTAAGCAACAGAAAAAGCCAGGGTCGCGAGGCGCGTCCCCGGTTTCCGTATCTTCTGAACGCACTTATGATTTGCGCGATAGAGCGAGAATTAAATCTCCAGAGAGATTTCAAGTCCCTGATCCGCGCTCTCCTCGTTCTTCACAGGCACCATCGACCTCCCAGACAGGTGGAGGAGAACGCCAGGATAGAGGCAGGGGTCGAGAGGCTCCATAGGGACGAGACCAACCTCGACAACAAGTCCGAGGGAAACCAGAAGAATTTCCACGTTCTCTCCCACAGTTTCAGAAGAAGAAAGTTGCAGCTGTAACAGCGAGGTATGCCACAAATGGTGAGAACGAGACTCCTGAATTGGACGTGGGCAGTGACGCTCCTAGACAGCGCCGCGGAAATTACCATAGTGCGGGAGGCACTACGTCCTCATGTGGAGGCGACAGCAACTGATACATTCATTACTGTCGAGACAGCAGACACCAGAGTGGCACCCCCTGACAGACTATATAATATTGTCATTCAAATTGAAGGTGACATACAGCGTGTTATTAAAGGGATTTTTTGGGAGAATCTGACCTCTTCTTACGACATATTGTTGGCGGAGGCGGATTGGCCGCCCCATTCGTACTTGCTGTGCGTAGAGGGGAGGAGGTAATCCTTCCGAGCTTTTCTCGTCATGTCCCCAAGGACAAAGCGGAGGCTCTCGCAGCTGAGTGGGCTGTGTCCCTGGCTCCGGCGTTATACCACAACCATGTGGGCTGGGATGAGGATTCTCCACCCCATGATATTCCTTTGCGGTCGCTGCCACAGCCTCAACCCCAATATCCCATCAAGCGGGAAGCTAAAGGTCCCGTTTCCGAAATTCTGACACAGTTAGAATATCAAGGAGTAATTGAAACCTGCGTGTCACCCATGAATAATCCCCTTTTCGCGGTTTCTAAACCCGACGGATCATACCGCCTTGTTTTGGATTACCGACATTTGAACTCCCATTGTCGGACCTTTGCGGTGCAAAATACACACAGTTCTGCGCTTGTAGACAGTCTTGTTCGTAAAAAATATAAAACGACACTTGACCTATCCAATGATTTTACACGCACAACTTGTCCCCGGAGTGCAGCCAATGGAGCGCTTTCACTTCCGGTGGTAAACAATTCAAATTCCGGCGTTTACCCATGGGCTACAAGAACAGTCCGGGTGTATTCGCCGCCCGTGTTGTCTCTTTGTTGGAAAACATAGAACCAGATGCGTGTTCGTACGTCGATATCTATCTGACAGACGACGAATTATACCCGCATCTTACCCGAGTGGACCGCATTATTCTTGAATTTGCGGTCTTAGGTTACAAATTTAACTTTGCCAAATCTCACATTGCTGAATTTACCGGGTTTTTTTTTGGGCTATGAGCTCAACAATGAAGGTAAGGGTTTAGCTCCCCATTTTTTGGAGAAATGCGCACTCTTGTGCCCTCCAACCACTCTGAAGAAGCTTCAGTCTTTACTGGGTTTTCTAAACTTCGGGCGTACTTACATTCCCGAATATGCCCAGCGTATCAAGCCTCTTTATGCTTTGATACAACCTAACTTTTCGAAGTCGTCCTGGCTTCCCGAGCATTCCTCGATACTGCAGTCTTTGCAGTCAGATTTACTTGAATCTAAATTCTTGTTGACTCGTGACAACCACACAAACCTGGTGATTAGAATCATTCCAGGGGCAGTGGGTTTCACGTACTTGACCTTTAACGAAGGTGACACAGTACCAATCGCATACAAGTCACATCTTTACACTTCCGCAGAAATGCGCTTTTCCTCTGTTGAGAAAGTTTTGACTGCAGTGCAAATGGCGATTCTAAAGGAACGCGCACTGGCACAGGGAAAACGCATTTTGGTGGTAACACCATATCCTGCCCTGGAGGCAGTGACGAAAGCAAGTGTACCGAACTCTAAGGCTTTGCACCCCCGATGGATACAATGGGCTACATCTCTGACGTCTCCGGATGTCACTTTTATCTTTGATTCTTCTCTTCAGACACAGGAGTTCTTACAGACTGAATTTGTTCATCCTCCTCCTCTGTCCTTGCTACCGCTTGAGTAGTACGAATGTATTATCTATACCGATGGTTTGGCACAACCGGCCACGGGTTCCAAGCATGCTTATTCGGCAGCATGTGCTATTGTTGCAGGTACCATGGTGAATGGCAAATTTAAATTGACTGTAGTGCACACTCAGGCACTAGGAGACAGTACTGCACAATTGGCCGAGCTGCGCGCTTTGGTGCTCGCGCTTGAGTTTGCAAATCCAGATGTGACAACCCTTATTGTATGCGATTCTTACTACTGTGTTCAGTCTTTCAATGACAATCTCTTCTTTTGGTCGCAAAACGACTATAGAGATGCAAAAGGCAGCACAATTAAGCATAAAATGCTTTGGGTTCGAGTGGCAGATCTGAAACGTCTGCCTCTCACACAGGTGATTCACACTCTTGGCCACCAGCGTGTGGGCGCACACGCTGTCGGTAACGGTTTGACGGACGAAGCTGCCAAATCAGCAGTAGCCACGTGTTCAGTCGCAGCAGTTACAAGATCCATGACTAAAATAGATAATGATATTTTGGCAGCTATTGCTGCGACAAAGGAAGGTGCTAATTACCCACGGGGTTTCCCTTCCAAATACTCTTATCAACTAGGTCCCGAACAGGTTCCTTACGTAAGAATTCCAGACGTTGGTGATCGGCTGATTCCCAACGCGGACCGCAGACTTTCCTTGATAACGGCCGCACACGAAGGCATGGCTTCAGCACATGCTGGCGTGTCTGCAACGTTTTCCATCTTGCAGCAGCGTTACTGGTGGCGTGGTTTATAT
This sequence comes from Calotriton arnoldi, assembly GCA_963921515.1. Classification (NCBI taxonomy): domain Eukaryota; kingdom Metazoa; phylum Chordata; class Amphibia; order Caudata; family Salamandridae; genus Calotriton; species Calotriton arnoldi. The sequence goes on from CAWUFW010004520.1 coordinate 1,184,783, forward strand.
AAACAGACCCGTACTTATGTGCTTTCTTGTGACGTTTGTCAGCAAATTAAGCCTTCCACGGTTACACGGCCACCACAGACACCGCTCTGCATTTCTACCAGACCTTTTGGGTGTGTTTACCTGGATCACTGCGGTCCATTTTCTTCTGACACTGCGTATAAATACATCTTAGTTGCAGTGGATTCGTGCACACGTTTCATCTGGGCTTGGCCACAACGGAGTGCTGACGCTCGAAATGTCATAAGGGATTTGCGTGTCTTTGAGGGAATTTTTGCCTGTGGCACCTTCCATTCTGACCAAGGTCCGGTGTTTGCCTCTAAGGCGTACAAGGACGCAATGGGGTCACTGGGGGTGCGGGTGAAATTTTCGTCTCCATATCGGCCTGAGGGCAATTCGATTGTTGAACGAATGAACCGTGACTTAAAGCAATCCTTGACAGCTAGAGTCTTAGGTACTGGCAGGAACTGGCTGGCCCACTTGTATACCGTACAACGTGCACTTAATAATCTCCCTAGAAGACCTCTGGGTGGGCGGACCCCATACGAAATGCTCTTTGGCATACGAATGTTTGTGCCCGACCTTGATGGTCTAGACATGGCGGCGCAATCCGCAATCTTTGATGTAGATAACCATTCTACTATGTTACAGGACTTACAAGAAGCCCGAGACAAACTTGCAATCGAACATCAACCTTCAGCCACAGACGCTGCGCTGCAGATTCCGGTTGCCGGCTGGCTTCCGAAGGTTGGAGATCTGGTCCGAGAAGGTGGAGAACAAAAAAGAATTTGGCCCCTCTTATCGTGCACCGGTTCCAGTCCTTGGCTTGAAGGGTACTCGTACAGTCATCTTACCACCGCTTCCTGGTCGAAAGGACAACAGATACATCTCTGGACAATGTTAAGCTACAACATCTGGCCGATCCTGAATAGTGTAACACCAGCGGTCTCTTGTCCTGTCATTTCCCGGACAAATGTTTGTGGCCCGAACGGTCACTGATGTTGCTATCGAGATGGTAGAATTGCCTGATCGCTTACTCGACTACCCGGATTCCGACGAGGAGACCGAGTATACCTACCCCGCCACCGTGTCCGTGGGTCACCTACCAACAACGCCACTTAGCCCAACACGTTATTCCTTTGACTCGGATTCCACCTCAGCACTTATCCCGTCCAGATTCAGTATTTTTGTATCCTGATTCAGAGGCAATTTTTTGATCCCTCCATGGACATACATCTGGTTGGTACTGTTCCTGATTTTTCTGTTCATGTCCATTGGCTTTGTGACAGTTTTTTTCTTACTCATCAATGGTCACGATTTACCAGAACGCTCTGCTGTGAACTGTGTCGCTGGAACTTTGGCTCCGCATTCTTCATCTCACATCATGAAGCGTGACCACACATTTGTGAACATTTCAGCTTTCCCAGTCGCTGATGGCATCGTATGGGATGCGTTAAATTTCCAAATTCATGGACCAACCGAGATTATTAATGTACCAAATGTCCTCCGTGTTTCAATGGGTGATGTCGTTAAAAGTAATATTCATTCTGACGATTGGGATGTACATGCAGTTGAATCGTTATTTACTGATTTGAAATATTATGCTTCTTTTAATGCTGAAGATTTGTACATGAATTCTGCAAGTTATGCCGATTTATATTGCTACCAGCATTGGGGCAACCACTTAATCCATAAACCACGTACCCTTCGGGGTCCTTTTAATTACACCCAGTGGGAGCATTGTCCGACCCCTTTGCCAGGTAGTTCCCAGACTCTTAGAAATAAGTTTACTTATTTTACAGACTTTGATAGATCAAACCCTGGGTCATATTATTTTAAATTAAACACTTCGTTCTCTCAGAAAATCATGTTGACCCACACCAAATTGCTATATTCGGGTTCCTTTTTGAACGCCTTATCTGAGGGTGGTTATGAGCACTGGCAGGACACCATTGACTTGAAATCTATTTGGGGCTCCAAATCATGGCAGGTACAAGGCACAGAAGCCTTGCACCGTGCTTGCCTTATCCCGGCCCAAATTTTATTTTTAAATCATACCATCTATCAAACAACGTGTTGGGGTTTGGCTACTTCCAAACAATTAAATGCGCCTTCCATTCCTGTATTGTCTTCCACTCCCAACGAGAGCTTGCGTTTCAATGTTTCCCTTACAGATTTGCAAGCTTTGTTTAAGAACAATTCATTTAATGTCTCCACGTTTGTTCAGTCACCCTGGTTGGCTTGTCCGACGGCGGCGAATGCCTGTCAACTGCGTTTTCTTGACTCCGCTCCTGGTTACAAACAGGATAGGCCAGACCCAAGGTTTTCTGACTCTCGTACTGTTACAACATATTCTGTTGGTAAATTGTGTAAACAGTGGTTGCAGCACTCTTCCTTGGATTCTGTTAAACAACATTTATCCCTCCTATCAGGCAACATTGATCTGTCCGATTTTGTTCTGGGGCCTCGTGGCCCACGACCTAAGAGGTTCATTTATGAGACTTAAAATGAACTCTGGAAGCTTTCGCAAATTGAGGCTGCTTCCCGTCTTCGGGAAATAGATCAAGCAAAATTAGAAAAGGTGCTTGCTGTTGACAATAGTATTAATACACTGTCTTCCCGCATTTACACATTAGAGAATATTGTTTCCTCTGTTGTTGATATTGTACAAGATGATGTTTCTGTGTTATATCATGGTCAAAATCAATTGCGTTCAGTAATGCAGTTTGCATGGACTTTGCAAACACTTAAGATGGGTAAAGTTCCTTGGCACTTTTTGAACACCTCTGCCTTGTTCCTGCCTTTTAATTTAACTGAAAAACAGCAATTCATGTCCATGAAAGATGCAACATACACTCTCTTACATATCGAAAAAATAGAGCCGTTACCATTCTCTGTGGCGGAATTGGATTCTGCCGTGTGGCTAGTTCACGGGGTTATCGCTTTGCCTTTTTCTTTATTTGAATTTAGTTTGTGCATGAAACATTATCCTGTGTGCCATTTTCAGCCCTTGGGCAGTGCCTTCCTGCATTAACTTTGGTCCCTGCCTTTCATGTATAAATGCCTTAGAGACGGAAAGGAAGTTTTTCTCACGGGGGAGTCATGCGATTCTACTGTGGGTCATTCCCTTATTTGCAAAAACATTAAATTGCACGGAGCTTGTAATGTTTCGGCTCCGAATCTTGCTTGTGTTTTAAAGGGCATTCCTGCTCCTGCTATATCTCCTACTTTTTCTGTGCTTGCAAATGGTAGCTATCTCCTTCTGAATAATCAGCATTGCTGTGGCCTGCTAGCCGGCATACCCTATATTGTAACAGTTTCACACAGGGTTGTCTGCTGCAAAAATGTGCTTTTTCCTCCCCCGCACGATATCATAGATCGTTCCATTTGGCCTTCCATTCCGACTTTGAAGGCAGAGTTCAATAAATTGAGCAGAATAAAGGCGCTATTATTGAACCAGGAGGTTATGCTCACATCCGCCCGGGAGACATTCATTCTCCAGGTGGCGAGTACGCACAGTGAAATACAGGCCCTTTTGAACACGAACCTCCCACAACATTTCGGTGAGCTCATTCACTGTGTTTTCAATGCATCACGCACCGAAGGTCTTGTGCACTTTTTTAAAGTTGTGGGCTCTGGCCTTGTTACCTCCTTTCAAACTATTTTTGGTGTAATACCGGCTTTTATTCATTCCATTTTTTCCAGCGTTTTTGGCGGCTTTCCGTTGATCCTCGCCTTAGCGGCTGGTATATTGCTTTTGGTCTGTGTGCTATGCAATGGCTGCGCTTCCTGGGGGCCTTCTCGACCACGGTCGACTCCGGATGCTCCGTGAACGCATCCTCGCTGGCTTCGGCATCCTGCCCTTGGCGACACTGAGTGTGTCCTATAGACTTTCTTTTCGCTTTGCGTATTTCACTTGCGTGCAACCTGTGATGTCTTGCATCCGATGTCCTTTCTCATGGTCTTTGGATTATTGCCTCTCCAATACGTCTCTGTCTCGACCGGATTTTGTCCAATTGGTGGGTCCCTTAGAGGCCCATGAACGGGACTGTTCCGGTGCTGGCTACATGGCGCGTGCGGCTGCACTTGGAATTTTGGCACAATGGGATATCTGGGCGGCTGCTCAGAATCTCCTACAACAAAGTCTTATTGAGTATCACGCAAGTTGTCCCGCAATGCTGTTCGCTGCTCCCTCGTGCGAGGATCATGAATGCAGTTTTGATTTATTGGACTGGATGGCATCTCTTTTTTCTGACGATTCCAACGATGTCCTCTTGGAAGGTGTGGCATTTTTCTGCACTTACACTCTATTGGATTAGGGGGCCTCCGCTTTCAGCGTCCTGCCTCCCTGGAATATTTTTTTTCCCTCTCCCATTCATTGTCCTTCATTGGGGACTATTACATCACAGACGCTGCCGTTCTGCTCCATCTATTTGTACTCTGTGTTCGTCCTCTGTCTTCACCAATGGACTGACCAGGGGAGGGTGTCGTGTGGTTTGTGGCCTCATGGTCTGCCTTGCTAAGTTGGCTTAGGCCTGGCTGCCATGATGCATTTTTTGCGCACGTTGCTTTGTGACTTTGTTTTTCCAGCCTCTGCTTGTACCCGGCTATATTAGGACTGTCTGCATTGCTGCCTTTCACCTTTTCTCCTGTTCCCTGTGGGTTACGTCTGCACAACATGTACAAGGTCGAAAAACAACGTCCCTCGTTCTTGCTGATCTGGCCAGTCCCTCGCACATAGACATAACACTAAGTACAGCTGCAATGGAGAAATTAGTGTGCTTTTAATATTGTGATTTCACTGTTAGAGACACTTGGAGAAAAACCTTTCCAGAGAGAAGAGCTGTGCTTGTCTGATGATGTAAACCTTGCATCTACATATTGAGGTATGAGGGTCCGCCTGACAATGCCCAGAGGTCTTCTATTTTTATAATAAACTAGCTAATAGCACGGGGAGGGTGGTATGGTCATTTAGCCCTATATCCACTGCTTTATGAAATGCTTTCCCCGTTTGTATTCTATGGAATTGTAACTATGCTTATTATTTTATCCTTATGCATTATGCTGATAGTACTGGCACGTGTACTGTATCTTAGAGCACGGTAGTTGAAATAAACATTTTAAACTATACAGTGTCTCTTATTACGCACGTTGTGGACAGGTATGAGTGAGTTATGAAAGGGTGTCCTTGCTCCCGCGAGTCCTGAGAAAGAGAGACCGTGTTCTGGGTTGTCTAATCATTGGTAGCATCGTTGCTAATGAGACAATAAAGCTAGTCTGATTGGGATTGTGGGTACTAAGGTGCATGGTTGGTTCACCACTATACTCCGAGGTCCTATTATCCTGTGCATAGCTCTGTATGTGCAAAATCCCTGCAACAGTAGATATCATTAGTAAGACATGTAGGTTAGTCTGCATAAATCCCACTTGATCTGCATCGTGTGGAACTTTATTTTGTGTGGGATTTTGAGAAATTTGTTCATCACAGCCAGAGCTTAGCAAGTATGTGTTAGCCAAATTAAAAATTGCTTCACAATTCCCCTTGGTTTCCAGTGATGTAGGTTTCCATAGCATAAAACACATTCTTGCAAACTACACATCAAGTCCTGTGGAGTGGATTGCAGAAATGGGCCTGTATGACACTAGTAGAAGCATGTATCTTTGCAAGTGTAAAACAAACAACTAGAGAATTTGAAATGTACCACTTAATAGCAGAGATTAAAGAATAACACCCTAGAAAGTTTACGTACTCCGTACTCTACTTGTACTCTATAGTTATACAACCAAATTGAAACTAACGAGACTAAACGTCTCATCCAGAGGCAAATATTGTGTGAAAGATTCTTGTTTTTCTGCTTTCAGTCTCACCATTATCCAAGTTCAGAAACGCAATGTGTTTCCCTTTCCAGGATTCCTAGGCTTCAAGCCAAACCACTTCTGTGTCCTGTCAAACTTTAATCCATGCGCACCTGAAAAAAGCATTCCTTTGCTGACTGTTCTAAATCCAGTGATCAATTTTAATATGATTACAAAGGATAACATTATTTTTAAATTTAGAGACGCCTGCTTTAGAAAGGAGCTCATTCATTTGAAAGAATTGATGCATTTGAGTGTGGAATTCATTTTCGAGTAGAATCATTGTTAGACTTGGCATCTTTTGGCGTGTTTCCCCTGACTTTTTGCTTTCTGACCTCCCGGTTTTGACTCTGTTTTTGCTGGTGTGATGATTCTGCGCACTTTCCTAACTGCGGTCCAGTGGGAAAGTGCAAGTGCTCCTGTATAAAATGTGTTATGGATTGGTGTTTCCATGATTGGCCTATTTGGTTTATGTGTCAGTCCCTTGTAAAGTGCACTGCGAGTGCCAGGGCCTATAGACCAAATGCTGTTGGTGGGCTGCAGCACTGGATTGTGCCACCCACGCAAACAGCCCGTAAAGTGTAACTCTGGCCTGCCATCGCAGAGCCTGTGCCCAGCCTGGGGCTGCCATGTCGACTTGGCAAGTGCACACACTTGCAAGTCCCTAAACCTTCCCTTTGCTACATGTTAGTCACCCCTAAGGTAGGCCCAAGGTACCCCTGTGGGCAGGGTGCGGTGTATGCGAAAGGTAGGACATGCCCGGGTGTGTGCGGCATGTCCTGATAGTGAATTACAGCCTAGTTCGTTTTTCACTATTGCAAGGCTACCTGTTCCCCCTAGGCCAGAACGGGCAGTTTTGATTATTACAGTTTATAATCCTAACTGACCCGGGAACATGGTAGAAATTCGAGTTTAGTATGCCTGGACTCAGAATGATAAAATGCATCTTTTAGTGAAGTTGGTTTTAACATTCTGTGTCTGAAAATACCACTTTTAGAAAGTGGGTATTTTCTTGTCTAACCATCCAAGCCTGCCTCTGCGAGGTTGTGTATTCCTTGTCTGGAATGTGAGTGACGGGGGCTGGGGGATGCCAGGAGACAGGGTGAGTCAGCGCAGGGCTGAATAGCCAGATCGACCTGTAGATGGGTGGGAGGGGTCGCACCTGGGCCCTGAATAGGACAGTGCCTTCCCTCCACAATGCTGGCTCCACCTCCTGTGGTGCGTCTGATGTCCCTGGCCTACTCACTGAAAGAAGGGACGGAGACTTGTCAACAAAGTGCTCCAGAACTGGTTTGGACTAGGCAAAGGCCTCTCTGCCTTCAGAGAACAAAGGAATTTGGGATATAAATATTGGGGCCCTGACCCCATGAATTTAGATCTCGCTGGAATCAAGGAACCTGCCAAGACGAAGAGCTGGAAGAGCTGCCAGGAGGAGTACTGCCCCTTTGCTGTGTTGTCGGGTTGGCCTGCAGCTGCTGCTTCTGCCTTGGGCAGTGAAAGGACTGGACTGAACTTTCTACAAACTTGTGCTGAGTATCTCCAAGGGCCAGGAACCGAGCTGGCCTCCTGTTAAGAAGTCTCAGGGACTACAAAGACTTCACAAGCCTCTGGGTACCGCTTCTGGAACGCTGTTTCAGTCGCCACAGAGGAAGGGAACTGCAACCGACTCCGTCAACCGAATCCATCCCTGGCCGGTGACCTGTTTGCACCGCAGACCGCATCGCCCCGCTTCGCATCGCAACCCTGGTCTCACCGTGGGCGACGTCCAACGCCGCCAACATCGAGCCGCTGCTTGCACCGTGACCTGTGGGCACCGTAGTTCGCATCGCATCGCTTCACTGGGCCAGCCGGACCAGACCGACACTGTCGCTGCAACTGGCTCAAGAGTCGAGACCGCACCGCATTTGGGGCACCGCTCGCACGTCTGCGACGCACCGCTCCGACTCGCACCGCTGTCCGACGCCAGCTCCCGCACTCCGGCTTGGTAGCCTGCATCGCAACCTGTCAGCACCGCATCGAGCATCGTCTCACCCTGCACCGCACGCCTTGGACTCACCGACTCCGTCTGCACGACGCTCATCGAGCCGCTGCCTGCACCGCATCGAGGGACACCGCACCTTGCATCGCTCCGTCTTGCACCGCAACCGCGACGAACGCCGACCGGCTCGTACACTCCGTACCAGCCACAACGAGAAAGGTACTATAACCGAGTCTGTTCATGACTCTGCTGGCCCGTATTGACGCGGTCGGCTGGAACTGTTAGACTCTGTGGTTTTCAGCATCACGGTAGGCTCGGACGGAGCTACCGACTCGTACGAACTTTGCTTTTGGGCTATTCCTGCAAAGAAGAAGTTACCGTATCAAGCATTCATTTTTAAAGTATAGTATTGTGGATTTTTGTCGTAATTGGTCTTGTCTTGAGTATATAAAATATTGGTTATTTTTCTAAACTGGTGTGGTGTCCGTTTGTAGTGCTTACACGGTATTACTGTTGGTTATGTGCAAATGCTTTACACACTGCCTCTGAATTAAGCCTGACTGCTCATGCCAAGCTACCACGAGGGTGAGCAGGGGTTACTTCACGAGGGTAACAACCCTTACCCTGACTAGGAAGAAGGGTCCCTACTTGGACAAAGGTGCAAGCCCTTGCCAACTAGAGATCCCATTTCTAACAATCATTATAAGAGCAAACAATTTAACACTTTCTAAAAATACTAGCTCATGATTTCACGCTGCAATAGCACTTTCTTGTAAGTGGTGGCGTCAGTCTGTGTTTCCATTGCTGCTAAACTGAGAACTCTTTATAGCAAATCAAGTTGTCATCCAGATCCACAAAATGTTTTGTGCACCTAAGTAGCCTTAAGTACACAAGTAAAAGTCGAAGGTGGAAATTCCAAATCTCATTTTATGGATTTAGGATTGCAGATACCATTTACATTTGAGGAAGGTCTGCTTATGTGACAGATTTTTTGCCATCTGTTGAGGAGTGGGGAAAGTGACTATACAAGCAGTGGTGGAAGAGCGAGGTCGGTAAGGAGAGGTTTTTTTTTTTTTTTAAATGCTAATAAAACCTACAGATTTTTCTGTTACTTTATTTCTTTTCTAAGTTCAGAGTAATTATTCATACAATTCCTAATGTAAAACGTTTTTACTTTTTTAAATATATTTCAGATTTGGATTCCAACCTGGGTTCGATATACTTTTTCCATAAAAATCATGAGATTTGTGTGAGAAATCTATTCCTTCTTTATGAAAAGCTCCCAAAATGGAGATTCTTCAGTCTGATTTTGTCAAACTGGCCTTTTCTCTATTTTGGGTCGTTATCATAATGAGAGCGAGCCATTAAAAATCCGTGATTGAGAGAGCTGTGACAGGTGTTTTGTCTTTTAATTACTTTTTTGTTTTAGAACATATAAACCACTGTAGAAGAGTGCATTCTGATGATGTATCTGCCTGCAGAGTCCTCCCCTTTTGAATTATCCCTACCAGGCTTGCAATTGTTCGAAAAAAGCTTTTCCTCAGCAGTAGCCAGCTATAGCTTTTCAGTGCCACCAGGTTCTGCACTGCAGCTGCCTCAGGACATGATGACATCCGAGTATAGACGGCGCCAACCAGCATTGTGGAGTCAGTTCTGTTTTTTTCTATGCTTCGAAGTTCTTCCTAGGTTCCCTTGCTGTCTCACAAACAGAATTTCTCCACATTAGGCAGCAGCTAGGGCAAATGTCTCCTCCAAAACAAGATGTCAACCCTTTTGTATCCACAGGACAAATGCATCTGGTGACTGAGATCAGAGCACAAGGTTGCAGTCTGCGATTCTTGTGCCTCATATGCACTTGAAGGCCACTAGGGAGCAGGACCCAAACCATTTCTGTCTAAGAAACAGTCCTCTTTTTCCTACAGTGAATGGTCACTCTCCCATGACCGTATGAAATCTGGGTGCCTTTTCCGCATGTCAAATTCTTACTCCTCATCTGACAAAATACCAAAGTTGAAGAAAATGAGACCAGAGTTTCTGGGTCCATCTGCCTACCTTTGCACATATTGAGGCCTTCTGGCTTACTCCTCTTTATCTGTTCAGGATGGCTCCTGGAGCCTTTGGGCTGCCCTTCAAGAGTGTACATTTCTGCAGTCTTAGTGGCTTCAACCCCGATGCCTCCTGAATGAAGCTCCCTTGTTAGAGCTCCCCCAAAGAGTAAAAAAGAATTGCCAGAATGGAAGAGGTTTTCAGCTTCCACTCGAAAACCATCACAGTATCAAATAAACCACCTTCCTCCCTATAATATTGATGCTGTCTTCTACATTACGAGCATACAAGATGCTAGTGGCCGAGACACTTCCCTAGAAGGGGACGTCCCTTATTCCTCTACGACCGCTCTAAGGAAATGTCCACATTTGCAACTGTTGTACAGAAAGCATCTGAAGTCTTGGCATTGACCTTATCCTCTGCAGAGGTGAAGTCTAACATTTTGGGAGCTCTGGCAACCCTCCTCCTTGGTATCGGAGCCCTTGCCTCTATTTAGTGAAGCCACTGGTTACATGAAAGAAACCCTTGTCAGACCCAGCAGTCTACAGACAGATTGCCAAATGTCAGACCTGTGCCTGGTGATCCCCCACTTCTTGTCCTTACACTTGACACTGGAAAGTCTGGGTGTCCAAACTTCTTCCACGAAGCGGAACCTAAATATCTTCTCTAGGGCATCTCCGAATAAAGTCAAAGAAATTTGATTTGATTGAGTATAAAGTATTTGATTCTGGAGGCCTGGCCCTCGCCTATGGTAATGTCACCTTACACTCTGGGTCAATATTTTCTCTCTTGTGGGAACTGGGGAACCTTAGTGAGTAGCTTTCCAGACAAATGAAAAATATGTTTACAGGCGTGGTCAAAGACAGATTAGATGCATCCAAACAGATCTTGAAATGTGAACACACTTGATCTTTGGGCACAGTTGTCATGTTGTGTCTGCACACTAAGACGTTTTCCACTGTACTCTGTGGAGTTGGCTAAGCCAAAGTCCTGGACATTCCCTTGGATGGCGAGTGACTGTTAAGGGAAAGAAGCAGATTCCTGTCTGGAGCTCAAAAAAAATAGTACAGCTACAGCTCTCCTGTTGGACCTGAACTCCCAGCACATTGTCTATCAATAGTACGGAAAGTTTTGTGGCTGTTCTGGGGAAGTGCAGTCCCATAGAGACAGCCCTCTCAGCCTGTTCAGATACCCCAGCAGCTATGTCATCCCTTTCAGGACAACAATGGATTTAGGGGATGGAACCAAAAGTAGCAGCAGATGTTGTCTCATCCATCCTCTGCCAGCTTTGCTGCCTCAAAACCTCCACTTCCATTCCTGCACCATACTTCATCTTTCTTTGTGGGGAGGATCTCCCATTTAGCCACTGATTAGGACGTAAATGCGACAGCTTGCTAAGTCATCATTCAACTAATCTGTACGGGCTACACCCTGACCTTCCTGTCACATCCTGCGGACTGCCACTCTCCCACCAGTACGTACACTTTTGAAAGTGGAAGTTCTTGACCCTTTTGAACGAAGGGGCCATAAAAGTATTATCCCTGGAAGAAACGGTCATGGGATTCTTTTCCCTTTACTTCTTGGTCCCCAAGAAGGGCAAAGATTTGAGACTTATTGAGGATCTTCACCTTCTGTTTATTGAACAGGACAAGTTAAAGATGCTGTCCTTTTTAGGTCTCGTTGAGCCAGCGCATGCGCTGCTCTGCGAGAAATTTAGTGAGTGGCTTTTGAAAGTGCTACCTGAGGCTTTTGCTGGCCTCAAGCTTGCGGTCACGCGCGCAGCCGCCATGTGGGTTTTTGTCAAGGCTCATTAAGCCTTGCGTGCCTCTCTCCGCCTTGCTTGCTTGCGCTTCAATTCCCTCCCCTCCCCCACCACAGATCGCGTCACTCTGCTGGCCTCCACTCCCCCCACCCCTCCCGCCCTCCCCCCGCCTCTCTATACTGCAGCAGGCCGTAGCGTGCTTTTTAGGTCTCGCCTGAGCCAGCGCGCATGCGTTGCTCTGGCGAGACTTTTAGTAAGCGGGTTTTGGAAGTGCAAACAGTGGCTTTTGCTGCGGACTAGCCTGCGTTCACGCGAGCGTGCACGCGCAATCAGGCGCCATATGGCTTCCCTTGCCACCTGGACGCTCGCGTGAACGCAAGCTGGTCGCCAGCAAAAGCCACTGTCTGCACTCCCAAAACCCGCACGATTACTTTTTACTTTCGCGGCCGCGTCAGTTTTACGGCCGCGCGGCCAATGCTTGTTTTTTTTTTTAAACGTTGCAGCTATATTTATTCATCACGGCGCCCTTTTCACTGGCCACCGCACTAACTTTTATTTTACTGTGCTGCCGTTCATCGCAGTGGTACATAAATATTTGGCTACAAGTTTTGCAAACTTACATTTTACAAGGAAGAATCTTTTAAATTTGTGAGCAAAAAGGTTAGACAAAGAAACGTCATTCGGGTGCATTAGGCAGCACTGATGTATCATGTTTACTGCGGTAACTTTAATGAGTGTGCATGTGTTATAATATGTAACTTTGGGTGCGTGTGAAAACATTGTGATGTGTTATTTAAAACGCACCTCCATAACATGCTTGCCTGAGGCTCCACTTTCGACCGGGCTGTACATTACTTCACAACCCGTCCTTCATAGTCTCCGCCATTTCCCAACACCTCACCGTCTCCTGAGCTGTTCTCCGGTACGTGATCTGCGCTGGGTCTGTCTATTCTCGGGCTCCCTGAGCCTGACACGACGCCTCATGGGGAGGTGCTCGGCAGCTATTACACTTCAGTGTGTCAGACTGATCCTGGGCGCCAGGAACACAGCATGTTATTTTTTGGGTGGTTTCAGTTTCGAGTTAGTTAACCCTTTGGACTCTATTTTTAATTTGAGCCTAGGCAGCTAGAAGGGATCCGCACCCAAACATAGTTCTTCGTCACCCCTACCCCAGCCACCAGTATCCCCTCCTCCCAATGGCCACAAAACGACTCTGACATGAACATGTCAGCAAAGCTTGCTGAAGTGAACCACGTGGAAATCGGAATCACCATACACTAGAACGAAGAAACGAGACAGAGGGGCTGGGACTGCGAAGGGAAGCGGAGCATTCCTCAACCCTACCCCCATGTGTCTTTGGCACCGGTAGCCTGGTTGCTTTGGCCGTTGGCAGTCAGGAGAGGAGGCCCTGGGAGCATGGAAGCGAGAGCTTTCCATGGAAAAAAGAAAGGGGGACATGGTCATCCCGCTAATACATTCACACGAAGTCTCCCTGTGCGGCAGCGGGAGGGAACCGAGTGTTCTCCCGACGCTGTCTTAGAGTCAAATTTTAAACTACCCTGTTCTACAGGAGCTTATCTTGGACCATGACCATCCCTTCTAAAATCAGTGTAATCGTTCTGGTTTTTGTTTTTCACACCGGGCTTCAAAGAGGATTTAGGAAGAGAGGCAGGTGTAGAGCATAATGCACACGCTTCCTTTTCGGGATTAACTTTTTCTTGGCCTGTCTCTTTTTAGTAGAAAGTAGGTGGGGGAGCTTGTAGTGCAAGGGGTGTGGCTTAACGGCTAGGGCGGGCGACTTTGAAGCTGGGAAACCAGGTTCGAGTCTTGGCGCCGCGTATTCTCAAACATCCTGTGATTTGGGGCAAATCACTTAATCCTCCCCATGCCTAACCAGCATTGGCATAGCCAATAGATCTCGCTTTTGGGACCTTATAAGTATTTAGTTATACAGCATAATATCCTTGGTGCAACAACATCAACCTTTGCATGGCTAAACACCTATAAGGTCCCAAAGGCGAGACCTATTGGCTATGCCAATGCTTGTTTAAAAATGTTCATTTAGCGTGCGCGCACACAACTCCCTGGCTTGTTTATTCCGGGATCCCTGTCCGGCTTGGCCTCCCAGGTTCCAGCAATCTTTAACTGTCAGCGGATGCCACTTTCACGGCCGCGCGGCCAATGCTGGTCTTCTTTGAAGCAAGGAAAGCATTTATGGGTATCCCACAGGCCTTCCAAGACTTCAGGATTAGAGCACTTACTGAACTTTTTTAACCCGGAGGTGTTACAGGACATCTGTTCGCGTCCAGGTGTGCCACTGGAATAATCTTGGTGGCTTTAGTAAATTGACAAAAGTACTTGTTTCTAATGCACACTGGAGATCTAGCACGCTACATTGCATTATCTCATCTGGCCGATACATCCACCATTACACTTCGTAAACAGCATAAAACCACGCTCCTCAAATCCTCGATGCTATGATCACATTGCCGAACAAAGATTGGGTTCAGAGTCTTTCGGGGCAAGACACTTTAGTGCAGTCTCTAGCCACGCAGCCAAAGAGCTTTCACTTGTGCCAGATGCACGCTTCCCCTGTTGCTGGCCATCTTGGTGGTTTTCATTTCAGTGTTAACACCACTACTTAAACTATTACATGGTAGCTGACCTTCCAGTAGTTGCTTGTATACCCGCCACTACCTAGGATTATTTGTTTTAGTAACCTTTTATGATTTGCACCGAAAGCGCGCAAGGCTTGGTACAAGGCCCGAGGTTTCGTAAAGCTGAAGTATGGCATCCAATTAAACAAACTTGCACTGGGGGAACGCTGATTTGCTTTGACAAGATTCAAACTTTTTGCCTGCATGTCAGAGCAGATATCAGTAGTATACATTTAACACACTGACTCTTACCTGCGCTATAATAGTACCTAACAATGCATATATGCATACAGGTATGATTTTTAGCTTCCCTATAGTTATTGAGCTAGATTCAAAGTTTAATTATGCATTTCCATTTGGGATGTGAGATGTAAAACATAGGAAAAATCCCAAAGTATTTCCACTATATCTAATAGTATAATTGCAGTCTTAAAAGAACAATATGAGTAGAGTGACCAGATCTTGAGAACCAAAAACCGGGACATTTGTTGAAAATAGAAGGACTACCATTTTTCATCCACGGAATGGCGCAGAATGACAGCTGTCATCAACATAGGATCACAGAAGATGCATTAAGAAAGTAAATACAATGTAATTTCTACAATCAAAATTATACCTATTAATTAAACTGCTTACTTCTAACAGTTGCTAACTAGCAAAGCTTTAGAACACCCAAAAAAGTGCCTCTCACTGTTTTCAGTCAACCCCTTCTAAAAACCGGGACATGAGACAAAATTGCCAAAATCTGCCCGGACAGCTGGTGAAAAACCGGGACTGTCCGGGCAAATCGGGGACGTCTGGTCACCCTAAATATGAGTCCCTTTACACTATTGAGTAAGTTTTAGAAGCCCTGGGGGCTTTTTTACAGGCCCCACGCGCCACCTGTACGTCACTTTTTCCTATATTAAGTGACGCACCAGCGGCGCAAGAGGCTTGTAAATAACCCCCTGGTTTTTTAAGCCTGGCGAAATCGGCTTATTTAAATAAGTGTGACTGGAAAGTGCAAAACTGAAAAGTGCATATCACCGGATATGTTGAAAATGAGATAGAGTAGCAATAGCTGATGTTATTTGACTGCCCATTTTACGAGATTTTCTTTAAATGTAATACTTGTATGTACAATTCCTGCAAGGCTGACTCTGCCTTTCATCTCGCCAAGGTCAGTTCACAGAGATCGGTAAAGGACTTCTCCAGATATGAGCAAAAGGCACCCAAACAGAGTTGGGTGCGTCTCTTCCAAAAGTTGGGGCAGAATTTGTGACCTTCTGCCTCCTCCCATCATTTAATTAACATACTGAATAATGGACAATAGCCATTTTAAAAATCTATTTCCACTAGTAATCGAATAAGATAGTTCAGTGGGTTATCTAATTAGTCGTCATTTATTTGCATTTGAAACAGAAGATGGAAAATGTTTCTCCAAGTGTTTTACCCCCTCCCCCCGCCCCCGCCCCCACCCCCGCATGCGCTGCACAACTCTGTACTCGGAGCACATTTCCAGCTTTAAAAGCATCGCCGCATATCAGTGGACCAGTGCATACACCTTTAAAGCATACACAGTTGATCCATGTGCTATCCTCCAGTTACAAGCGAAAGGAGTGGAACTCCCTATGCCCCTCCCCCCCCCAAAAACATCATTGACATCCAAGAAGCTACAGTGGGGCTCGGGTCAGAAACTTCATTCAAGGCCCCAGGTCAGATTCTCAAATTTAGCATTTTTAGGACGATTTAGATTACAGCATTGGTGAAGAGTTAACATCAGCTTTATAATAGATTCGAGTTCAGCCCTGCAAGGTACAAATTAATAATAATGACAATAATATCAACAACAATAATACTAATATCGATAATACTAATACTATATCATATAAACCATACAAAGCAACACAATTTAGACAAACATTTAACATTCAATCAAAAGCTGAAAAGTGGGATTAAAAATAATGTTCTTTGAAAAAGCAACCGTAACAGTGATTTACATAATTTCTTTTCGAGCAAGCAAGTAGTATGCTAACAAATAAAGGTTCAGCATTTTCGAATTCAAAAGAATACATTTGGCATTGAAAGTTTTCCCTTGTTATATTCTTCCAAACAGTGATATTGCACGAAACAGTAGGTGTTTGAAGGCGAACGAAAGAAATATGTTTGTTCTAGACGTGAACTGAGTTTTAAAGAATGTCAATTTTCAATAAGAATACATTGCATGTGTCCTTCCAGTGCTAATTTTTAAAACACATAATTTCTTTGTATTTACGCACTGAGTGTGCATATGTTCCAGCTGTCTCCTTGTGTACTTCTCCCACCTCCGCGTTCCTCGTGCCCGCCCTCCCTCCTTCTGTTGTCGGTGTTGCTTGCCCCCACTTGCTCTCCCTCCGTCCATTGTTCATGTAGCTCGCCCCCACTTGCTCTCCCTCCTTCCATTGTCCACGTTGCCTGCCCCCACCTGCCCTACCTTCTTCCTTTGTCCATTTTGCTTGCATCTACCAGCCCTCCTTCCTTCTGTTGTCTGTGTTGGGTACCCTGACCAGCCCTGCCTGCCGCCTTCTATTGTCCATATTGCTTTCCCTGACAAGCCCTCCTTTCCTCCTTCTGATGTTCATGTTGCTTTCCCCCACTCACACTCCGTCCTTCCTTTGTTTGTGTTGCTTGCCCCCACCCATCCTCCCTCGTTCCGTTGTCCGTGTTGCTCCTCCCACCCACCCTCAGTGTTGCCTAAAAAAAATCCACTGTGACACGCAGTGCTGGTCGCATTATGGTGCTTTTTTGCCACACCATCCATTATCCATGTTGCCTCTGCCCCGCCCTCCCATCCACCAGCAATAAAGAACAAGCATTGGCATAGCCAATAGGTCTCGCCTTTGGGCCCTTTTAAGTGTTTAGCCATGCAACAGGTGATGTTGTTGCACCAAGGATATTGTGCTGCATAACTAAATACTTATAAGGTCCCAAAAGCGAGACCTATTGGCTATGCCAATGCTTGTTTATTTTATTATTTGTTTTTAAATCTTTTTTTCATTTTCAGAACCATGAAGAAGAAAAGACTGTTACATAGTAGAACGTATACGCACACTTCAGGATGAGACATAAAGCAGCATACAATTCTGTTGGTAAGCAGTGATAATATAGACAAAATACAGTATGTTGAGGAAAGTTAACCATAAGAGGAGAGATGGCATCAGGGGTGCTATTAGCAAATGTGGAGTGGGAGCAGATGTGGTGGGACCATGCAGGGGTACCCAATGGTGGAGGAGAGCAAAGCAAAGGCACTCTATGTGGGGCCATATTTGAAATTCCTTAGTGTGCAGGAAGTTGAAGCAGAAAAGAAGGAAGAGAAAGATAGGCGAAATAGAAAGAGAAAATAAAGGTGTGAGGAGGGGGATACTGAGAGGTACGTTCCCTGGTGTGTGGGAAAACAGGTGAATGTAGTCTGCAAGGCATAAGGGGAGTGGGCATGATTGTCGCACTAATATTCGGGAGCTATGGAGGGTCCACTTTTTGAAGATATAAGTTGAGTGTATTCCATAGGCCACGCATGCGTGTGCTGTTAAGAACTTTTTTTATGCATAATGTTGTCTGCACTTCTGGTGTCACATAAAATGTTCCGCCATTTCTTGAGGGGGATTTCTCTGGTGGCTTTCCATTCTAGTAGAATTATTTTCATTCCTAGGGCTAGCATAAGGTTGAGTAGAAGCGAGCCATGTGTGGATAGGCTGATGTTAGGGTGGTGTGCTGCGGGGCCAAGTGTCAAGATCAGAAGGGTTATATTGAATTGAATTTTGAAGAAGTCTTGAATGGTTTGTTGTATTTTGGACCCTAGCAGATGGAGCAATTTACATGTGAAGAACATATGTTCAAGCGAGCCAGAGGATTCCTCACAGTGCCAGCATTTGTCTGATTGTAGGATCCCCAGTTTGTGTAGCCTGCATGGAGTTCAATAGTATTTATGTATTAAACAGAATCTGGATTGTTTGACTGCAGGTGTTTTAGCCAGGAAAGGAGAGTGCCAGATTCTATGCCAGGTAGAGTCTGTGAAGTGTGAGACTAGGTCATCTGGAATATATGAGGACCATTTCTTTTTTAGGTTTGTGAGGGGATGTAATCTTGGAGGGTCTGGTAGTTTATAGATGTGAATGAATGAATGAGGTGATTTTATAAAGCGCGCATTACCCGCAGGTGTCTTAGAGCTAGGCGGATCAAGGACCGAGGACATGGCAGCAAGCCGTGATAGGTCTACGTCACTTAGTTGTTACCAGCGGAAAAGAGCCAGGTCTTTAACTGCTTTCTGAATAGCTGCAAGCTAGATTGAGACCGGAGTGAAAGAGAAAGAGAGTTCCATAACTTTCCGCCCAGTAAGGTCAGCATTCTGCCGCCCCAGTTTGCTCGTTTGATTCTGGGGATCTGGACCATGTGCGCTAAGCTCGATCTTCGTGTCCTACTGGGCGCATACCAGGTGAAACGTTCCTGAAAATAGAGCGGACCGGTACAGTGAAGAGCCTTATGTATAAGACACAGAGCCTTAAAAGAGATTCTCTTCTCCACTGGTAGCTAATGAAGGCCGTGTAGCAGGTGAGATACTGGTTTGAACTTGGGGATGTTCAAGAGGGTTCTGACCACCGCGTTCTGTAGGGACTGCAATTTTTTGAGCAGATATTTCGAAGTGCCCAGATGAAGAGATGCTGCATGACCTATGCTTTTGAGTTTCCTCTGATGTTCAGGAAGTTCTGGATTATGTGGCTTTGCGAGCCTCCTAATATTTTTTTTGAGTTTTAAGAAGTTGTAGAATTCAATAGGGGGGGGAGGTCATGACACGAGCGCAGGTCAGCAAGGGGAATGGGGTTTAGTGTTGTGCCTATGTCACCAATAGTGTTAACGACTCTTTCTGCCCATTGTTTCTGGAGTAGGGTTCTGCTTTCTAGTTTAATTTCGGCGGTAATGCCATAGAGAGGCCATGGAAGAGTTGGAAAGCTGGTTGGTCAGTGTTTTATCAACACAAATAAGGGCTGATACCATATCTGCTATTATGGGGAATGAGTGGGCGACAGGTAGTTTTTGGAGGCTGTGAATCAGTGTGCAGTTTAGCAGGATGGGGGAGAGAAGCTGGAATTCAATGTGGAGCCTGGGTGGAAGTGTGATGGTTGTGAGTCAGTGGTCTTGTTAAATCACCAGCTTCCCAGGCCAGAAACGCCTGTTGGGATCTATGGAAGTCGGGCATGTTTAAGCCTCCCCTGATTTTGTTCAGTTTTAGGGAGGGACCGACAGTCCTAGCCCTCTTCCCCTTCCATATAAAATTCGAGATATCCTTGTTCACTGCGTTAAAGAAGGAGCTAGATGGATTTATTGGCAGCATGTTGGAGAGAAAATTGACTAGGGGGTGCTATCATTTTCAATGTGTCAGTCCTGCCCCACCATGTTAGGTGTTTGGGGGGACCAAGAGTTTAATAGGTCTTTAATTTTGGAAAGGTTTTTACTTTCATTGATTGAGATGGAGGCATGAAGGTCTTTGCCAAACCAGATGCCTAGATATTAGAGTGTCTCAGGTTGCCATTTCAGGCCGGAGGTACCAAGAATCAAGGGGGTGCAGTGGCTATTCATGGGGAAGATCCCTTTTTTTGGTACGGTTAACAGTGTAGCCAGATACTTTAGAGAAATTGTTGATTTCGAATATAATGTGGATAATAGCTGTGTCTGCTTCTTCAGTAAAGATTGGAACGTCGTTGGCGTACGTTGCAACAAGTTGCCTGCCGGATTGAATTGGAAGCCTTTGATAATGTTCGCTTTTAGGAAGCATAGTAGGGGTCCGATAACTAATAGGAACAGGAGTGGGGAGAGGGGGCATCACTGTCTGGTACCTTGGGCTAATGGGAATGGTTGGACAAGTGATTGTTTATCCTGACTATTGCCACCTCTGTTGCATTGAGAGCCATCATCATTTGGGTGAACTTCTCGCCTAGTTGGAATTTGCGTAGTCAGAACCTTGTCAAAGGCTTTTTCCATGTCGAGAGTCATCGCCGCGTGGGCGATGACCGACCTTTTTCAAGAGCATGGTAGAAGACTCGGATATTGTGGGCGGCTAGCCTACCTTCCAAAAATCCAGTTTGGGTTGGAGCAATGAGTTTTAGTATCACTTTCTCCAGTCTTTGTGCCAAGATTTTGGCATATATTTTACAGTCGATATTGATTAATGATATTGGCCTGTAGTTTTTGACGTCCAATGCGTCCTTTCCTTCTTTAGGGATGACAGCTATTGTGGCCTCAGAGGCCGAACCTGAGACACGTCAGGTGGAAGCGTACGATTGGAACAGGGCTAATAGAGTTTCTGATAGAAGAGTGAGGAAAGTTTTGTAGAAAGTTACTGAGTACCCATAAGGACCTGGAGCCTTACCTGGCATGAAGGGTTTAATGGCGGAGTGGATTTCCTCAGAGGTAATTGGGGCGTTGAGATGGGAGCTGCCATCTGCAGAGGCTGATCGGGGTGAACATGTGTTGAGATACAATACACAATATTTGTGGTTGATTGCATTGTCGAGGGTGTAGAGGTCAGAGTAGAAGTTATGGAAGACCTCCAGAATCTCCGCTGGGGAAGTAACTAACGCCAGATTTGTTTTTGATAGCCATGGTGATGGTTTTGTTTTTGGAGTATTTCAGATAGTTAGAAAGTACCTCCTCGGCTTCGTTTCTAGAGGTCGATTTCTTCACGTTGGCAATGTCCAACCATTTCTGCGCTCTAATACTTCGTTATTGGTTGTATTCATATTGTAGTTTGCGCAGCTTAGGGATGTCTTGAGAGCCCGCGGAGTGTCTGGATTTGTTTAGGGATTTGATCTCTGATTCTATAGAGTTGTGACGTTTATTTAGGGATCTGTTTCTGGTTGCAGCTAGGTTCATTAAGGTGCCTCAGAGGGTGACATTCAGGGCGTCCCACCTAATTGATTCCGAGGTGTCACTTGCTCTGTTGTCTTGCAGGAATTGTTGGATTGCTTAACTAATTTTGTTTTTTGATAGGTCGTCCTCCAATAGTGTCATTAAGGTGCCAAATCTTTGGGGGGGGGGTGTGAATATCTGTAAGTGACTGATCAACAGATATGCACGCATGGTTGCTGTTAGACTTGGCATATTTTGGCGTGTTTCCCCAGTCTTTTTGCTTTCTGACCTCCCGGTTTTGACTCTGTTTTTGCTGGTTTAGTGTCTCTGCACACTTTCTCACTGCTGATCAGTGTTAAAGTGCAAGTGCTCCTGTTGTAAATTGATATTATGGATTGGTGTTTCTCTGATTGGCTGATTTGATTTACTAGGCAGTCCCTAGTACAGTACACCGTGTGTGCCCAGGGCCTGTAAATCAAATGCTGCTAGTGGGCTTGCAGCACGGATTGTGTCACCCACACAAGCAGCCTTTAAATGTAACTCTGGCCTGCCATTGCAGAGCCTGTGTGCAGTCTGGTACTTCCATGTCGACTTGGCAAGTGTACCCACTTGCCAGGCCCTAACCTTCCCTTTTCTTACATGTTAGTCACCCCTAAGGTAGGCCCAAGGTACCCATGTGGGCAGGGTGCAGTGTATGTGAAAGGTAGGACATGCCCTGGTGTGTGTGTGTGTGTGTGTGTGTGTGGCATGTCCTGATAGTTAATTACTGCCAATTTCGTTTTCACTATTGTAAGGCTACCTGTTCCAATAAGACAGAATGGGGAGTTTGTTTATAACATCTTATAAACATAACTACCCCTGGGAACCAGGTAGAAAAGTAAAGTTTAGTATGCCTGAACTCAGAATCTAAAGATGCATCTTTTAGTAAAGGTGATTTTTACATTCTGTGTTTGAATATACCACTTTTAGAAAGTAGGTATTTTCTTGCTTAGCCATCCAGTATGCCTCTGCTTGGTTTGTGGATTGGCTGTTTGGCTTTGGGATGACAGGGCTGGGGAGGAGCAGTGGCTCCAGAGAGTCTAGATGGGTCAGTTTTGGGCTGAATAGACCTGGGCGGCATTTAGAGTAAGGGAGGAGATTTCCTTTCACCTGAATGTGCCTGGTCTGCCTCTGACAATGCTGTCTCCACCTCCTGCCAGGAAGCTGCACCAGAGAGGACAGAACTGGTTCTGGCTGGGCAAAGGCACACTCTGCCTCCAGAGAACAAAGGATTTTGTGGAATAAATATTGGAGCCCAGACCCCATAACTTTAGAACTCTTTTGGACCAAGAAGACTGCCAAGAAGAAGAGCTGGAGAAGCTGTGAGGAGGAGCTACCACTTTGCTGAGTGCTTTGCTGTGTTGGCCTGCAGTGGCTGCTTCTGTCTTGGGCAGTGAAAGGACTGGATTGAATTTTCTGCAACTTCTTTATTTGAGTATCTCCAAGGGCCTGGAATAGAGCTGGCCTCCTGTTTTGAACTCTCAGGGACTGCAAAGACTTCACCAACCTCTGGGTACCGCTTCTGGAACCGCTGTTTCAGTTGCCACAGAGAAGAGAACCGCAACCCACTCTGTCGCTGTCTGTGTCCTGACGGCACCGCAGACCGCACCGTCCTCATCTCGCACTGCAACCCTGGTCTCACAGATGACGACGACCGACGCCACCGAGCTGCTGCTTGCACCGTGACCAGTGGTCACTGCACTCCGCACCGCCTCGCTTCACTATCCTGGTCTCACCAACGCCGTCTCTTCTGCTGAATTCGACACCCATGACCGCATCGTGGCTGGGGGCACTGCTCGTAAGTTTCACAATGCACTGCCTCGTCCCACACAGCCATCTGTGCCGACCGACGCCAGCTCCTGCTAACCGGCTCTGTCGCCTGCACTGCAACCTGCCAGCACTGCATCGAGCACCGTCTCGCCCTGCACCGTAAGCTTTGGTCTCACGGACGCCATCTGGACGATAGTCACCGAGCCGCTGCCTGCACCGCATCGAGAGGACCCTGCACCGCTTCCATCTTGCAACGCAACCGCGACGGTTGCCACGACCGGCTCGCACCACTGTCAGCCGCAATGAGAAAGGTACTGTTACTGAGTCTGTTCACACTTTCTCTGGCCCGTACCGACGCGGTCGGCTGGAACTGTTAGACACTGTTGTTTTCAGCATCGCGGTAGCCCCGGACGGAGCTACCGACTCGTACGAACTGTTTTTTTCAAGTATTCTTGCAAAGTATACATTTTTAAGTACTGTATTGTGGCTTTTTATCGTTTTGATCTTGTTTTAAGTAGATAAAAATATTGGATATTTTTCTAAACTGGTGTGGTGTCCTTTTGTAGTGCTTTCACTGTATTACTGTTGGTTATGTGCAAACGCTTTACACACTGCCTCTAAGATAAGCCTGACTGCTCATGCCAAGCTACCAAGGGGGTGAGCAGGGGTTATTTTAGGAGTGTAACTCCTTACCCTGACTAGGAAGAAGAGTCCCTACTTGGACAAAGGTGCAAGTCCTTGCCAGCTAGAGACCCCCATTTCTAACAGTTGCTAATTAGTATGGGTTCAATTTTGGGGTTCTGGGCCGAGGGGAATAGAGACTTTTCTATTAGGATGTAATCAATTCTCATGAAGGTATGGTGAGCAGGGGAATAGAACATGTAGTCACTGCTACTTGGGCTGAATAGTCTTGAGGTGTTGATTAAATTGTTGTTCTTGCAGCAAAGTTTCATCTGTTTGTGAGACCTGCTGCCAGGAAATTTTTGTGAAGAGATTCTATCCAAAACACCGTCCATTGGTAGGCTGAAGTCGTCCACCCCCACCCGCCTCCCCCCACAATGATGCCAACGTTATCTGGTGATCTTTGTTTTTCTTTAAGATCCTGGTTATTTGTAAACATCTTTGATGATCATGTGTATGGGAGAGGATGGAAGTCTTCTGATTTTTTGCGAATAGGGTTTTTTAAATCTGTGGCAGGAGAGATTAAAACATCTGCGACCCAAGGGCAATAGAATCAGTCATCTTTAATAGACTCAATATGAGTCTCTTGTAGGAGAATCATGTCTCCTTTCAGTTTACCATAATTACCGATATATTTTTTTATTTTACCGGGTGTGAGAGGCCTTTCGTGTTTAGTGATTGAATTCTGATGCCAGCCATTGGTTAGAGGTGAGGAGGAATGGGTAGTGGAGAGCCGGTGT
Organism: Calotriton arnoldi; assembly: GCA_963921515.1. Lineage (NCBI taxonomy): Eukaryota > Metazoa > Chordata > Amphibia > Caudata > Salamandridae > Calotriton > Calotriton arnoldi. The sequence goes on from CAWUFW010004520.1 coordinate 1,209,170, forward strand.
GTACGGTGCAGTGTGCCTTATGAGGTGGGGGTAACCTTTGAGGTGATGAGCCTCTGTAGTGGTACATGTGCATTGGTTGGGCAGACCTTTATGATGGTTTTGAAGTGGCTTGATGAAAGGTGTGGTTAGTCAGTGCCATGGTCAGTAGATGGATGGTGTGCATATGCAGCCAAGATCATGAGGCTGCAGAGGCGTAAGTGATGTGACCTGAGGTTGTGGTGGAGAAATCTGCGAGCAAACTTAGTGGAGGCGTGTGTGGGGCATACCGCCTCAATGGTTGAGAGTCTGAATTGTCGACCAGCGGGTAGAGAGATGAGTGCACGCGACGTGAGAAACGCCTTGCAGACCTGTTTGGAAGACCGGGATACTCTGTGCTACCTTGGAGGGGTAAAGGGGGCAGAGGTGAGGGGTAAAAGGGAAAGAGAAGCAAGGCGAAGAAGGAAGAGAAGGAGTGAGAAGAACAAACCGAATACAGCCCAAAAACCTAAACCGCCCACCACCCATCCCTCGAAATGCAGACGAGCCGCATTTCCCCACCCTATCTAGAAAAGAGGAGAGGGAGGCCAGGCCTAAACAGTTGCAAGAGGGCTCCTTCCTAATGGTGGAATATCCTAGTGTTGGAACATACATCACATAATAAACATATTCTTGTCTCATTACGGACTCATCTTAGTCTCATATAGTCTTATGAGATACAACTGGGAGAAAATAGTAGAACATGTAACATGTAAGTAAGCAACCTGTAAGGAGACCCATGACGTAGAAGAATGATTGGCATGTGGATAATACCACAAGCAGAAAGAAAGCAAGCAGTGAAAGATAGCAGTACCGCAACAATGCTCAGTAGTGTAATGAGGGTAGAGCCATGCGCAAAAGCATGCACAAGAGCGCATAAAACAGTAACGGCAAAGCACATGAGCATGCACATAAGCATAGTGGAGCATAGCACACTGAGGTTATCATAGGCAATGGCGCTAAACAATAGAACTCGACAAAGTCAAGCAATGTGAGCAGAACTGGTACGTTGATAAGTTGTGATATAGGTCGTAACAGAACATTTGAGGATCAAGGTTGATTCCTCTAATGCGAGCAACCCAAAATTGTCAGGGATAATGTGGAAAGAGACAGCAGGATTACTAGTGATGTGAAACAATGGGTGGCAAAGGCCGAAGTTAACCAGCTGAGAGTTTCCAGTACACGACAGCAATAATATAGCGGTTCAACAATGCAGGGTAGAAATATGCAGAAGGATTCATGCAGAGAGGCATGCACAGAAGCATAAAGGCACAAGCGCATTTATATGAACAAAAAGCGCAAAGGAGCATAGCAACTGAGCGTATCATGGACAGTAGTACTAAACTGTCATCGGGTAGTATGAGCAAGACTGGTTTGTTGTAAACAGAACACAACGGAACATTAAGAGTCTAGGTTAAGTCTACTATTGCGATCAACCCAGATGACTGAGGAGTGGTAGGATCAAACGCCCATATCTATTTGGGTGGCTGTCCATAAAGGCTTGAAGGTTGGCAGGACTGTAGAAGATCCTTGTTTTGCCTTTTGCAAAATCTCGCCGGACCGATAGAGAAAGGAATATTGCGCTCACTCATTTCTTGAGGTGCCAAGAAGTCCTTCTTTGTGGCTACAGTGTCTTTAGAGTAGTCCTCGGCAATCGTGATGCGAGACTCATTCCATTCGATTTTTTTGATTTTTCCTCATGTGGGCGAGCATTCTTTCAGTGTGACTATATCGTAATGGTCAGAAGATCATTGTTCTTGGTTGAGTGGAGTTACCAGATGTGAAGTTTGGCGATTTGCTCGAAGGGATTCTGTGCGCCCATTCGATTTTGAAGTTTTTGTCGAACTTGAGGTGCAAGGTGAGGGGGATCTAAGCTTCCTTGAATTCAACGCAGGAGTTAGTGTCTTTTTTGGTGTTCTCTGGTATGTTGAAGATACGTGGATTTAATCTCAGATTACTGTCTTTGAGTTCTGGGAGCTCTCTCGCCATCGTCTTCATTGAGCGGTATGAGAGGTCCAAACGTTTTACAGTCGAGGTGTTTGAATCTTCCATGGAGCTAATTCTAGACTCTGCTTCAGTGACCTGCTGGAAAGACCCCTCATGTCGTTGCGAAGAGCTTGTATATCTTGTCGCATGGTGTCTGTGCTGGATTTAGTGTCTTGGGCTAAGTCATGGAGAGCACCCATGTGTTGAATGATGACTTCATTGTTTGCGGACATATCTCCTTTGGGCTTAATTGGAGAGTCAGGAAATAGGGGATCAGGTTTGGGTCACTTGTGAGGAGCCTTGCTGTCCTTGTGCTCTTTGAGATCTTTTAAGTCTTCCCTTTATGATCAGCCATCTTAGAAGGAGAGGCAGGGTATAAACCAGAGTATATGCCACACAGGTTGATGGGTATGGGCACTGTGCCAAGAGGGAGAAAAGTGGTAAAAAAAAGCTGACAGCTGGTTGCCCTTGTTGGAGGACTAGGATGGTGGAGAGTGTGCTTGGGGTGCACAAGGTGATGAAAGTTATCGTCAGCTGACCTCTGCTTATTGTCTATTGTTGCCTACTGGCTATTGCTTCTGGCTGTTGGTCGTTGCCTGTTGCCTGATGCCTCATGTTTACCTGATGTTTCTCTGCTGGAGTGTTTGCACAAAAAGCACTTAGTGAACAGTGTAACCACCCGCTGGGAGCTGTTGCTGTTGCCTACTGGCTGTTGCCTACTGGTTTCTGGCCTCTGCCTATTGGCTGTTTGCCTGCTGGTATAAATCTACCAAAATAAGAGGGACGGAGAGGGCTTGAGGAGGTCCAACGTACATGCCCTACATACAGTTCACAAGAAAGAAAGTACGAAGTTCCTATGTGATGTGTTAATCACTCGAAAGGTAAGAGTTTTAGAGGTGTTACAGGTAAAGAGGAGGATAGGGGGAATTCCTCCTGTCGGAACTAGGGCCCTCACACACCCAGCAAGCTAGGTGTCATGCTTCATCATTTGAGCCTGCTCCTCGTCGGGCCGGCGCTGCAATGCCCGACGGGCACCCTTAAGGGCTCTTTTCGGAGATCTTCTGTTCCTCGCCGTATGGGTGCCGTGGGTGTGTGGGGCCAGAATGAGTGTAGATGTGTAAAGTGATGATAAAACAGGTAAGGAGTCCTCTGTGATGAATTTATTCAGCGAGGGACCCGACCTGATTAAAAGTAAAGAGGAGGGGTGACTCTTTTGTTATAATGCAACAAAAATGCACTCAACTCCCAGATGGTCGACATGTTTCTCGCTATTTGTTGTCAAGGAGTGATCGTTAGCGATTCTTCAGGACCGTGTGAAGAAAAACAAAACTATCTACACATAGGTGGCAAGGTGCAACGCTACCTACCACTAGTAGTCCCTCAGGGACATTTCCTTGGGAAATGAGGTAACCTATTTAGGTATCGGATATTGCCTCATCAGTTGCAACAAAGTTAAAAAGACACAGTAAGTGGTGTCTCTACTCCCATTTGGAGCCAGACGGCTGACCTACCCCGCTCCGCTGCATCCAGGAAGGGTCCTTCCTACCCCTGCAAGGTCCTTCCTGGATGCAGCGGAGCGGGGTAGGTCGGCCGTCTGGCTCCAAATGGGAGTAGAGACACCACTTACTGTGTCTTTTTAACTTCGTTGCAACTGATGAGGCAATATCCGATACCTAAATAGGTTACCTCATTTCCCAAGGGAAATGTCCCTGAGGGACTACTAGTGGTAGGTAGCGTTGCACCTTGCCACCTATGTGTAGATAGTTTTGTTTTTCTTCACACGGTCCTGAAGAATCGCTAACGATCACTCCTTGACAACAAATAGCGAGAAACATGTCGACCATCTGGGGAGTTGAGTGCATTTTTGTCGCATTATAACAAAAGAGTCACCCTCCCTATTTACTTTTAATCAGGTCGGGTCCCTCGCTGAATAAATTCATCACAGAGGACTCCCTTACCTGTTTTATCATCACTTTACACATCTACACTCATTCTGGCCCCACACACCCACGGCACCCATACGGCGAGGAACAGAAGATCTCCGAAAAGAGCCCTTTAGGGTGCCCGTCGGGCATTGCAGCGCCGGCCCGACGAGGAGCAGGCTCAAATGATGAAGCATGACACCTAGCTTGCTGGGTTTGTGAGGGCCCTAGTTCCGACAGGAGGAATTCCCTATCCTCCTCTTTACCTGTAACACCTCTAAAACTCTTACCTTTCGAGTGATTAACACATCACATAGGAACTTCGTACTTTCTTTCTTGTGAACTGCTGGTATAAATGCCTGGAGGATCGCTTGCTAGCTTGTTTGTCAACTACCTGGCATCAGGGGTTGGCTCTGTTTGTCACTCCACGAAGGTATATGTGAAAAGCAGGCAAGAGAAGTGTGGGGTCGAGGCTGGGGGGAAACTGGAGGGATGCTTTGGCTCTCTTGTGCGAAAAATAGGAATCCCCTGTAATGAATGTTGAATTCCTAGGACAGGGAAAATGACAAATGTCAAACAGAATCGCTAGGCAAACGCTGGCCATGAACGGATACCTTAAGGCCTAAGTAAATAAGGACTGATGAAAAAACAACTTAATGCACTAATTAAATATATAAATGCATCTTTTTATTAGTTTCAGAATTATTAAAACTAGTGGCTAAAAAGTGAAGCAATACAAAATGCACTCAGACAATGACAATTCTTTACATATAGTGACAATGACAATATCTTATATCGATGAATGTTACTGAAAAGTTAGATGCCTATCGATAATTATCCAACTTTCAATAAGATTTACAGAAATGGATAACACAATACAAAAACATGAACAATGGTTGTATTGTATTGTATTGCTTCACATTTTTTTAGCCACTAGTTTTAATATTTTCTGAAACGAATAAAAAGCATTTATACATTTAATTGGTACATTAAGTTGTTTTTTCATCAGTCCTTATTTACTTAGGCCTTACGGTATACGTTCATGGCCAGCGTTTGCCTAGCGATTCTGTTTGACAATTGCTTTGGCTCTGTCTGTGCCGAGCAGTGCTCAGAGTAAGTTCAGAATAAGCACAGAGTAAGCTGTGTCACAGCTATATGCCCGTCATTTTAAAGTCCTATGAGCTGCAAGGATATTCGGTGAGCGCCCGTTACCAAAGGGCCGAGGGAGATCGTAAATATAGTAATGAGAGCACAGACTTGGGTCAGGATGGCCGCAGGGGCCATGCGGGAGATGCAGAGCTCAGGGTGCCGGTGCACTGGGATGTTGCTTAAACCTCTAACTGCCACGTGGCGGATGTAAGGATGCTAGCCTATGTTGCAGTGGGAGCTCCGCTGGGCTTCGGTAAGGAGGTCTCCTAGTGCACAGTGCAGTGGCACACGGTCGGGTGTGCGGGGGAGAGTAAAGTGGCACTGGAGCAAGGCAGGTAAGCTGCTTGCGGCAGGTGAAGAACCAGCTATTTATCTGATGCAGGATGTGATGTACAGCCGGAGATGTTTGGTAGTGAGGTGTGTCGGAGATGTAGTAGTACGACGGCGATAGTGTTGACCCCCGCAGTTGAGATGCCGCTTGAAGGCTGCGAGTATCAGCTAGTCGATGCAATCAATTGCTGATCATGGGGCCTGTATGGAATGATGGAGCCGATGTGAGATTGGTAGCGATGTCGTTGGAGGCTCCAGGGGATAAAGGAGGGTTCCCAGCCGACCTTACCACTGAAATCATCCTTCGATGATACTGCCGGCATGCTGCAATGTCTGGCTGATGGTGAATGCCCAGATGGACGGTGTGGGAGTGTGAAGTGAGTGGATGGAGTGCACAGCTGACAGTCTAGGTACCCATCGCTCTCTGGTGCAAGCCACGCCCGCCCCTAAGGATGCTGTCCTTGAACCAAGTCCTTCTGATGCTGATTGCGGAAGATTGGCTGACATCTCTCGCTCCCTCCATCTCCCGATTATTTTTGGCTTCACTGCTTGAGCTTCACAGGGTGGGTTCCTTGCACTATCAGTTCACACTTCTACTGTTCAGATTATCAACTGATCCACATGTCTTTACCTAAGTGCCGGTGGTGTGTTGGAATCCCTGCAGCAGTCAGGTGTCCATCTATTTTTTAACTTCAATGACTATGACTGGCTAGTGAAAGGAAAGCCCTTAACACAAGTCCGGGATAACCACTAGTATATGATGGGACTGCTCCATGACTCGTGGGTTACCATCAATGCCCCAAAGTACCACATCTTTCCCTTGTAGAAGCTAACCTTCATAGGGGCGTATTAGACACGACATGCAAGAAGGCCCTTCAATCCATCTCAGAGGATTCTGAGATTTTGGACTCCTGCATGGATCCTGGTTCTGCAGGAATTGCATCAGATTGGCCTTGTGCATCTTGTTGGTGGCACACACCATATGGTGGATTAGGACCTTCAGTGGTGTCTGAGGTCTAAATGGCTCCAGAGTCAGGAGAGTCTCAAGGCCAAGGTTCAGATTTTGTTCATCCATTTCTGCACTTGTTTATGGACTCCTCCAACATTTTGGCGCACAGTTCATTAAGCCCTTTGCCAATGTCATGGGCGCCTCCTTGCTGGGCTGAGGTGTAAAACTGGACAGCATGATTGTACAGGGACCTTTGGTCCACATCTCACCACTGCCTGAAAATCAATCAGCTGTAGCTTCAGATGGTCTGTTTTACAATAAAGTCTTTTCTTTCTCCCAACTCGTGTAGCAACATTCATTTCTGTCTTAGAACACCGGTACAACGGTTATATTAACAGACCAGGTACTGTGGGATTGTGGACCCTATATTGGAAGGTGATTCCCCTGTAGAAATGGGCTCAGTAGTGGGTAATCTTCCCTGTAGTAGCTCCCCTTCGCAGGCTGTCTCAGTTTGAGGGCATATGCACTCTCAGGTTCATCTGGTCTGTGGGTCTGCTGCGGGTGATGGATTTTCACAGATACTCCCCCCTTCTTTCAAGTACTGCAAAAGGTGCGGGAGGAACAAGCTCAACTGATTTTGATTGCCCCAGATTGTGCTTGGAAGATCTGGAATGTTGGTCTGTTGGCATTCAGCATCTGGCTGCCCCTTCCTCTCCCGTGCAGTGTCATTCTGCTGTCGCAGCAGGTTGGTCATGTCCTCTACCCCAGCCCCTAAATGCTGTAGCTATACACATGGGGATTACATAGTGCTAGTTCTACATATTTTACCTTCCTTATGAAGTCACAAAGATCATATTGAAGGCTAGGAATCAACCTCTAATTGAGGCTGCTGGGAAGAGTTCTTTCAATGATGCAAGTAGGAATGCATCGACCATTTCAAACCTTGCCTTTCTGCTGTCTTGCTATTTGTCTTGTCCTTTGCAAGCAGGTTCTACTGCTGGCTATTATTAAGGGCTATCTGGCGGCCATGCCTTCCTACATGTGTCTCCCTGATCAACCTTTCCGGTAAGTGGTATGCTTTCTAAAAGGTTTATTTTAGTTGTATCCTCCACTCCTTTATTGTTCCTAAGTGGGATTTAAATCCCATTTTGACTTTTTTGAAGCTTCTCTAGTTAAGCTGATGCACTGTTTCCTGAGTATATTTCTTACGCTGAAGACCATTTTGTTACTGCCAATAACTTCAGCTCATAGGGTCAAAGAATTTCATGCACGATCAGTTTGTCCACCTGCCACAGTTTTCTATCCAGGTCATTTGTATCTTTACACATGCCCATGCTTTTTACCCTTCCTGGTGTCAGTGTTTCAAACTGCCATGTCTGTTACAAGTCAATCTTTCTTCCCTCCTCAAGATCCAACTAAGGAGTATCAGCAACTGCATAGACTGGATCCCAGGCATACAGTGACTTACTAGATTGACTTACACTCATCAGGAAAACTGAATGATCAGCTCTTTAAGGGGCTTATTGGAGCTAAGAAGAGCAAGGCAGTGACCGAATGCACCACTTTTTCGCTTGGTCATTCTCTGTATCAAGATCTGCGATGCCTCGGCCAATGAAGATCCTCCAGAGAGCACTCATTGCCCACTCTACTAATGCTGTGGCTGCCTTCACAGTTCTTTCCAGAGTGTTTCTGGTTGCTGACATCTGCAGGGTGGCTACATCTTCATCTTTGCAAACTTTTGCCAAGCATTCCCGCCTCGTGTTTTAGGCAAGTAGTGACTGGCGCTTTGCCTGATAAGTCTTTCATGACTTGCTGGCTTTATCAGCATTACCCCATCCCAGGAAGTTCTTGCTTTGATATTCCTCATAAGGTATAATGTATTTATGGGAAAATGTATCAATCCTCCTTTCTCCTGTGAGGAGTTCGTGCCAAGGCAAATAAGATCCCAAGCTATGCTGTGTTGCTATGTTGAGACAAAAGTTCACAGTGCCAGTTGATATGTAAAATTCTGAGTGTTATCATGTCTGGAGGCGGAGACAAGGCCGGAGACTCGGCCAGCGATGCATGGCGACGTTGGAGCGCTATTGCTCAGGGAATGTTTTTCAGGACCTGTGTGAACCCTGGAAGGGACTGATAATTTGAGGAATCTGTGGGAAGTTTGTATTCGCCAGAAATATCATACCGAAGCTAAGTAACTCTCCCTACAGAAACAATTTTGTGAAAGTAGTTTTATATAATAAGTAGCTAATTAAACATTGATATGAAATGAGGTCCCTGGGACATAAATAGTGTGTCCATTGTTGTGCTCCTGCAACAAAGAAGACTGTACTTAATCTCCAGGTCTGGATTGGCTCATTCTATAAATGCTGTGATTACCTTAAAAAATTATCATCGTAAGAATTCTAAGTCGGGTATTTTTATCTGTTCTGTCGCACACATTTATTATTTTTTTGCAGGTATCTCTCTTACACAGTCATAAGCTTAGACAAACCAAATACTTGACAGTTCTTACACTTTCAGCAAAAAACTTTCACATTGAAAGGGAATGACCCATCTTATAAATTATCACAATTGTCCAATAATTTTACACCTGAAGTTGGAGGGGAAGTGACAGTAGTTACCCTGAGAATTTAAATATTTTTATGGTTATGAAATTTTAAATTGTGGATCAAAATTTATTGGGTAAAACTTCCTCTTTAAGTGCAACACCAGTGCTTTGCCAAGTCTTGAACAGCCTTGCTTTGAGGCTGTGAAGTATGAAGTTAGAAACACAAAATAACATATTTCTGTTTTTAATTGGTCCAGAGGACTCCTGGGAGCATGCCAAAAACTGTATGTTTGAGGAGCAATGAAGTGTAGTAAATCAAAACATTTATAATCTCTTTAGCAACTAGTTGTAGTTATTCATCAATTTTGAGCCGATATGGTATTCTTCAAACCAGATTTCTAGCCTTAAAGGAAACTCTAAACATGTATATCTGGGAGTGTGCGAAAGTTCTGTAATTTGCTTTTCTGTAGTTAACCAAAATCATGCAAAATTACATGTAATTAAGTGAAATGCAAATCTGTCATTCTGAGCCTACATGTTAGCACGTAATGCGTCCTCGCATTAATTTTTGGTGCAAGGATGCATTTAACAAAAGCCCTGCAAACAGCCGCTCATGTTCCGTTGCTCACTTACGTTTGCAAATGGCGAGTTTCACTGTACATTTTTGCTGCAAATGCTGTATAGTTACGCAAAGTAGCGTGATGGTGGGATTTCTCGTACCAAGCACAATGTGAAATAACCCAGAATTATGCAAATTGCACAGTGTAAATTTAAATTTTGCTCATGCCTTTATATTAGCTGTTGCTTAAGTGATCAAAAAAAGTTATTGGAAGTCAAAATGGACTCTTTTTTTGAAATCTTACATTTTGTATTTGTTTGTAGCTGGCAGCCTGTCATTGACTACATTGACAGTAAATTTGAAGACTACTTAAATGCTGAATCTCGTGTGAACAGACGACAGATGCCCGACAACAGAGTTCAGTGTTGTTTATACTTCATCGCCCCTTCAGGACACGGGTCAGTATTCAAGTTACTTACGTGGTAGAAATGACCAGTTTAATTTATTAAAGTCTTTCATGAAGTGGGTGCTAACCTTCTGTATGGCCCCAGTGCTTCACTCGGTACTGGAGAGCATTTTGTTTAAACTGAATCTTCCGATCCCCACCGTTAGTGGTATTTTTATCCAAACAGAACCTTACCCTATTGCTGTACAAATTACATTAATCTGTAACTTAAGGTGCCAGCTGACAACCAGGACCCATGCCACTGCTTGGGTACTGTCCACTCTTGGATGTTCTCATTCTATCTGTATTTACACGAACTGAGATTGACTGTATCCTCATCAAGGCTGAGGTTTAATCTTGAAGTTTTGTTAAAATCCATACTTCCCAAAAGCTTCCCCACTGTCCCCCTGCTCCACAAATCTTTCACCAAGTTTTTGACTTAACCCTTCTGCAAAGATTCCATGAGCCTCCAACAAAGAATCGAACCCTACTCCCAGGCCTACACTTTCTGCTCCACCATAAAGTTGCACGTCCTCTCCCATGTTGATGGCATAAATGCCTTATGACTCTCCCCTTGCCCAACTCAAGCTGCTTTCTGTGTAGGTGATCTTTCTGTTCCAGAACCAACCTTTCTTGTTTCTGCAGAATAAGATAGTTTTGGTCTACACTGACTATGACATTGCAGTGTTCTAGCCAATATCAACATAAAGGGGGAGATAAGAGGAATATCCTAGAGGAGCTTGTCCTCCTACTGACTTGTACCATCAAAAACAAAAGAGCCCGTCCGTACTTAGTAAGCTAATCCTCCACAGGATAGATAAAACACTTGGTTTTATTATGCTGCTACGATGAAGCATGCTATTAGGAGTGATAGCCCTAAACCGGTCCTAGGATGCTTGTTTCTGGTCTAGGGAGGACCTGACTTGGCAGTTCGGGCTGGACTGTTCCCCTAAGGAGCAGGGTCAAGACTGATTTGTATATGGCTGGGTCCAAACTGGGGTGAAATAGTGAGCAAAAGAACAATGGCTTAAACCCAGATCTCTTGACTGGGGTGAGGGGTTGAAAAGTTTCATCACGCCATCCATCATATTGTTGTGTTTACTTTTAGAAAGGGGGCATTTTCTTGCTTTAACATTCTGTACTTCTGCCTGCCTGTGGAATCCATGTCTGAGGGAGTGTGACAGTTGGGCTGTTTGTGCATTCACTCTAGACAGTCACACAAAGATAGTGTGCCCTGCATATCCTGATGGACCATCACCACCAAGCTGATGGGTCTTCATGAGCTAGAATGGTGGGTGGAATTGTCACTGACACCTGAATAAAGTTGTGCCTGTCCTCACACAAAGCTGTCACCACCCCCCTGTAGTGTCTGGAGCTATTGTCAGAGAAAGGCAGGTCGTGTGCACTACAAAGACTTTCCTTTAAAGTTCGTCTACTTCAAAGGCAGATACTGGTATAAGTACTGGAGCTGTGACACCATAACTTCAGAACACTTCTGGACTGAAGGACATTCTGCCAGGAAGAAGAGCCGGATGCGGTAGGAGGGGAACTGCCAATCTGCTTGTTGCTTCATTTTGTTGTGCTGAACTGCTGCTTCTGTCCTGGGAGTGAAAGGGCTGCACTTTGCTTTCTACATTCTGCTTCCAAGGTTCTCGAAGGGCTTTTGTGTGCTTGCCACCTTTTAAGAAGTCCCAGGGCCATTAAAGACTTCATCTGCTGCCCCTGAACTCATCTGCCTGGGAGTTCCGACCTGCCAAGTGGTGCCAATTCCAGTTATGGGTCCTTAGAGGTCGCTTTGCTGCTAAGAACTCAGAAAATACACGTATAGACTCTCAGCGCCTGTTTTTCTGAAGCTTGAAACCTAAAGGAGGCTTGGGTCCCTACGCAAACTAGATAGGACCACTTTAAAATTGTATACACACTTTTTATCTAGCTGCGTTACTAAACCAATATTATTTACAATAAACGAGCCGATGTCGGCAATCCAAAAGCTTGTGCGATTTATTTCACTATTATTTCATCTTATTCAAAGGAAGTTTTGATGCATTAAAATCATGGCATCATAAAGGGCAACAGATTCAACTTAATTACAGACAGTGAACATGTACAAGAATGAAACATATACAAAAAATGACAAAAATATCGACAAAAAACAGAGAATGCTGAACATCAATTGAAAATTTTCACAAACTAAAGAACATTGTGACAAATAAAACCAGTTCCTCACTAGGATGGAAAACACCGGGCGGAGAATGTAAATTTTTGCAGATTAGTGTCTCTTATCTCCTGCCAGTGTGTAAAGCTCTGGGCATTCGATGATAGTGTTGTCAAACGGAGAGTGTATTTACTGAAAGATCTCTCCTAAAACACACTGCCAATGTCTTGTCCCAGAGGCTAGGGTCAACGCGTTTCAATCCCCGACATCGTTTAGGGGTTTTCATCAGGACCTGGTCGTGTCTTTGTGAAAAAACCAAACAAATGTGTGTGTTATATATGGGTAATTGTGAACCTAGTCCACTGTTGGGTCCCTATTATTTTCACACTGTACCTTCAAATGGTTAAAGTCGTTTTTGGTGAAAGTTTCTATGGAGTTGAGTACCGGGCTGTGTAGTTTTTTGTGTCCTGATGCATTTAGAATGGTTGTATGTAAACGGTACTGCATTAAAGAACTGATCGAAAAAAATGGCGGAGACACTTGACTTAGTTTTTAAGGGAGCTCTGTACTCCGGGTTTTCAAGTATCTGGAAGCCTTGTGTTGTTTGGTAGACCTGTTGGGTAAATGAAGGTGTTTTGTTTAATCCCTCGCTTACTGTTACGAGAGATTAGCCAGTTGTGAAATGTTCAGAAGAGTAGCCGCGAGTGGAAGCAGCCGCGCATATAAAAGCAATTGAAAAGCCTTTCGCATGGTTACAGTTTGTGAATGGCCCCGTGTGCGCGCTGCGAGATTCCGAGTGAAGGCATGAAGCCCCTCGGTTGTATAGATTTGTTAAAAAGGTCAAAGTCACTTCCCTGAAGTTCTATCCGACGACTTTTCTCTCTCTAATAACGTACTTTCTCGTGGATGGCGTTGTTTCAAACGCCTTATTAAGAATGCACCACTGATGGTTGTAGTCAAATTCTGTACTGGAGTGCTCAGATTGTTGAAACTCACTGAATGGCTGAAGTGCATAATGGGGGTTTGAGTCAAATGCAACCTGATCTCTTCTGGGATAATGGAGGCACATCTCTTGGCTTGTGGTTTTACTTTCTAAGTCGTTTCATATGCCCATTTGTAACCAAACACCTTGTCGAGAGTACGCCTCGGACGGTTATAATCAAATTCCATACTGGAGTGCTTAGATTTTTTTTAAAACGCACTGGATGGCTAAGTTGCATTGTGGGAATTTGAGTCTAATGCAAGCTGATCTCTTCTGTGATGATGAAGGCACATTTTTTTGCTTCTAGTTTTGCTATCTCAGTCAGTTCATTTAACCCATTTATAACAGTGTCAAATTTCATTATAAGATAGGCTTCCTTTCTTGTCAGCAGAATTTCCGAATCACCCCCTCTGGGATTCGGTGTGATGGCACAGAGGACCGTCCACTTGAAGTCTATTTCAGAATGATTTTGTTCTACAAAATGGTTGACCATAGGTGCTGTGAATATTTTATTCTTGAGCCTAGAGCGATGTTGCACGATCCTTTGTTTAACCTCTTGATTTGTCTTGCCAATATAGACTTTCTGGCATGGGCATACTATTGCGTAGACCACATTCCTGGTTTTGCAGTTAGTAAATTCACTGTGTTGCCATCCGTGAAAATGGTCCCTTCAATAGTAGAGTATAGACAGTGCAGGTCCCGCACTTGTGGTGCCTTGCACTGGTTTGAGGTTGAGCATGGTGCGGAGGGTATCTGTTCTTTTGATATTGCTTTCTGAGGCCCGAACTATTTGTTGGCCAATACTGCGGTTCTTTTTGAGGGCAAAAAGTGGTGGCCCTTTGTTCTGTATAGAACCTTCAATCAAATGCCAATTGTTCTTTGCAATCTTCTTGAATGAATGGGTATTTGGCCCGAATGTTGTGACACAAACTAAACGTTCTGTTGTTGGTTTGTATTTTTTGGTTAGTAGGTGTTCCCTTGGAGTGCACCATTCGCTCACCAAGCAGCACCGCCGTGCAATAGAAAAAGCCACGCATCGCTGCAGCTGAAAAATCGACGAAGCGCTTGCCGTGCGGCTGAAAGATCGCTGCAGCCCGAGTCCCGAGCACTGTGCCACCAACATCCGTGGTGCACGCTCTGACACGAGCCCTGCTGTGCGGCTGAAGAAATCAGCGCATCACCTGCTTTGCGACAGAAATCGATGCAGTGCCTGTTTTGCCTCATCGACCTAGCGCATCCAGATTTTCGACGCTTCGTCCCTCTGTGCCAAGTTTGACGAGGCCCAGCAGCAAGGAACCAAAGTCGCGTGTTTGGAGATCGACGCATCACCTCCCCTGATAGAAAGGAACCGACGCATCACCACCCCTGATAGTAAGGAACCGACGCATCACCTCCCCTGACAGGAACCGACGCATCACCTCCACTGGCAGTAAGGAACAGGCACATCGCTCTGGTTTTCCGGCGCCTCACCTCCCTGCGCCTGTTTTCCTCTTTTTGACGCATCCAAGGCATTTCGTGATAAGTGACGCATCCATAGTTACCTATGGACTGAACTGTTTTGAACCTTTTAAAAGTTATATCTTTACTTGCGTATGTTGGATTTTTATGGTTTTGGTCTTGTTTCATTCAGATAAATACTGGTTATTTTTCTAAACTGATGTGGTGTCCATTTGTAGTGTTTTCGCTGTTACTGTGTGTACATGTACAAATGCTTTGCACATTGCCTCTGAGATAAGCCTGACTGCTCATGCCAGGCTACCAAGGGGATGAGCAGGGGTTATCTTAGCTGCATAATCCCATTACCCTGACTAGAATAAGGGTCCTACTTGGACAGGGTGCAAACCACTGCCAACTAGAGACCCCCATTTCTAACACTGCGTCTGCCAACAAAGATGCAGGAAACCTTGAATAGAATAGAAGTTAACGGAGAAAGCCACAAGTCAATCTAACTTTGAACTCAAGTGTAGGGTGTTTTCTATAGATTTGTTTTATTATTTTACAAAGCACCAAAAAGTAATCTAAAATTAGTGACAAAACAATGCAATCTATTAACAAATGCAGTCGTGTTGGGAAGAAGGATGGGTAAAATTGAGGAAAAGCAGAAAGGAAGAGGAATATCATGCTTATTGATTTAATTTATGTATTGGAATCACATTAACATTCTAATAAAGCTTGATCTTGTTTTTGTACTCATTGATATTACTTAATCTACCTGATATCTATCTTGTATAATTTATTGGGTCGTGCCAGCCCGACAGCAAAAGCTATCTGGTTGCAAAAAACCTATTGTGGACTTAAGAACTTACAGGGCTTATAACGCACCTGTTGCTTACCATTGGTTAACTTTTATTGTAACTCATTTGCTTGGTTCTTATTCGACGGCTTTCCTTGTCCATCTTGTTTGCCCCTCCCCTTTTAGCTATCTCTCCGATTGTCTGACTTCTATTCTTCCACTGCTCACTTATAGGGAACTACTTTTTTCCTTTGCTTAGTAACTCCATGACAATGCATGAGTTTTCCAGCTCTATTCCTTGTGTGCTTCTCCACCGTCCACCATCAAATGCCCACCCAAATGCTCCATGTTGTCTCCCTTGTGTTGCAAGCACTCATGTGCTTCCCCCCAGCTCACTCCCTCCCACATGTCGATTTTTAGCCCATGTGCTTCCCCCCACCTCCGCCTGTGTTCTCTCTCGTCTGCTGCTTTTTCTTTTGCTTCCCTCTGCCCACTTCTCCTTTGCCACCCCACACCCACAGTCCTATTTGTTTTTTGTTTTCTTGGCGAGGAGCAGCCCACAAATTGGTGCTGGCCCCTTTGTCTTTAATAGATTATTATTATTTTTTAAAAAGCTCTTTTCAACTGATCCTTTTTGGATTTAATAAAAAATACACTGTCATTTTGTTGGCGTACATGCTTAATGAGGCATGCACGTGCCTAGAGAATGATGTGGCTGTTGCATCACACCTTTTCTTTTAAAAACGTTTTGGGTGTGCTGCAAAACATCTTGTCGATTCTGCACAGCATTAGCACAAGGCATTGGCAAGGTCAGTGGGTCCCAAATGTGAGACCTATTGATTTTACCAGTGCTTGTTTTTTATATATAGTTATTCATACTGCACTTCTTGCTAAGGTCGTGCCACTATTGGCTGCTTAAGTAGTACTCTTTACAGAAGTAAATTTTTTGAACCCAGGCATTAACAAATAAATCCAGGCCTCCAAAGATAAACATATTTTATATTTACGATTATTAACATTTATCCTCTTGCCATCATGAGTACTCTTATTTACCCATCTAACTGTTTTCCTTTCATGTAGATTTAACATGTCATGCAAGAAGATCAGACGGTTCTTGTTTAAGCAGTCTTTCTAACATTGCTTTCATTCTTTGGAGAATTGAGTCTACTGCTTTATTTCTTTTTAGAGTGATATGTACCACCACTGGGTCTTTGTGCTGAGGAATAAGGATCCAATCTGTAAACCTACTGCAGTGACTAGAGTTTGTAGAAAAGGTCCCCCAAGATCACATTGAGCAGTTGACGAATCAAGCAAGCATGAAGTTGCCACTCCTCCCCATCTCGACTCCCCTTCTCGAATAGTCCTTTGCTTTATAGAATTTTAACTTCATTTTGAAAGCATACCAGCTCCAGCATAGCAGTGTCAGTCTATTGTTGTGATACTTGACTAACTTTTGGATTGGTGGCATACAGACTCTCCCAGTTTGATTTTGTAGACCACAAAATGTAATAGTGTTCTCAGTTTCTCTGAAGCTTATCATCAACAGCAGAATTAATGGTGATCTACACAAGAGTCTTGTAGTTGTCAGAATCCTTGAAGGCTCTAGACAAGTGTAAATAGTGTAAGATAATTATTAGCTGCTAAGTGGTAGTTTTCTGCTAATGCCAAGTTGGAATGTTGAACATGTAGTTACCAAGTATATTGCTTTAAAAGAGCTAAAGTTGAATCATGTGGACATCAAAAGCGAACATCTTGCCACATTTGGTGAACTTTAAAGATTACCAAATTAAACTTTTATAGCCAGGATATGGGATTCCCTGAGATTCAGCAAGTAGAAATCCACATAAAATCAGTGTAGTCAAAAGTAATATTGTAATTTTGAAAGTCAGTCAAGGGGAAACAATGTATACATCATAAAGAAACCAACCAGGAATGAAGGACTCGCCGAAAATGTGACACTGTGAGAAGAGATCTCTTTTGGTACAGGATCATTTTTTGTAGAGCAAATTAGGTGGGTTACAAGGAATTAGCATACCCAGAATATCCTGATTTAAAGAGGTAATTTACTGAAGGGAACTACCATTAGATAGGAAAGAGAGGTTACAATGTTGTTCAAACAACCATTTTTACAACCTTGAAAAATCTATCTGTAGTGATTATGTAATCCTTCTAACTGAATCTATACCATGTTGGCTGCATGAAGCTGTGATTTTTATTTTTTTATTTTGCTCTAACGTTAAGTGGTTGAATGGGGAGTGTTTCTTTCCCTCATTCTTAAAATATGCCCTTATGTCCACTATTTATCTCAGTAAGTTACTAAGTGTTGGTGATTTGCAGCCTTCCAATTTGTGAAGTGAGTCACATTAAACTGATTTTCTATTTGAGGATAATCTCAGATAATATGCAGAAATTATTGTAAACATATTCTCTGGTGTCTTTATTGATAATTATTTTGTCTTATTTAAATGTTACTATATTTCAAGGAAATTACGGACTGACTATATTCATAACAGCAAATGGACTGTTTTGAACCACTGATAATACCCTTTCAGCACATTCATGGGATAAAATGGGCTCTGGAAATGTATTTGGGGTCACTTATATATACGGAAAGGGACTAAATGATCCATGCAAAAGCACACATCTACAAGTAGAATCTCTGCTCTGAAAATTCCCAGCTATCCATAGACTGACTACAATGCAGATACAAAAACTTGAACTCCAACAGACAGGGTTTTTTTTCTCTTCCCTGTATCCAATGCCTATGACAAGCAACACAATTGGTATTTCATGCTATACTGAGAAGCAGCATTTGCCTTAGAACGGAGTTATTCTGAGAAGAAAGACTACATTTATCTCTGGGGAGAGCTGTGCTATAAATGTCCTAACTTAATGGTTTCCATGGGATCACTCAAACTTTAAAATGTCAACTAAATTAACCAACACATTTGTAAATCACTGGAGCTTTTAATAGTTCTTGTGGTTAAGCATAGCCATTGGTGTTATTTTTCAAATGTTGGGTTGTTGGACTCGATCACCTAAAGTTCCATTGGACAATCATTGTCACTGGAGTCTTTAAGCGAAAGATGACTATCACGTCTCGGTGTACAATTTGGTTCTAAATAAACCATCAGTGGCCACATGTTCTGTTACATATTTAAACTAGTTTTCATTTACTGTTTGTGCAGATAAGTCACTTAGACATTTTTGCTCGTGAAAACAAAGTCCAACCTAGCATTGCCATGACGCTGGAGGTCAAACTATAATGCAAGCGAGCTCCCCAGTTGTAAAACTCTACTAGCTGAATATAAAAATCTTATTTTTGTGGCAAAGCTCTCCTACTACGCCAAGCAAATTGAGGAGGCAAAAAAATCCACTAAGGAACTTTTTCAGGTAGTAACTAAATCGTCCACACTCCCAAAAATAAGTGCGAACAAGCTTTCACAAGCTTTTTGTAATTCATTAGCTCAGCATTTTTTAAACAAGGTGGAGCAAATTTGTCACTTTTGACAACATGACCAGATCAGGGGCGCTCATTTCAGTTAATTCGCATTCCTCGAATGCTCCTATATTCACGGAATTTAAGCCAGTAACTAATGATGAGAAAACCGCTCTCATCCAGCAGGCCAAATCGGGCTCTCCCTACGACCCGCTCCCCCCATGATGTTCAAACTGGCCCCTGAGATTCTTGGCCCAAGTTTAACTGCCATTTTCAACTCCATGTTCACAGAAGGTATCTTTCTATCCATCTGGAAAAGGGCAATCAATCTTACCTCCTTTGAAAAAATCCAGCCTTGATTCAACTGAACCGGACAACTATAGGCCCATTTCACGTCCTCCACTCCCAGCCAAACTGTTGGAAAAAGTTATGAATGATCAATTAACATCCTATCTTCACGAACATAACTTCCTAGATGAGACCCAATTTGGTTTCAGGGCAGAACATAGCACAGAATCGACCCAAATAAAAGCCACAGACGAAATTAGAGCAGTTCTAGATGCAGGAGGTGCTGTGGCTCTTATTTTGCTCGACCTGTCGGCGGCGTTCGACACTGTCCATCATAATTTGCTACTCAATTGTCTGAATTCTATTGGCATCACGGATAATGCTCTAGCACTGGTTTCCTCATTTCTATCTGGTAGATCACAATCGGTTGCCTTGGGTAGCTACGAATCCCCTTCTTTTGTGCTCCCTGCGGGGTTCCACAGGGCTCTTCAATAAGTCCTACCCCTTTTTAATATTTACGTGTCAGAGCTAGCAGCATTAATCAGATCCTTCGGCTTGGCACTAACATCTTATGCAGACGACACTCAAATAGTCTTGAAAGTTTTTAAAAACAGTATGCCGCCGGCCAAAAGATTTAGGGAGTGCATGTCGGCAGTCAGCTCATGGATAAGCTCACACTGCCTCAAGCTGAACTTTGCAAAAACTGAGATAGTCCTCTTTGGCAACTTTTCCCCAAGCTGGTCACAGATCTGGTGGCCGGACGAATTGGGGGCAGCACCTATTCCAGTTCCCAAGGCTAAGAACTTGGGTGTGATTATTGATAAGAAACTGAACTTCAAGGCACAAGTCAATGTCGTCTCCTCATCTAGTTTTTTTTTTACTTAAGGTGATTAAGAAAATCCTACCTTTTATTCCAGTAGATGGCAAGAAAACTGTGGTAACTTGGGAGAGGAGTTGGCCTAACGGCTAGGGCGGTCGACCTCGAATCTGGGAAACTGGGTTCGAGTCTCAGCAATGACGCTGAACATCCTGTGATTCTGGGCAAATCACTTAATCTCCCCGTGCCTAACAAAAAACAAGCATTGGCATAGCCAATAGGTCTCGCCTTTGGGACCTTATAAGTGTTTAGCCAGAGCTATTGGCTTTGCCAATGTCTTTAAGCTATGTTGTAGAGCAGTGTCGCTGCTGTGCAGCATGTTGAAAAGTTATAATAAAAAAGTATTATAAGCAATTTTGTCACCTTATATATAACCAAGAAGACATTATGTACAACTGAACGACACTATTAAAAAGTAATTAACATATACCATTTGGAAATGTTAGGTAAATGTGAAGGAGTTAGAAATTGGAGGCTAAACGTTAAGTTGGTATCTTTAGCTTGATTTGCCAGAGCAGCACAATTGCAACAAACCGGGTCTAAAGTGGATGCTTTGGTAGCCTTAAATGAAGTACTGGCGAGCGCCGACAAAATGAGCATGTATTAAGAGCAAAAAAGAGAACGTGATATGCTAAAATCTGAAAGCAAATATTGCAAAGATTCCCATTCAAAATGAAAGCTCTAATTTCTGTATTGTTTATTTAAATAAAATATTTTGGAACTTGTGTAATTGTTTGACGTATACTTGTTTCCGTATTTTTTGTACTGTTTTGATAATTAAATCAAAGAGATTGCTTAGGTAGGGGTCCCTGGCTTGAGGGGTCCCGCCTTGTGCAATTCAACATTTCCCCCTTCTCACCTGCACATATGAAGCGGTTAAGGGGGCAGGGGATGGATCCGAATCGGAAACTGGCAAAGCATAGAGATGAGCACCCAGGGGCACACCGATCCCAAACTATCCTCTTCATTGTGTACGCAGGAGCAAGCGCATACATCCCTTCCTCTTTGGGGTGACTCGGGAGGCCCTGATCACCCACAACATTAAGGGCAGTAAAGTGCTATATAAATGCAATTACAAAGGAATACATTGTGAGAGTAGTGAGAGAGGGTGCCAGACAAGTGTTTTTTTTATGATACATTAAATATTCCCTTGTCGATAATGGCTGTAATAACCGGACGCACAAAAAACGCACACACAAAAGGGGGTGCACGGAAAAAAGCAATACAGCGACTGATCACAGCGGGCCCGAAGAGCACATACGGGGGTGGCGAATGGTTGATGAGGTTAGAAGGGGCAGTGAAGTAAGGGCAGGACAGATGGGCATTAAGCGAGAGGTAAAAGGGAGCCGGGGGAGGAGACTAGGGCGGGTATCCCGAGGAGGCAGAACGTGACAGAATAACAGGCGACAGACGCAAACTACGATTGGGGCAGGAGAGACAGGATGCCCGGGAGGAGAAGGAGTGGACGGGAGAGACCGAAGTGGGTGCATAGACATATCCCAATCCTTGCAAGAGGTTCCCGAAAGCGACCCTTACCTCCCTCCTCCCGGCAGAAGATCTTCCAAAGCCGACGGCCTCCGCTCCCGACTGTCACCAACTTCAATACGCGAAGGCAACGGGAGATAATGGGGACGCTGGTTTCATACTGATTGACAGGGCGAGGGGTGGTACCAGGAGGGTCGCTGCGGCTCTGCTTCCTAGTAAATCCTGCCATTGGCTAGAAAAACAAGATACCCCTGCCGTGGCAATGGAATAGCTGCCCTCGAAACTCTTGTCCGTGAAAGTACATCCACAGCGTTTACCTTACGGGAGCGAGCAGCGATAAGCACGATAATTGCAAACAGATGGTGCCGCTGCTCGCTCCCGCAAGGGAAACGCCAAACGTGCAAGCGTTGCTATTGAAAGCAATGCAAAGCGTGCACGTTTTTGGGCAAAAAAGCTGATCGATTCCAAGAGGTCCCCTCCTATAAAGCGCATGCGCGCTGCCGTAGGCGAGACCTAAAAATGAATGTGTCCTCATGTAATGCAACTGGTGCTATGTAAAGCGCTCTGATACCCGATTCGGGTCAAGTTGGCGCTATATAAAACTTTGTAAAATAAATAAAAAAATAACATTGTTCTTGCCAAACTGGACTAGACGCAGCTACGTAAGCTTCAAACGATTCAGAATGCCGCTGCTAGGCCTCTGCTAGGGTTTCCCAAGTTTCAATCGGTTGGAAAGCACTTTCAGAGGTTGCATTGGCTCCCAGTCAGGAGCCGCATCATGTTTAAGGTCCTTTGCATTACTTACAGGGCACTTGACAGCACCAGCCCTCGGTTCTTGAGGCGGTCATTACACTGGTATGCCCCAAATAGATATCTCCGTTCTGAAGGACCGAAACTGATGCTTACTCCCAGATTCCACAAAGCCAATAGGGCCGGTAGAAGTTTCACAGTGGAGGCTACGAAGCTCTGAAACAGCCTCCCCAATTCTATCAGAACTCTTCCCTCTCTAACCGCCTTCAGGAAGGCCCTTAAAGCATGGCTGTTTAACAAATAGAGGTCCCTGCTCATTCTGGACTAATAGCGCCAAGACACTGTTTTCGGTATTTGCGCGCTTTATACATTTTAATAACATAACATATACTTGCATATTTCATCAACCAAAAAAAGTGCTTATTCCAGTATGTTCATGTGTCTTCGTTATCAGTATTAAATATATAATGCCATTTGTTTTAACTTTGTTTGCTAAAGTCATTTATGCAAATAAGTTTAATAGTCTTCATTGTCACTGCTTCGTATTGTGCCATGAATCATATTTGCTTATTAATGAGGGTCTAACTGGTAACAAGAAATATATTGACTACTATCCGTGCCAGTATTTTCTGGCTCATGCGTGTTACACAAAATATGCTAAGGTTTCTCGACACAATCCATCACAATAAGAGAAGGAAAAGACTCTTCCACCGAAAATAGGCGAGGCTACATAGAAAGAGAGGACACTACAACCAGCATCATAGCTGATGGATGATGATTAGAGAGAGGAATCCAACAGAATGAACTGTGATTCACCAGCACCCTCTTTAAGCATGAGGCAGGAGTGTGTAATTCCTATCATCCAAAATCCAGGTGTATTGCTAGGGATCAAATAGAACACGTTTCCATGTTTATTTTGTCCACTGGAAACGTAGGACCAACTCTATGCAGCACAAACCTTTTGGATGCCAGTTTGCAGTACCATGGTATGGGTCTGTGTGAGAGGATTGTCTGCCAATGAGGCAGATCTTATATCCATATGGATAAACTGCTTAGACTTTGTGTGTGTATATATCTATATGTAGGATTCAATAATGCAGTACTGTTATGGCAAGCATTCTAAGAAATTTCTGCGAGCTCAGCTTGCATTACTGCCAGTGGTTCCAAAATCAAAACATGTATACGTTTGCAAATGCAACAATTTGGGAATATTTCTAATACTCCGAGAGTCGTCCCCGATTAAGTGCAAAAGCAAAATGCATGAGCATGAAAGTAAGTACACAAAAAAATCCAACATGAAAAGGTTTTACTAACCTATTGCGCAACTATAAATACTTTTTGAGGCATTGTTTAGTAAAACGTGTTTGCATGTCAATATTGAAAAAATATAAACAACATTATGGGTAAAATGAAAATAATTAAGGGCCTTAGTCTTAAAGAAAGTTACAGAAGTGACCACCAGGTGTATGTTGTTGCATTGGTGCGGACTTTCAAGCATTCATAAGTTTTCGAAGGTATAATAAAATTGTATTAGTTTTCCAATAGAGAGGAACAAAAATTTAATGTATATACAAACTGTGTTGCACATAGACACCTCACACATTTGACACAGAATACAGCAATCTTGAAGGCATCTCAAAATTGCAGTTAGCACCTTATGTATCTCCTTGCCGCCTCCTCTAGCTCACCATTTAGTCTGCTTGCCAGTAGCATGCTACTAGCCAAGCTCAAAGAGTGGGTGGCAGAGCTCCTATATTTTCTCATATTTGGTCAGGCAGCCGCAAACACATTATACTTCTCATTCCAATTGAGCACATCTAACCATCCCCTGCTGCCACTTGAGGAGAGGCGGCATAGTCTTACTCAACCAGTACCTACTGATGTATCTTTTTGTGATTAAGCAGTCTTAGCCGATCAGCCTCTGCTTGTCTGGGTGTGCACCCTCATCCATGATCCCCCAACTTCTGTCTGTGGTAATCGTGTGACTGGCATGGAGAGAGCCCGAGTGACTGTCTCCTGGATATTGTCAAAATATTTCTTAATGTGCGCTCAGACCCACACTGCATGGAGACCAGGTACAGAAGTCAATGTTACATCTTTGACATCGCACGTATGATAACTGTCCAATTTTATGCAGGGATATTGGGGAACAATAAAAATTTTGAAAAATCTTAAACCGTATCAATCGCAGGAGCACAAAGATGGCCCGTTCCCTGGGCAGTGTTTTGGCCATAAGCCATTCATGGTCTTCAAGTGGTCAGATGTACCCTTCCAATTGTGGCTCTATTCATTTCTTACCAAGGGGCTCAATAGTGACTTTCGCTTCTATGGGTTTATATTCAGGAAGTCTCTAGTTTTGGGCTGCAAACACTTAAAGCGTGTCTCGGTTATAAAAATATAAAGAATTGACCACTGTGGAGATCAGATTGGTGAATGAGTTTGTCATACTACTCAAGATGTGACTTCCCAGATGTTTCCTAGCTTTGATATACCAATTAGATCCCAGCAATAAAAGCCACCAGTGAGTCTATCGTGCCACATGATCTACTTCAGCACTGCCCGCCAAGCTTCAAGAACACTTTAGTGACAGATGGTAGTGATTCAGCGAACCTAGCTCTGTATAGGAGGTTGAGTGTGTCTGTACGCTTGATTGAGCCCCTGTTTCCAAATAGCCAGTCATTAATCAGAAGTAGAAGGGAAGCCAAATAATACTGCCTCATATCTGCCACTCGGAGGACCCAATCGAACAGAGTTTGAAAACCTTTGTCCCATGCTATGCGGGGTAAGGGGTGGGGATTAGGGGGGCCTGGGTCTTGCCACACCTAATGAATGAACTAATTAGGTACTTGGTCGCCATGAAAAATGTGCAGGATTCTTGTGTGTATAGTTTTGCATTATATTTAAAAACCTGGGGAAAATGATCATTTTACAGAAGTTAGGAGTGAAGACTGTACTCCTAGCAAACATTTGTGAATTTCATTTTCTCATAAGCGAATATACACTTCTAGTTAATCATGCGTAAACCTGCTGAGTGATTGCAAATTCACTTACCTACACCCCCTTTTCTCATTCTTGGGAAGGGTGTACTTCTGCCTTTGTCAGCAGTAAGTTTCCAACCTTTTCCAGTGCAGGAAGAGATTTGAGAGAAGTTGGTGAATGCCCTTAAAATCATTATGGCTGTGCACAGACTTGCATGGCATTCCAACTCTGTAACTGTTGCTTTCCTGCCCACTTCCAACCCCTGTGTGTAAATTTATGAGGTGACAAAATCCGAGCCAAACCTTGATATATTATGAGCTCTGACATAGTCAAAGAGGCTGTTGATAGGGGGCTGATATATTGAGAACTCTGCCATAATTTATCACCTTACCAGGTGGCACCAAAAGGGACAAGTGGATTTTGTTTCCACAGGATAAGTAGCTTTCTGAAGAATCCCATTCCTTAGACAAGGAGATTGTAACAGGCACTCAATAGTTAGCGAGAAAAAACCTTATCATCTAGCTAAGGAACAAACCACAGCACTCCCCAGTCCCATGGTAGCATGGTCTAGGCTGCTAAAGATCAAGGGCCAGATATATGAAACCACAGTTTTGCGAGTCCTTAATAGCTTTTTTTAGCGAATCGCTATTAAGGACTCGCAAAATGGAATGTATGTAGGAATCACAATAATAATTGCGATTCCTACATATTCCTTAATTGCGACTCGCAAAGTGCGAATCGCAATTAAGGAATACCTTCCCATTCATTCCTATGGGCCTAGAGGCCCATAGGAATGAATGGGAAGACATTCACAATTTGCGAGTACCAAATAGGTACTCGCAAATTGCGAATGCAATTTCATGGGTGCAAGGGTGTCAAAAGGACACCCTGTTGCACCCCTGAAATATGTACGTGTGCACATGTGGCGCACATACATGCCCTAAGGGCATGTATGTGCGCCACATGACACTTTAAGAAATCGCAAATTACCACCAACTTGAAGTTGGTGGTAACTTGCGATTTCTTAAGCCAGAAATCGCACAACTTGGGTGCTTCCTGCATTGCATTTAAGGAATCGCAATTTGCGATTCCTTAAATGCATTCGCAAAATAGGGAATTGTATATTTTGCGATTCCCTATTTTGCGAGGACCTTTTGGAATGATGCATCCCAAAAGGCGAATCGGCCCGTTTGCGACCGGTAAAAAGCTTCATACATCTGGCCCCTAGACATCACCCTTGGCTTTGTTGTGTCTGCTTGTGTGAGGCCCAAGTTGCCTAGGCCTGGCCATGCTTCTGTGTGCACTGAGAGCAAATTCGGCACAGTAATAGATGATTCGCTTCAGGAATTTCAGGGCAACAAAAGCCTTTGGCAGCAAGCAGTAAATTGCTGGTTAAGGGTCGTCTTCTGTAGTTTTCAAGTAAATAATATTTTCGTGTTTTTGACTACCTTCATATGCGTAATGTTTTTGCACTTTTGAGGACTTGGGATAGGACTAAATAGCAAAGGATGTTTTTATCATGTAATGCACTAAATAATAAAATTTGTGACATTTTTACTCCACATTAACCATCTTATTTAAAACCAGAAACTTTCATGTAGCATCCTGTAGTAAGATATTTCTCAATGTAATCCGTTATGATTTCTGGATACTATAAAAACAACTGTTGCAGATGCAGGACATTGCAAATGGATGGCTAGAAAATGGGTATTAACATTTGTGTCTTAAAGCTGAAGTAAACTATTTTGGCATGAAATTCTGTATTCGGGCTTATTGTAGTATTTCTCATATTTTGTTTATAATTTTTCTACAGATTAAAACCACTGGATATAGAATTCATGAAGCGTTTGCATGAAAAAGTTAATATCATTCCACTTATTGCCAAAGCAGACACACTCACGCCAGAAGAATGCCAACAGTTTAAAAGACAGGTAAGATGGCAGAAGATTGCTGTTTGCTACAGTTTTTAGATTGTTTGCATAAAATTCTGTTTTAGTGCCTATAAATGAGGTGCTTCACTTTGGCAGCTGAATGTAGAAAAATACTGATCCTAACTCCCTTTGGTGTATTCAGCCCTTGATTTTGACTGCGTCTGGCAATGAAACAGTAGGCCAAATTGAAAACCTCTTTTTCTGCTCTGTAGGTGTGAAAAGTACTTGTGACATCTCTTCTGCTGTAACCACGTGCAGCCAAAACCTCAATAAAGCAATGCGTTAGGACAGTAATGAGTCTTGCGTTTCTGCCCACACCTTAAGTTGAGACTTACAGTGGTGATTGGTCAGACAGACTGTTTCCTACACTGGATTTACACAGATGGGCGCCATAGGCCTTTTGTGGGTAGTGACTGGGTCCTATTTTGGGCAGAACGTGTATAAGGGGTAAAGAGTGACAAGGTGATGCTATGAAGTAGTTTGGAGGTCCTGATGTGGTGAATGAGATGGACACGGACCCTGAGAAGGTGATTGATGGTGGGGGAACGGCACTCTGGCAGAATTAATGCCCCAGCGTTCTTGCGGAATTATTGCCCCAGAGTACAGGTTGGATCGAAAGACCATGAAGGAGATGGGTGTGAAGTTGTAATTGTTAGCCTAACAGAAACATTGACTCAAATTCAAGGAGATTTGGTCTTTCTCTTCCTGCACCAGTGCACAAATTCCTTAAACTAGTGGCTCGTTTATGCAGTCTCTGAGATGCCCATCATTTGAGCAGGATTTATCTTTCAGAATCTAGACTTCTAATCGGCCTGTCCTTTGTGAGTTACCTTTCAAAATCACCTGTACTGTGAATGTCACCGGACTTCAGACTTGCATACAGAGTCGGTGCCTCTGGCTGTCTCTTAAAACTCTCTCATACTGTCGCTGTCTCTTAAAAGTCGTATTTTTAATGCCGCTCACATAGTTTCAGTAGGGTTTGTATCCATTAAATGGGGTCAAAGAGTGAATGAACTGACCTCAAGGCTCCCTCCCGAAACATAGCGGTGGTAAAAAGAAATCGTCATGCTGGAAGAGTTGGAAAAACAAACTTGCATAGTGGCTCAGCCTAGATATGGAGGAATTGTGTGACCTCTGAAATGAGAATTTGCATTGACAGTGAGGAAGCAGTTACAGTGACCCCTGTGTGTGTCGGACTCCTACTGTGTTGAATTTTAGAAAAAAGTAGGTGCAGGGACCCTCTGCTGTTGCCACCCATTTCCAACACTTGTGCCAGCAATCCACTGGCAAGTGGCACAGTGTGGAGAGTAGGTGATTTTACTTTTAACATTCTGTGGGCCATGGAGGAGCCTCCCAGTTGCCAACTGTTTTTAAGAACTACCTGTGCCCTAGTGAGGGGGAGGATAGCTTATTACCGTCGACCATATTCCAGGCAGGGGAAGTTAGTAAAGTATCCCCTTTCATCTGGCATTGTGGGCAGGGAATCAGTATATCCTGGTGCACTTGGGCAAGATGCTTAAAGGCCTGTTTATCCCTGCCCTTTCAGCAGAGGCAGCATCAGAGCTTGCCTTAGCAGCAACAGGCCTCCCAAGCCTTTCG
The DNA here is from genome assembly GCA_963921515.1 of Calotriton arnoldi. NCBI lineage: Eukaryota > Metazoa > Chordata > Amphibia > Caudata > Salamandridae > Calotriton > Calotriton arnoldi. The sequence continues at coordinate 1,237,791 of CAWUFW010004520.1, forward strand.
AGGCCAGGGAATCACACCACAGGCAACAAACAACCCCAATTTCTACACCCCCTTTGCAGCTGTCGCAAAACCACTTTCTTTTACTGTTGGTGGTGCATGAACTCCCAATGGAAGGTCGTATCACCTTTTACCTCCGTGGGTGACGGACCATCACATCAGACCAGTGAGTACTCCAAATTATCTAGAACGGATACACCCTCCCCTTTCACTGCTCATGACATACCTCCTACACCACACCACCTCCTTGAGGACCACTTGTCCATTCTGCGAGAGGAAGTTCAGGCTCTTGAACAAGTGAGCCATGGAGAGGGTACTGGCGTCAGATGTCTGGACTTGTTCTTACTCCCATTACTACTTGGTGCCCAAAAAGAATAGAGGCCTCCGCCATATCCTCGACCTTTGCCCTTTGAACCTCTTTTTCAGGTAGGACAAGTTAAGAATGCTCACCCTGGGCCAATTTCAGTTGGCTTGGCTCCAAGGAAACCGGTCAGATTCTATCCCGGTGTTGGAGGAGACTACAGAAGACCTGTAGTGGTGGCTATTAGACCACAGTTTAGTGCAAAACCCCTCTCCCTTCGCCACCCACAGATAAAGGTTGTGACAAATTAATTGGTTGCTAGGTTGGGGAAACCACCTGGGAGAGGTGGGGATCAGAGGACTGTAGTCTCCGGCAGAAGCCTGTCTCCACATCAACTTGTTAAAGTTGCAGGCGATTCGCTTGGCACTGATGGCATTCCTCCTGTCTATCAAAGGAGAACAGGTGCTGGTTCTCACAGACAACACGATCTCCATGTGGTACTGCAACAAACAGGGCAGAGTGGGGTTGTGGGTCCTGTGCCAGGATGCTTTGCACCTTTGGAACTGGCTGAAACGTCAGGGCGTCCGTTCTGAAGATCAAAAAAGACCAGGCCCAAGTCATCCTTTTGGCTCCGGACTGGTTGAGGATAGTGGTGCCCATAACTTCTGACCATGAGCATCTGTCCTCCGATCCGCTGCCCCTTCAGAATGGCCTTCTGTTGCAGCAGCAGGGCAGGGTCCTGCACCCAAGCCTGCAAAGCGTACACCTCCATGTGTGGAAATTGAGCGGTAACAGTTGATGACATTTGACTTTCTCCTGACATAGTAAATTTCATTTTCGCAGCCAGGGGCCCCTCCACTAAAACAGTTTCTGTGGGTCATTGGGAGAAGTTTGTTGTCTGGTATTCCTCCTAAAATATCCACTCTCTTCCGTCACAGTTGTTTGATATGCTGTTGTTTTCTCTTTCTCTTGTAAGGACTTGCTGTGGCAACAGTTAAAGATCAACTTTTGGCCTTTCTAGTCTGATCAGCCGTCTATATTTAAATGACCTATTTTGATGAGCTTTTTGACAGTGCTGACCCATATGTTGCTACCAGCACCAATTGTGATGCCTCAATGGGATCTTAATTTAGTTCTCACTTTTCTAATGTGTGCCCCATTTAAATTAACGCACAGCTGCTCTCTGCACCTACATGAGGTCAAGATGACATTCCTCATAATGATCGTCAGCTCATCCCATGAGGAAATTACAGGCACTGTCTGTCCAGCAGCTGTACACCACCTTTTTCCTGGACAAACTGGTTCTCAGGACAAAAGCGTAACTTCTCCTGAAAGTTATCATGCCTTCCCACATAGACCGGTTTATCACCCTGCCTTTCTTTGCCCCGCCTCAATTTTTTAAAAATAAATAATTTTTATTGAGGTTTTGTGTTTTACAACCCTTGTGGGTACAACTTAATTAAGGGAGGAGCAAGCAATGAACGACAGACTCATTTCAGCAGTGTAAAAGTATACATGGAGCATTAAAAATCAGTTACATGACAATGAGATTTTAAACTGACACATAGTTAAAAAAGCTATTTAAACAAACAGAATGAAGACGCGATGGCTCAACTTGAGCTATATGCAATAGAGTGTTCTGTGTGTGCTTGTTTTATAAAGCAGCCAAATTTAGTTTGCTCAGAGGCCCTGTGAAGGCTGAATGGATCTGACAGAAGGGGATAAATGAAACCTCCTTCAACCTGTAGGGGATAACAGGAAACTGAGTAGAAATTCGGGGTGGAGCAGGCAACGGGAGGGGGTGAGCATGAGCTAGAGATGTGGATTAATGCTGAGGTAGTGGGAAAAGATGTGGACTGGAGGGCACAAAGTTTGCCCCGCCTCATGTACCTGAAGAGGAAAAAAGACTTTGCCGCCTTCACCCAAAAAGAAGGCTAAGCTTTGACATCAGTCACATCAAACAACTCTTTGTAAGGTTCTCTGGGGTGGAAAAAAGGAGCATTTCCAGATGACTTGTCTTGTGTAGCAAGATCTGTTATGGACTGGCCAAGAAGCAACCTCAAGAAGGCCTACTTGCTCATTCCACCAAACCAAAAGTTGCTGCTGGGCAGTGTACCAGTCTGGGACATCTTGCAGGCTGCTATGTGGGCATCCCTTCACAGGTTCACAAAGCAGTATTTCCTGGACTGCCAGGTCCGGTGTGATTGACTCTTCGGCCAATCTCTCCTGCAGGATTTCTGGTCGGAGTCATTTCACAGACCCACCTGGGGAAGTAGTGTTTTGGTATCTATTCACAGGTTAGGGAATCTGCTGTTAGAAGTTACTTTTGGTAATGCCTTTTGTGGCAGAGAATCTAATCTCAGATTACTCACAAACTGATCCTCCTCTCTCTTTTGTGGAAGGGGCTCATGCAGTCTATTAATAAGGTTCTAATTTAGAGATCTGCACACTGGAATATTCTAATTTCTGTGGGGCCTGCATCCGGTTGGCGCAGACACATCAGATAGAAAATTACATCAGCGCGTGGAGGTGGTGCTGGTGCGGATATAGTGGCCTGGACGTCATATCCGGTGAGAGATGGATTAGACATAGTGGCGCAAAAGGGAGTTGCTATGAAAATCTTCAGAAATGTACATAGTCAGTAGTCTGGAGTTAGATAGTTTCCGCCTGAAACAGTGTTACCGAAAGTAAATAACTACTTCTTTGAATCACTTACTGAAATGCCTATATAGTCCCTCTTCTGAAGGCTTAATAGGGCAATCTTCACCAGTGGTTCTCATGTGATCATTCAACTATCTTAAAAGGGTGCTTCTTAATTTGACACAGTCTGTCCTCTTTACTTTTTTGGTGAAGTGGTCATTTGAGTTTTGAAATAAAATGACGGACCTCATCTAGATGGATAAAACTTCCACCCATAATTGTTGTTCATTAGTCCATACTTACTCCCCGTCCTTGCTTCTGCTGATTCCTTACTTATGGCCTAACAGAACTTAATTGAACCTGATGGGCATCTAGTGGATCTTAGATGGATTATCTTCAGATTTAAAATAATGTCTGGATCTCAGTTCAGTCACTTGAAATTCCTAGCATATAATTCCTGGAGCAAATTCAATTATATTCAATTCACTGAATTTCTCAATCAGTTCTACTACAGACTGTTTTTCAGAGAAAGTCCTCTCCAGCAAGAGTAGGGTGCTGCCTTTGTCGGCTGACATTTACAAAGCTTCAGATCAGATTGGTGGGTGCCCCCAGTGAAGAAGTTTGAAGTTAAAGAAGTCTGAGCCAGGGACCTAGCTGCCAGTAGCTGAAGCTGGATGGCAAGTCCTCGAATACTCATGATATTCTTGCCCAGTAGAGTATTTTGTTGAGGACGTGTGTAAACGGTACAGTAGAATCTGGCGTAGTCTCCTTGAGTGACTCTACAGGTTAACTTGGGGTAATGCTTCTTTGCAAATTTTTGGACTATGTCGCTAGTGGCAAAGCCCTGTCTAAAGGCTTTAGAGGCAAGTAAGTTTAAGTCTTTGTCGTCCAGGACCTGAAGGTTTTCACCGCAGCCACCCCCAACGGATACAAGATTGCACACCAGGACCGATCCAACAGATTCTACAAGGAGAACCTCGAATGCTCTACCACCACAGAATACTCCACCCCCTTCATGGAGCACCTCAACTTCCAACTCCGAACCAACAGCAAAACCACCATCAGAGGCACCCTTGCCTACGGAACAACGAAGACTCTAACACGGCCGACCTAGAAAGTATGACTAACCTCTGACTCAAACAGCTGGTCACCGACCCTACCCACTCCGCAGGGCACACGCTCGACCCTATTTTCTCAGCCAGCATCAGAGTAAAATGCACCTGCATCGAGAAGCTCACCTGGACTGACCACCACTGCGTCCACTTCGTCTTCTTGGAACCAACCAACAGTCCCCGCCTCCACCGCCAGCGAGAGACAGCGCAGCTGGGCAGCGATATTAGAACAACGATGGACCAACGCCCTCAACTCCATCACCGGAGACACAGAACAAGTGGCGGACAACTTCGCGAACTGGCTCCCGGCAAGCGCTAATGAAGTCACACCGAAGAAACCCACCAACCCCATGAAATGAACACGATGCCCCAACTGGTTCACAGAAGAACTGAAAACCCAGAAACACAACTTCAGACAGAAGGAAAGAAGATGGCATGCCAGTAAGACCCTGTTGGAACGAAAACGCATCAAAGACTCCATCAACCGATACCACCACTTCCTAAAGAACACCAAGAAGACCGCCCTAGCCACTTGCATCAAGGACAGCTCCAGCAACAGCAAGGAACTTTTCAACATAGTCAAGGAATTCACCAACCCCTCGGCAACCTTAAAACAACTTCACAACCTCTCTGCAACACCCTTGCAGACTTTTTTTCACTACAAAATCAACATCTACCAAGATTTTGCACCCCAACACCCAGGCGACTACCGCACCCCCCTATCACATTGACTGACTTACACCCAGACCAGCCCACCACGTGGAACATCCTCTCCGAGAAAGAAACGGTGTCCATCATGAGATCCGTCCACTCCGGAGCCCCAGAAGACCCCTGCCCACACCATACATTCAACCTCAGCAATCAACCCATCAGCAAAGAACTCGCCATGGTCCTCAATTCCTCAATCACCACAGCACACTTCCCCCAGAAATGGAAACATGACGACGTGAACCTGCTGCTGAAAAAGCCATCCGTGGATCCAGGGGAACTTAAGAACTACCGACCTATCTCCCTGCTCCCTTTCCCAGCCAAGGTCATGGAGAAAGCCATCCATGTCCTGCTTCCTAGACATCTGGAGAACCACAACCTTCTGGACCCCTCCCAAACAGGCTTCAGAGCTAAACATAGCACAGAGATAGCCCTAGTTGCAGCCACGGATGACATCAGAATGCTGTTAGTCCATGGAGAAACAGCAGTCCTCATCCACCTCGACCTCTCATAAGCCTTGGACACCATAGCCCACCACACACTGTTTAACAGATCCCCCCCGATCGGAATCCAAGGAGCAGCCCTCAAGTGGATCGCATCCTACCTCACAGGAAGATCGCCGGTCCTCCTCCCGCACTACTCCTCACTGCCTAGGACCATAGCCTGCGTTGTACCCCAAGGATCGTCACTCAGCCTATCCCTCTTCAACGTATAGATGACACCCCCCGCAGACATAGTCAAGAGCCACAGATTTAATATCTCCTTTGCTTGCGACACCCTACTCATACTTTCCCTGACTAATGACCCAGCGACGACCAAGGACAAGTTCCAAAGATGCATGAAAGACGTGGCCACCTGGAGAAACAACAACTGTGTCAAACTCAACACCGACAAGACAGAAGCACTCCTCTTCGGGAAAGGAAAGGACACCCTGGACCAACGCATGGTGGCCACCTGAGCTGGGCCCAAACCCAGCAAACATGCAGGTCAGTGAAGAAGCAGGTCAGTGCCGTCTCCTCCGCTTGCTTAGTCCCCCTCCGAATTCTCAGGAAGGTGTTCAGATGACTCCCACCTAACACCAGGCAAACAGTCACGCAAGCGCTTGTCACCAGTAGACTAGACTATGGGAATTCCGTGTGCATAGGAATAACTGCCCAACTCATGACGAAACTCCAGACTATCCAGAATACAGCAGCCAGACTCATCCTCGACCTCCCCAGATGGACTCATCACTCCACACCTCAGGAAACTCCACTGGCTGCCAGTCGTGAAGAGATGCCAGTTCAAGCTGCTCACCCACGCTTACAAGGGTCTTCACAACGAAGGACCGTAGTACCTCAACAATCGATTGAACTTCCACCAACTTACCATGAAACTCTGCTCCGAATCCCTCTCCCTAGCAGCCACCTGATGCATCCGTTGGATGAACAGTGGAGACTGCTCCTTCTCCCGCCTGACGGCTAAGATCTGGAACAACTTCCCCCTACACCTCAGAGCCTCACCATTGCTCCAGCCGTTCAGGAAGGACCTCAAGACCTGGATGTTCAACCAATAGAGCAGGCAGCCTGCACTCCCAGCACCTCGAGACCCTCGCGGGTGATGCAGCCGCGCTCTACAGATCTTGATTGATTGATTGACCTGTATGCCTTGTGCGTTATAATGCCCTGTTGAAACTCAGTTTTAAAATGCTGCTTGCTGTTCTGTGGTTAATGTCATAATTGCTTCTTACCTGCATGCTTGCTGTCCGGTTATTTTTACAGTACTACATTTCTTTGAAATAAGCACACTTGGAGCATTATTGAAACAATTCAAAGCTAACAAACAAGCAACATGTCGCTAAATCGAAATGTTGATGACATTCCAAGTTAGTGAAAAATGTCTAACGAAAAGAACGACTGTAAATTGATTCATATTTCTTTCCTTTTCTAGATAATGAAAGAAATACAAGAACATAAAATTAAGATTTACGAATTTCCTGAAACTGACGATGAAGAAGAAAACAGGATTGTAAAAAAAATCAAGGTACATAAACCTGTTACAGTAAGGTAATTCTGTTATGTTCCTTATGTTCATTCTTTCTACTGTGCACCACAATCTGACATCTCTTCTTGGCTGTGGTGAACTCGAAAACCCTTTTTCAAATTGGGGTAAAAACTCTTTGAAAGCTTTCTCTGTATTAGAAAGTGAGACTTTGTCATTGTCTGTTAATTCCTATGTAGGAAGACCGTTTTTTTGCTATCCACAGGACGTTGACACTCTGACCTGTTTTGAGGTCTGTGATAGGCCTTAAATGGTTTTACGCCTATTGGTAGTCTTCGAATGACACATCAGTGTTAACAGAAGAATTGTTTTCCAGTTGTTGACCACGAAGCCAAGGACACATTGTTTAAAGTGTAGATCCCAGGTTCTAGACGCCTTGTTTTAGTAATTTCAACGCACAACAGACATCGCCTTGGTTTCCAAATTATTGTCCATTATTCACATGTGGGATGATGCTTACTCGACCTTTGGGGGTTCAAGCTCCCATCTTAAGAAGTTATCTTTCTAGTCCTTTACGTCCATGATAGGCACATTTTGCACCCCCTCTGTGGGTGAACCATTGAGTAATTATCTGACACTTTCCATGATGACTTCCTTGACTGGTCGTGAAGTAAGCTCATAGAGTCCAAGTCACCTTAATCTGTGTCCCTTGATGCACTCTGCTTCACCACCATCATTAAAGGTTCCTCGATGAACCTAGACTTGGTTGTAGAGGATTTTAAAGTAACTGAGCACTATGTGTTGGGAACTGCAATAGTGAAAAGATATTAGTCTTAAGCAACCTGGTGGGTTCGCAAAGCATTGTAAAGACAAGACAAAACAACAACAATCCTTGGCAAGCACTGACGAGGCCAATAGGCATGGCGTTTCCAAGTGTTTCTTCATTGATTGGCGAGTTTGTATTTATGGCTGTGTGAGTAGGTGAATGTGGTACTGAATCAAATGTTTGACAAATGTGGGAGTACATGGATGGATCAGTTATTGAGTGCAAGGAAAGATGTTTGAGTGTATGGGAGGCTAATTGGCTGATGGCATAGAGGGAAAACAGGAAAAAAAAACCTCCCTATGCAGCCTCATTTCATTACAAATTAAACTGCCTTATGCCGGCGCATTGGCAAAACACCATGCAGAACGAATGGCAGCAGCAATCAACAATACGTTGATAAATGTCTGCTGATTGTGTGAATGATGCAACACCCACAACCTTTGCACCTGCAGTCACCAATCACAAAGTTCTCCATCACACCTTAGGTAATTTGTAACTACTACAAATATTAAAAGATAAAAATGGAAAGAATAAAGCAATTGCAAATTATAGTATTGGCCCACTACCTCTAGCGCTGAATTGTAATACTTTTTAGGTGGATGCGCTCATACAAGCAAGCAAAATAGTCCTGAGTTTCAAGTGCTCCATAATTGCTAGATTCAGAGTCTACAGAGATGAAAAACTAAACGACCCTATGCCCCGGATATCCCGCTGGAGTTCCTTATCGAACTCCCACATGGGGGCAACTGGCACGGAATGAGGGTGTGGGCAGCAGCTGGTGCATCTACAGTAGGGGTCCTATATGAGGATGGAACATTACTGCCATTCGAGGAATTCAGAGAAAGATATGAGCTCCCGCACGGACACTTCCTCTTACATAGGGCATTCACGGCGGCGATTTAGAAACATTGGGGTTCGATATCATCACCTTCACTGTCCCAAGGGTGCCAATATATTGTGTTGTCCTCTGGGACATACAAAGCAGTCACTTGTCTATATCGGCACCTCCGAAGAGAAGGGATGTCCCCACTAGACAACTTACAGTTGTGCTGGGAAGACGACTTGGGGGGCCTTCATAGATGAGAAAGTATGAGAGGGTTTGTTATGCCGCATTCCCAAAGTATCTAGAAATGCTCGAATCAAGCTGATCCATTTCTATGTGCTTCATAGTGCATAGCTCTCACCGGGACGGATAAACCATCACTTTGCGACGACGGAAGCTAAATGCCCTCGTTGTGAAGAACCAGGAGCTGAATTCCTTCATGTGTTTTGGAGCTGTCCAGAACTGGGTGATTTCTGGAAGACGATGACAGACACCTTGACCGGGGTAGTGGATTGGGAGATCCACTGCACACCAAGATATTGTCTCCTCCACTGGTTCCCACATACCCCCAAGACTAAAGTAATTAGTAGTTTCCAGGACCAGGCGCTCCTCTTGGCCAAAAGGGAGATTGCCCGCCACTGGAAGACACAGATAGGGCCTAGTGTTGAAGTATCAAGAAAGGACGTTTTATGTTGTTTGGGTTATGAGGCGGTGGTTTGACTTGGAGATGCTAGGCGGGGTCAGGGATCCCTCGAGGCTGTTAGGGTATGGGAGGCATTAGTGGAGGAATTGAAACAACCAGATGGCTCGCTGCTCGAAGAACCCCCGCATACCCCCCTGTTTACACAGACAACACTCTAGACCTTGGAATAAGTACCTATACCGTGAGCTCCCTCATATGTGCGTTCATAGAGGATTTCAGGGCTTGAGTAATAATATCATAATAGGGCTTCGTCCAATGCCCTCTGGATTCCACAATGGGGAAAAAGTTTGATTGCTGCATTCTAACTCATAGCAGGCCCAGCCATGGCATGCATGGGGTGGGTGAGGAGGCCGGGGGGGGGTCTGTTGTTCCTAATAGGGGGGAACTGAAATTTGTCGACCAAAGACCTAAGCGGCAGACAATGATGTTGGAGTTGATGTGGCAACATCCTCAATCTGGTAGTTTTGCGATTACATATAGGGAAACTCTAAGATTCTGAGTCCGGGAGGACTAGAGGTTTTATGCTTGGTCAGAGCATTACAATTTGTCTACATTGAATATTTTTTTTTCATATTGGTGACAGACACCTGGTTGTAATTGAAAATAATAAAATTACATTTTGTTTTTAAAAAAAATGCAAGTAAGCAAAATACCATTAACCTCTAAATTTCTTTGACTTTTTCACGTCATTGTAATAGCTGACAAATTCATCATTCTTGATTTTTTGTTTTTTTTGTTACGGGACAGAGATTGCTTTAATAGTAGAAAGCGCTATATGTAAAGGTTTTAAAATAAGCATGGTCAGTACTTTAATAGATCTTTTAGGATGTTTATTGGCACTGTCAGATCCCGGTCGGGGCACAGGACAGACAGGAGCTACTTAGCCCCAAGTGTGGGGGTTGAGGTCATTTGCCACTGGTGCTCTGGGGCCATCTTACTATGCCTGTACAAACTGGGCCGAGTACAACCGTTTCAGAACAAAACTCTCAGGGTAGCGAGGGCAAGCAGTCACAGCCTTCTGGGTGGCAGGTTCTCAGAACTCCACAATCATGAAACAGAATAATATAATGTCCAGCCCAAATTCTTCTCTTTTAAGACAAAGTATTTATCTCACAGTGAAAATCAATATAACACAGCTCGGTCATTCCACCATAGAGGGTTGTCCTAAGTTGCGCTAAACATGAGGTAAACTCCTTTCCCTTGTAATCATCCTCCCTCTGAGTTAGGGGATCCTGCAACTGCTGTCCTGTATGATAGATTATAGGCAAGGCCTAGCCTCGGTGCAGAATGCTCCGAGGTAAGCATAGGCAGTCTCCTGCAAAGGTGATGGTCTGAGGTTGGCTTAGAACAGCATACCATCCAGTGCTGTTGGGAGTTGCGGCCTTGAGGTTGAGTTCTCCTTCGTGAAGGACAGTTGCAGCAATCTGGCCAGTTTGGGGCTTCGCATGTACTGGAACTTTTTTGGTGGCAGCACCAGTACTACTCACTGGGACTTGTGGCAGGCTGATGGGATAACCCGAGATGGCCTGCTGTGGTACGGTCTTTGTTGCAGCTTCTCAGATACTATGTATAGAGACCATGGGACCCCCTTCTACACTCATCTCACTCCTGGATCTTACTCTCAAACTCGGCAGCTTCCTCTGAGTGCTCTTCATGCCTGGAACACGATGGGCCTCTCCTTCCCAGACAGTTTCACCTCCGCCAGGCAAAGACACTCTCCTTTCCCCTCCCAGCAGGCATCCTGGCTTCAAATGTTTTCAGGCAGATCCTCAACTCCTCCTGCAGAGAGTGGTGAGTTCTCAAGATGTCACCTCACTTGTGGGAGACTGTCAGGCAGTAATAAATCCTGGTCAACTAGCAGTTCTTTGAGTACACTACTGAGCACTCCCTCCCTTGGTCAAGAAGAACCTGGTCCTGGAACAATGTGGGATGGTTTGGATCCCACTGTTGGACACATGCATAACATCTTCATGGAATTTTGAAAGCAATCCTGGTCTCCATCCTCCTCACGTCAGTGTGGAGTCTCTACCATCCAGCCACAAGAATACAAGCTGTACATTGTTTGTGGAAGCTGTCCTCACCCTCCGTCTTGTGCCATGTTAAACCAGGGGGGTCCAAAATACAGGCAGACGGAACCACACACACTGCACATGCACTCAACACACAGCTCAGGCTCACTGCACATGCACTCAACACAGAGCTCAGGCTCACTGCACATGCAATTAACACACACTGCTCAGGCTCACTGTACATGCAAATGCACTCAACATACACACAGGATGTCAGCACACAGTGTTGGGTCAGACATAGTGGAATTTTACATGAGGGGTGAGAAGGCTAAACGCATTGACACAGATAAATAGGTTTTGTCAAACTATAAATCACAAAACATGGTATGCTGCCACCACTACTTTGTGATGAACCCCGGACTGTAATAGTAGTACAATGTTACGCACAGACTGGTCCTGAACCTCACATTGCCAGGGACAGTACTAGGCCTTTACGCACATGCTAGACTAGTGAGTAAAATTCAGGCTAGCATATTTAAATGCAGTTGGGCACTGAGTGTAGAGGAACACACCCGACTACAGTGCAGGGACCATTCCCGTGCCACCAGGCATACACAAATGTTGCTAGTACAAATTCCCTTTTAGGAGATACCTTTGGAGGTCGCTGAACTGAGACCCGAATCCTGGTGATGGTATTGTGTGGAGAGCATGCGCAGTGGTGAAGAGTTGCGTTGCTGGGAGGTGCAGCATACCTCTCTCGCGCGTGCTCTCTAGTAACTGAAGGGCCAGCCCGAATGGAATGTTCCGTGTTTATGCAAAGATTGGGACCGGGGTAACCTCTTCTCCTTGTTTTGTTGTTGAGCAGTAGCGTATGGAACATTAGTTTCAGTTAGCTGCCAAGTGTAAACTTTCTCGAGAAAGATCTGTTCTCACTCCTGGAGCCGTGCCACATTCCATCACTCTTCCCTTAACCAAGGAAAATGAACCCGGAGCCAAGTGCGCTCTAGTATAAATAGGTTTTATTCGGATCTCAGACCGATGTAAGAGCAGTCTTTGAGCCTGCCAGCATATTTTACAGATCTTATGTTTCCACAGAGCACACGGACATGATGTAGCTCATCACTTGCTTCCGTGATCAGAGTAGGTCTACGAGGTGAAATCTATGATGCCGCATGGAATATTTGTATTTTGCGCCTTTTGTATTATGATAGTTGATGTTCTGTTTGCTCTTCAGTATAGCAGCCCTATTTTGCGAAAGGTTTTTGTGTACAATTAAGGGTTAACCCCGTCCACATGCACTTATACCCAAGTGATGTCCTTGTGCTAATGACGTGCAGGACCCGTCTGAAAGGTCTATTTATGCCGCTGCTCCTTATCACCCACATACTCTGGCACCGCTGTGTATTTACACAGACAACGTTCGCAGCTGAGACTTTATTCCGACCAGTGAGTAACGCACCTATGTCTTTGCTGCTCTTTGAGTTACTTTTCACTTGTGTCAAGCCCCTTTGAGTGTCCTCTTAGATTGCGCAAGGGGCGCTGGTGGCCCCGGACACATCATGTCTGATTGATGTTTGCAAGGTGTTTTTTCGCCATCTGCAGTGCTAACAGTGTCCCACTGGATGTATTATTTTCTACTAAGGTTTTGCTCAGTTATGCTACCTTCCTTCAATTGCAAAAAGAACAATTGATGGACAGAATGCACAACAATGTCATACATTCACCCCAGTACAGAGATCTGGGCCTAAATCCATTGTTTTTTTGCTCACCATGCCATTCCAGTTTGGACCCAGCCATATGCAAATCAGTCTTGACCCTGTGCCTCATGGGAACAGTCCAGCCCGAACTGACAGGCCAGGTCCTCCCTGGACTGGAAACAAGCATCCTAGGACCGGTTTCAGGGTTTCACCCCTCATCAGCCAGGATAGGTTGACTCCAGTGGCATGGAGAGCACAGGACCCACGTCTGGGCATACCCGTACCACTCGGGGTGACAAATGCAAAAAGAACAATTGATGGACAGACGTGGGTCCCTTGCTCACTTTGCCACTGGATTCAAGCTAGCCTGGCTGATGAGGGCTGCTAGCCCGAAACCGGTCCCAGGATGCTTGTTTCCGGTCCAGGGAAGACATGGCTTGGCAGTTCGGGCTGGACTGTTCCCATGAGGCACAGGGTCAAGACTGATTTGCATATAGCTGTGTCTGAACTGGGGTGGCGAAGTGAGCTAAAGAACGAAGATGGATTCAACCCAGATCTGTGACTGGGGGTGAGGTCTGAAAAGTTTCAGCGCTCCGTCCATCATCTCCTTGTGTTTGCTTTGTTCGCCCTAAGTTGGCAGGGTATGCCCAGACGTGGGTCCCTTGCTCACTTTGCCACTGGATTCAAGCTAGCCTGGCTGATGAGGGCTGCTAGCCCGAAACTGGTCCCAGGATGCTTGTTTCCGGTCCAGGGAAGACGACAATCAATCAATCAGGGTTTTATATAGCGCGCTACTCACCCGTGAGGGTCTCAAGGCGCTGGGGGGGCGGCTCCGGATCAGTCGAAGAGCCAGGTCTTGAGGTCCTTCCTGAACGTGTGCAGGGTCGGGGAGCGTCTGATGTTCACCGGGAGTTCGTTCCAGGTTTTGGCTGCGATGTGGGGAAAAAGCTCTTCCGCCGGTTCTGTTCCTGCGGATGCGGGGGACCTCTGCCAGGGCGAGGTCGGTGGAGCGGAGGTTCCTCTTGGGTATGTGGAAGGATACTCTCTCGTTGAGGTATTTGGGTCCGATGTTGTGGAGGGATTTGTAGGCATGGGTGAGGAGTTTGTAGGTGACCCTCTTCTCGACGGGGAGCCAGTGGAGGCCTCGTAGGTGATGGGTCATGTGCTCATGGCGTGGTATACCAAGGACGAGTCTGGCTGCGGCGTTCTGGATGGTCTGGAGTCTGTGTAGAAGAGTTTTGTTGATTCCGGCGTAGAGGGCGTTGCCGTAATCTAGTCTGCTGGTGATGAGTGCGTGGGTGACGGTCCTTCTGCAGTCGGCGGGGATCCACTTGAAGGTCTTACGGAGGATGCGAAGGCAGTTGAAACTGGTGGAGGCGACGGCGTTGATCTGGCGGTTCATGGAGAGGGAGTTCGGGCTGGACTGTTCCCATGAGGCACAGGGTCAAGACTGATTTGCATATAGCTGTGTCTGAACTGGGGTGGCGAAGTGAGCTAAAGAACGATGATGGATTCAACCCAGATCTGTGACTGGGGGTGAGTGTCTGAAAAGTTTCAGCACTCTGTCCATCATCTCCTTGTGTTTGCTACCTTCCTTCAATAGCTGCTGCATTTTTAAAATAGGTTGGGCTGAGGCAAAGCCTCACCCAGTGTAGCTTCCATTTTCCTTGAAATCCAGGTTTGTAGCTTTACTCATCCCTTTACGCACACAAGTGGACGTGTGAAGCCCGAGGATGTGGCCTAATAGCTAGGGTGGCTGACTTTGAAGCTAGGGAACCAGGTTCGAGTCTGGCGGGAGGCTCAAGCACCCTGTGATTCTGGGCAAATCACTTAATCTCTCCGTCCCTAAAAAATGAATGTGCCCGTTTGTAATGCACCTGGTGCTCATGTAAAGCGCTCTGATACCTTCAGGTCGAGTTCACGCTATATAAAACTGCAAAAAAAAAAAAAAATCTGGAAATAAACGTGATTATCTTAAGACATTTTACAAATCTGTCACTGACGTCGACCTGGAGTCGGGGTTTAGAGTTTAGAACAGCCTCTTTTTAGTAAGCCAGATTTTGAATGAGTTCCTCGGGTACTATGTTGGTATTGGTTGCCATTATGTTAAAACAGAGAGCACTGTATGATGGACAAGAAGAAACCAAGTCACAGCGCCTGTGATCTCAGCTGTTTTTCGTCCTAGAAGAGAGCGCTTTAGCTGTCTGACAGAGCCCAAGCACCCTCTGCAGCGAGGGCCGACTAGAACGAGCATTCTCGACATGTAGTTGCGCAGCAACCATATTATCCCAAATAACTCGGTGGGGTTCTTTTTTGTTTGTTTTTGATTTGTGCAGCTGTTTTTTGACTTGGGGAAAACGAAACCTTTTCGGCATACGAGACCGCCGTTGTAAGGGAGCCTACTTAGAAGAGGTATCCTTTTTACACAGATGCCTTTAAAACACGCTCCTGTTTCCTCTTACCCTAGTGTGATCTGCCATTCGTGTATTTGTGCCCAGTTATACACCTGCATTGCCTCTTTTGGAATTGCAGGTTTACTGAGTGTTTGAGAATGTTGTATAGCAACACGTTTATCCTGCAGACTATTAGCATGGGTCTTACTTGACATGTATTTCGGTGGAATCTTACCTTTCACAAACTCACCAGTACTAGACAATGAGTACCTTAAATGCGTTTTTAGTAGGCACACTTCAGTGTAAATACTGTGGGCACACTCTGCCCTCAGAAGTGTGTACCTCACCACGAATCAAGAGATCGAGCCACTGTGAGAGATTTGGCCTTCACCGGACTTCTTCCTCAAGGAGGCAGTAAAAAATGTGTTATTTCAGAACGGTGCTATAACGCAACGTAAAAATTCTCTCCTGGTTTCAGTTCGACAGCAATCAAACTAGAATAAAAGCTATTCTGAGTACTTGCAGTGTTTTCTGCCACAGTATTGAGGCTTTTATCCTGCCGGGATTCAAGCCTGTGATGTGCAGTTCACATAGTTGGCTCTTAACCCATTGAGTCATCTTCAGCAGCTTAGGAAGTCCAAAATCCGCGAAGAAGTGAATTTAGAAGAGCAGTTTAATGTTCCATAATATAGCAGTTCCGCAAAAGGCAGATGTTCTGAACTCTCTGAAAACATGTTTTTATTTGTGGATATTACTCTTTATCCAGTTCTTAGAGAGGGAAGACTGTGGCATAGCCGCACTATTTTCCCTTTTGTCTTTTTAAGCTTGGTGTTAGTTGAGGGATAAACTCACATATAAATGTAGTCCTCTTTGGTTCCTTACGTTTGTTCGTTAAGCCCACATCGCACAAGCAATTATAATTTGCTGATGTTGTCTTGCTGCACATGTTTGCCTTTAGTCTTGTCTGGATCAGCATGTGCAGTTATCTTACATTTTTTTGTGTACTGAAATAGTGATGTGTTCCTATTCAGGCACCTGGACACCTAGCCTACCACTTGCTTGTGGCCTCCGGTTCCTGCTTGTTCCAGACTGATCCAGTTACAAAGCCTCTTCCTGGGTTCTCCCACTGGAGTTTTCCCGGCCGGGATTTCCCACTCACGGTTCTTCCCACCAAAAGAAGCTCTGCCCACCCCAGGACCTACTTGATGCAGGCCGGAGTCAACCGCGCAGCAGGCGCACCGCTGCTGCACCGAAGACCTACCTGTCCGTGCTCAGCGCTACAACCCTGGGCCCTCTCGTCTCCTGAAGATGCACCATCGCTGAGCTCTACACCCTTGATTCCGGATGCCGCAACAAGCACTGCCACTGCAATGACAAACTCTCCACTGTAGGACCTTTCAGCTGCACCCACTGCCACTTCACCTGCCACAGCACACACACCAGCCCACCTACCACCTGAACCCCGAACGCACCACAGACACCACTTGAACAAAAACACCAACTCGCATGCTCCATTCTCAACACAAGTTCACTATGCAAGCATTCCACCAAATTATGGGACCTCATCGCCACCCTTGCCCCCGACATAGTCTTCCTCACTGAGACCTGGCTCAACCACACATCTGCCTAGACATTGCCATAGCGATCCCCAACGGATATAAAATCACTCACCAGGACTGCACCAACAAGCCTGGAGGAGGAACAGCCATCATCCACAAAGAGTCCATACAGTGCACCACCACCGACAACACCACCACCCCCATGAAACATCTCCACTTAAAGCTCCACATGTACGACGAGGCAACCATCAGAGGCACTCTGGCATACTGACCCCCAAGCCCGCGCTCCAGCGTCTGCAACACCATCACAGACTTCATTGCGCCCCTAGCCTTCGACTCCAAGGACTACATCTTCGGCGACCTAAATTTCCACATTGACTACCCCAATGACAACACCTTCTCGACAGTATGAGCAGCCTCGGATTGATTCAGATCGTCCATGACCCTATACACACTGCAGGACACACGCTGGACTCCATTGTTGCCTCCAGCAGCATTGTCAAATAGAGCCACGCCTCAGAACTCACGTGGACCAATCACTCCATTGTCCAATTCAGCATCTCCAGCCTCTGCATCGCCACCCCAAGACGACCAGCCCAACACAAGATTTGGAACAAAATCTCAAAGACCAGCTGTACAGATGCTCTCAACACCTCCAACCCCACTACCACCACCAACCTCGAACAGGGAGTGAAGAACTTATACACCTGGATAACCATCTGTACGGAGAGCATCATTCCCATCAAGAGCGACATCCAGAGAAAATCTTCCAAAAAAAGGCCATCTGGTACACCTAATAATTCAGAACAGCGAAACGAGACAGCAAACAGCTGGAGAGGAGATGGCGCGCCAGCAAAGGCACCTCCGAAATGACAGCCTTCAAGACCTCTCTTAACTTCAACAACCCCTGCTGAGGGCAGCAAAGTAGACAGTCCTAGCCGTACGTATCGAAACCAGCGAAAACACCACCAAGGAACTTTTCAACATTGTTAATGAATTCTCCAACCCGGCTGCCAGCGAAATCATCGCCACACCCTCACTGACTTCTTCCATGACAAGACCACAACCATATACAGAAGCTTCTAACCCCAGCCCACACCTACAGACTTCCTCAACAGATACGCCACCAACGCAACCGACACAAACCACAGACTAACCACCTGGAACCTCCTCTCCACCCTGGACACCACCTTCACCATAAAATGCATCTACTCGGGAGCTCCCATAGACTCATGCCCGCACCGTCAACCTCGGAAACCAAAGGATCGGCCAGGAACTCACAACCCTGCTCAACACCTCTATCACCACCGCAACCTTGCACGACACCTGGAAACATATCGATGTCAGACCACTACTCAAAAAACCCTTCGCCGACCCCACCAAACTCAAAAACTACTGGCCAATCTCCCTGCTTCCATTCCCAGTGAAGGTACTGGAAAAGATCATCAACAAGCAACTCATGGCACACCTGGAGCAGAACCAGCTACTCAACGCATCCCAATCCGGCTTCCGCTGCAATCACCGCACCGAAACCCCCCTGATCACAACCACCACCAACATCCGAACCCTCCTTGACCAAGGAGAAACAGCAGCTCTGATCCTCATCGGCCTCTTGGCAGCCTTCGACACTGTATCCCACAACACGCTGATCAAAAGACTCCACAACATTGGCATCCAAGGGGACGCACTCAGATGGATCACCTCCTTCCTCACCGGTAGAACCCAGAGGATCCACCTCCCACCTTTCACCTCCAAAGCCAAGGAGATCACTGGCGATGTCCCCCAGGGCTTATCCCACAGCCCCACGCTCTTCAACGCATATATTACCCCACTGCCCAACATCGTCAGATCCCGCAGTCTCCACATCATTTCCTATGCAGATGACACCCAACTAATCCTCTCACTTGCCGATGACCTCACCACCACCAGAACCAACTTCCAAAAAATTCATGACAAGAGTCACCGACTGGATGAACATTTGCCTGCAGCTGAACACGGACAAGACGGAAGTACTGATCTTCGACAACAGCAGCGACACATGGAACGACTCCTGGTGGCCATCAGACCAAGGGTCCGCACCCACTCCCTCTGACCTCGCCTGAAACCTTCGAATCATCATTAACAACAAGATCATCATGAAATCACAGTTCAACGCCGTCTCCTCTGCCTGCTTCCACACTCTGTGCATGCTGTGTAAGATCTTCAAAGAGTCAGCACCGGTCCTTACCTAGTCTCACCTTGCCCCCATGTTGTTCGACAACGTGGTTATTGAGGTTATTAAATTGTTTCCAAATTATTTCTTGTAATGCCAATATGAAAAGAAATCACATTTTGCTGCGTGTTTTTCTGTTTAGACTTTACTCATTGCTGACGTACGCACCCACACCTCAAAACATTTAAATCTGAAAGAGACACGTTAGTGATAGATTCCTTACCTTAGAATATCCCCAGGCGTCAGACTGGATCCGGAAAGTTTTTTCGTCGGCAGTACCCCTGCGTGTCGGTAGGTGGCGTCGTGCGGCCCCGGGTTCGTCGCTGGCGTTGTAAGCGCCGAGATGACGTCACGGAGACTACTTAGGCGCCACCCATGCGCGCTGACGTCAGTTCTTTCTTTTTCCGCACCAGTAAGCGCAGATCCAGTTAGAGCACGTACCTTAGTCACTTTTTGACTCTCTTTTTGAGACTTTTTGTCTCCTGTGGTTCCTCTGGTGCACGTAGGGATGCCTGGTTCTAAGTCTTGTGGGGCCTGCCGTCGCAATATGTCGGTGGTGGACCCCCACGGCGTCTGTCTCTACTGCCTGGAGAGCGGCCACGACTCCCGGTCCTGCAGGGACTGTTTGGCCATGGCCCCGAAGGCCTTGAGGGAACGTCGCCGGAAGCTGCTTGAGGGCCGGCACTCGTCCCAGCGCCTTTCTCGGTCTAGGGGCCGCTCCAGAGAACGCTCGCGGGGCCACCATCATCACTCCTCGGGCTCTAAGTCTTCACCCTCGGATTCGGGTAAGAGTCGCCTCAAAAAGAAGTCGAAGAAGCATTGTCGCTCTCCGACGTCCCCCCGTCGGTCCCCGGATGCGGACGAGGGGGACAGGGGCTCTGCCCCTGAGGCTCCTTTGGAGCCCGGGAGTCCCGCGGCCTACCCGCCTTACCCGGGTCCGTCGGCGACTCCCGCACAGGTGCAAGACTTTCTTGCTACCATGGACCACCTGTTTAGGCCTTGGGCACCCGCCGGCGCGCCCTTGGGCCCCGCGGTCCCGTGTCTGGATCCTTTCGGGCCGCCGCCGGCTCTGGCCCCGGCGCTGCCGGCGGTTCCGGCCCCGGCGTCGCAGGATCCTGCGCCGCTGGCTCCGGCCACCGCGCCAAAAGGTCCCACGCTGCCGGCTCCGGCCCCAGCGCCACCCTCGGCTCTGCTTCCGGCGCTGCTGTGGATGCCATTTGTTCCGCCCCTGCCCAGGTTCCAGGACAATTTTGTCCCTACCTGGGACCTGCATTGGGACACGGCGCCGGTTCGGCGCCGTTTGTTCCTTCACCGGTCCCTGCCCTGCCGCCGCGGTCTGTTCTGCATGTGGTGGAGGTGGAGGACGACTGGGAGGGGTCCGAGGACTCTCTTGCTCGTCAGTGTGACTCCGAGCACTACTGGGCGGACGAGTTAGAGGAGGCTGGGGGCCTTGATGTCTCCTCTGACCCGGGGTTTGCCTCTCCTCCGCCTACCATGGAGGAGGGCGCTTCTTACACAATGGTGCTCCGTAGGGCTGCTGAGGTCCTCAACCTTGATCTCCCTACGGTGGCCCTGAAGACTAATCTCCTCATTGAGGTGCTCCAGACGGCGTCCACTTCGTCGGAGCCCCTGCTGCCATTTAATGACGCCCTCACTGACGTCTTACTGGGCACTTGGTCGTGGCCAGCCACAGGGACCCCTGTGGATAAGAACGTCGCCAGGCGGCATCGCCCGGCACCGGGTGACCCTGCCTTTCTGACCACTCATCCTACGCCCGAGAGCCTGGTCATTCAAGCTTTGACGTCCCAAAGAGCCTTTCCCACGGCTCCGCCGGAGAAGGACTTTAAGAAGCTGGAGCAGTTCGGCAAGCGGTTGTTCTCTTCGGCCAGCTTGGGGCTGCGGTCGGTGAACACCGCCTGCCTCTTGGGCCGCTATTCCCACGCGGAATGGGATACAGTTGCACAGGTGTTGCCTCAGTGTCCTGAGGAGACCCACGCTGTGCTGTCCCAAGCTGTTGCCGAGGGTAAAGATGCGGCTAAGTTCGCCATTCGGTGTGGTTTGGACACCGCGGACTCGCTAGGTAGAGCAATTTCTACGACTGTGGCGCTTCGTCGCCACGCCTGGTTGAGGTCTACCGGGTTCTCGCCAGATGTCCAGAGCTCACTCATGGACATGCCCTTTGATGGCACTCGCCTGTTTGGCGACAAGGCCGACAGTGCGCTGGAGCGCTTTAAGGACTCGCGGGCCACGGCCAAGTCCTTCGGTCTTTCCACGAAAAGCCCAACCCCTCCTGGTTTTCGTTCCTTTCGTGGCCACGAAAGGGGCGCTCCGGCACGTTCCTTCAGCAAGCCTGTACAGAACCAGCCTCAGCGCGGCCGCGGTATCCGCAGGGGCGGGTCTGGGAATCAGCGTGGGGGTCAGTCCACCTCCGCCCCCGCTGCTTCCGCCTCCAAACCTTCCTATTCCGAGCTTTGTGGGGCACCCCACGCCAGTGGGTGGCAGGGTTCGCCATCATCTCCCCCACTGGCACGCTATCACATCGGACGAGTGGGTGTTGCAGATCATCCGCAAGGGTTACTCCCTTCCCTTTCAGTCTGCCCCTCCAGCCATGCCACCTCGGTACCACCGCATGTCGGGGGACCACTTGGCGCTTCTCCAGCAGGAAGTAATGCCCCTCTTGGCCAAGGGGGCCGTCGAGTGTGTTCCTGGGCCAGAAGTAGGGTGTGGTTGTTATTCCCACTACTTTCTGGTCCCCAAGAAGGACAAGGGGGGCTTGTGCCCTGTCTTGGACCTCCGGAACGTCAATCGCTTCCTCCGGAAGGAGAAGTTCAAGATGTTGACTCTGGCTCAGGTCTTGGCTGCCCTCGACCCCGGAGACTGGCTGGTGGCGCTGTACTTGCAGGACGCATATTTTCACATCCCCGTCCTGCCGGCCCACCGGTGTAACTTCGGTTCACGGTCGGCCAGGCGCATTTTCAGTTTGCGGTGCTCCCCTTCGGCCATACCAGTGCCCCTCGGGTGTTGTCAAAAGTGATGGCGGTGGTCGCAGCTCATCTGCGCAGGTCAGGGGTGTCAGTCTTCCCCTACCTCGACGACTGGTTGTTGAAGGCGGGCTCGCCCCAGACAGTCGTCACCCACCTTCAGACTACGGCCGACCTCCTGCACTTGCTGGGGTTCTCCATCAACGTGCCGAAGTCGCACCTGAGTCCTTCTCAGACGCTCCCCTTCATAGGAGCGGTTCTGGATTCGACGCGGTTTCGGGTTTATCCTCCCGAGCAGCGAGTCCGGGATATTCAGGCTATGATTCCCATCTTTCACCCTCTATCCCGGGTTTCAGTCAGGATGACCCTCCGGCTCCTGGGCCTGATGGCCTCCTGCATTCTGCTAGTGCAACATGCCAGGTGGCATATGCGGGCTTTGCAGTGGGACCTGAAGTTCCAGTGGGCACAGCATCAGGGCAACCTGTCCGATCTTGTCCAGATCTCGGGCACTGCACGACAATTGCAGTGGTGGCTCACAAATCGCGATTGGGTCAATGGCAGATCCCTCTCCCTTCCCCAACCGGAGCACACAGTGGTGACGGATGCGGAGATCAGGGGCCTCTGGTCTCCGGCGGAGTCCCGGCTCCATATCAATCCTTTGGAGCTTCGGGCGATCCGACTTGCACTGAAGGCATTCCTTCCCTCTGTTCGGGGAAGCGTAGTGCAGGTGTTCACGGACAACACCACCGCTATGTGGTATTGCAACAAACAGGGCGGGGTGGGGTCGTGGACCCTATGTCAGGAGGCTCTGCGCCTCTGGACATGGCTGGAATATCAAGGCATTACCTTGGTGGTTCAACACCTGGCAGGTTCTCTGAACGCCAGGGCGGACGAACTCAGCCGCCGGTGCTTGATGGATCACGAATGGCGTCTGAACTCGGACGTGGCGCAAGGTCTCTTTCTGCAGTGGGGAGAGCCTTGGTTAGATCTATTCGCCACTGAAGAGAACGCGCAATGTCATCAGTTCTGCGCGTTGGAATTTCCAAGGCGGCACTCGCCGGCGACGCTTTTCGTCGCGAGTGGAGCTGCGGTCTGTTGTACGCCATTCCGCCTATACCACTTCTGCCCAGAGTGCTGAAGAAGATTCGGCGCGACCGGGCCAAAGTCATTCTTGTGGCTCCGGATTGGGCACGAAGATACTGGTATCCCGAGCTACTCAACATGGCGATCGATTCCCCGATCCGACTGCCTCTTCGGGAGGATCTTCTGTCGCAGCAACAGGGGACGGTCCTCCACCCGAACCTGTCCAGCCTCCACCTCCATGCGTGGAGATTGAGCGGCGACACTTGATTCCATTTGACTTGCCTCCTGAGGTCTGTGATGTCATTCTGGCCGCCAGGCATCCCTCCACTAAATCGGTATTCGCCTGCCGGTGGAACAGGTTTGTGGCATGGTGCACAACTAAGTCTGTGGATCCCCTTTCTGCCCCTCTTTCCGAGGTCCTTCTGTTCCTCATATCCTTGGCCCAGCAGGGCTCTGCTCTGGGCACTGTCAAAGGTTATCTTTCGGCCATCTCCGCCTTTCTCAGGCTTCCAGATCAGCCTTCTCTCTTTAAGTCCCCAGTTGTTAATCGTTTCCTGAAAGGCATTACACACACGTTTCCTCCCGTGCCTTTCATAATGCCTCAATTGGACTTAAATCTTGTCTTGACCTATCTGATGTGCGCTCCCTTCGAGCCCCTTCATAGTTGTCCTTTACGTCTTCTTACTCTAAAGACGGCTTTCCTGGTGACTATCACCTCTGCCAGGAGAGTGAGTGAGCTCCAGGCTCTTTCTTCTAAACCTCCTTTCCTTTCTGTTCATCCGGACAAGGTGGTTTTAAGGACCCGTCCTTCTTTCTTGCCAAAGGTTGTCACGCCCCTCCACATCGGGCAGACCATCACTTTGCCCACTTTCTTTCCGCCTCCGCATCCTTCAAAAGAGGAAGAGCGGCTCCATCGTCCGGACCCAAAACGTGCGCTCTCGTTCTATCTAGCAAAACCAAAGGGGATGATGGACGGAGTGTTGAACATTGCAAGCACTCACCCCCAGTCAACTGATCTGGGTTTAATCCATCATCATTCTTTAGCTCACTCCGCCACCCCAGTTCAGACATGGCCATATGCAAATCAGTCTGATCCTGTGCCTCATGGGAACAGTCCAGCCCGAACTGCCAAGCCATGTCTTCCCTGGACCGGAAACAAGCATCCTGGGACCGGTTTCTGGCTCGTTCTATCTAAAGCGCACACAACAGTTCCGGGTGGATGACCAGCTCTTTGTTGGCTACGTGGGCGCCAAAAAAGGTCTGGCCGTGCACAAACGCACCATCTCTCGGTGGGTTGTTTTGTGCATTGCGTGTTACTCCTTGGCTAAAAAGGAGCCTCCTGTGGGACTGCGTGCCCATTCTACCAGGGCAACGGCAGCCACTACTGCCTTGGGACGCGGCGTTCCCTTGCAGGATATTTGTCAGGCAGCCAAGTGGGCCTCGCTGCACATATTTACCAAGCATTACTGCCTTGACAGTCAGGTCCGGAGAGACGGCTTCTTTGGCCGTTCTGTTCTCCGTGACTTTCTGGTGTAATCTTGTTCGCAGACCCTCCTCCTGGGTTGGTATTGCTGGGGTATCTATTCTAAGGTAAGGAATCTATCACTAACGTGTCTCTTTCAGATGCACAAGTTACTACTTGTGTAACGATATATCTGTAAGAGACATTAGTTAGTGATAGATTCCTTACCGCCCCACCCATCCTCCCCGTTCTGCGAACTGATTTCTAGGGTTAAGGTCATCCCTTTCAGAGCCCTAGTTTCAATGCACCAGTGGTCAGTATCTTGCATGGCTCTGCGTTCCTGGCGCGGAAAGTCGTGTACAGAACTGACGTCAGCGCGCATGGGTGGCGCCTAAGTAGTCTCCGTGACGTCATCTCGGCGCTTACAACGCCAGCGACGAACGCGGAGCCGCACGACGCCACCTACCGATGCGCAGGGGTACTGCTGACGAAAAAAGTTTCCGGATCCAGTCTGACGCCTGGGGATATTCTAAGGTAAGGAATCTATCACTAAATAATGTCTCTTACAGATATATCGTTACACAAGTAGTAACTTGTGCTTTAGTAGCTTATAAACACAGAGTTCTTTAAATATCCTCTCTCTTTTTTAGGACCGTTTACCTCTTGCCGTGGTTGGTAGTAATACTACCATTGAAGTGAATGGCAAAAGAGTCCGCGGACGGCAGTATCCTTGGGGAGTTGCAGAAGGTAAGGACTTGCACGACTCTCTTACCTATAGCTATTCTCGGAAATGCTGTTGATCCCTTTCTTTTTATGCTGCAGTCTACCACCACTTTTTACTCTTAGTTGTCAGCTTAGTGGCATTTTTTCCCCTAACGAATCGACCTCTGTTTGATGCTCTTTCCATCTCCCATTTCGCAGGTATTTATCTGGCTCTCGTTTACCATCACGATCATAGTTTTGTCTTGAATGCAGCGTGTGCGTGTAAAACATTGGCATCCTTTGCTAAACTATGCCACCTAGTGGTTGGTATTGATTATTTTTTAAGATATTGAATGGGTAACCCTACAGTCAGAGGTCTTCAAAAGCTTTTGCACTGAGTCCCCCTAGCCAAAATGTTTTGAAGTTGGGCCACCCCTCCATACCTTTATGGAAAACATGGGATAGGCGGGGGTGAACGCAGAGGGTGCAGTTTATAAGATCATTTACCAGGGTTCTTTTTCAGTAGCTCGTAATCCACACTAAATGTGAGACTTTTAAAAGTGCAAATACATTAAAAAAACACTGAAATAGACAAAAAAAAAGACTTATCCAATTAATTGGGGTCTTGAACACCCCTCACGCTTCCGGGCTGCAGTGCGACTGCACCTTCTGCACTACTGATACCTGCAGAGGGTCTGAGTAGCAGGCTATCCCTGCTTGCTCTTTCACCCCTTCCCCACCAAGCCTGGCCATCACTCTAGTCTTGAAACACTCTCTCTCCCTTTCAGAGAAAATGAGCTCCCACGTGTTGGCCGCCTCATTGCAGCATGGGTGGCCTCAGCATTGATTGTTTCCCTCATGCCATTATTATAAAGTAAGACAGTCATAATTGTGATGTATTGGGCCCGTCACACTCCTGGGTCCACGTCCCACTGCACCTCCCTTAGTAATGAGCTGCTGCCTTACGAAGCAGGCTCTTGTTAACCCCCCTACCCAAACCTCCCATCCTCCTTTCTGCCAACTCTGAGGCCTAAGCTAAGGTGTCTCCTCCGCTTACATGTTTCCCTCTCTTGGGTCATTGGTCCGATGTCCAAAGCCACACTGGCCCAGCAAGGGTGGACTGAGCCCTAATACAAACAAGGAATGGTAAAACAACAGTCATAATAGGGGTTTAGTTGAGTCCTCATACCCTGGGCCCTAATGCCGCTGCACTAATGATACCTACTTTCCTGCTTACTCCACTGTTTTTGACTGTGTTTGACTGTCTGCCCCTTTGTTGCTTGGACGTGTTCTCTGTGCAGCAAGGGTGATCTGGGCCCCAGTGCTAACAGGAAAAGGGCTCCCACCCACTTTATGCTAATACCCCATCCATAATTGGAGTGAAATGCCCCCACCATTGTCCCAGTGCAAATGCATGTGCTTCACTAATGGTAATAATGCCCTTTAAAAAAGAGCCTGCATTTCTCAACACTTTCTTGAGTGCATCTCTATGAGGAAGTCCTTCTCTAAGCTATCTCTTTGATGTTATCCATGGATTTTGCTCCTTTCTGCTTTCTCTTGGGTCATTACTCTGATGCCCCAGGGGTCCGGCAACTAAGGCTCTGAATATGACCCTGTTGGACTTCTTTCTCCCTGCCACCCCTTTGACGCATCTGAAAGGACATCTGCATATAAACAGAGGTCGAAGTTGGCCTGGTGCATGGGAACCAAGGTGTCCATGTGTTTTTTACATTTCACAAAAGCAGTTGCAAACTTTTTGTTAAAAGCAACCATCTCTGAATTGTTAAGGGATATCTGGAGGTTCCTCTGTGTGAGAGTGAAAGTGGGTTTGGTCTAAAGTGCTTTAATTTATGTATTCTCTTCAAGCATCAAGATAAAAAAAGATGTATTCTTTTTGAGAGGTTATTTAAGGAGGCTGAGTTTTCGAAAGTGTCCTTTTAATGGATTTATAATATCTGCACTAGATACAGTCTGGTTAGCTATTACTAATATGTATTCTTAGAGCACTTGTTTTATCATATTCATAAAATCATTGTGTGGCAGTCTATCTTATGTTGTGTGTAATACAATTTTAAATTAATGAGTTACATATTTATAGTGCTTTCTGTTACGTGCTGGGACCTCATAGCACTATAAATACACAAGTCACTATTCTGTACTGCGCCAACCAGTATTCAATTCTGTGACTCTGGTCTCACAAATAGACATCTGAAGTGTTCGCATTAATCAACTAACATTTCATAATGTAAAAGAGTGCATTTCCCACCAATGCCTTTAATTTGCATTTATTTTTCATTGAAGGTGTGCACATTAGTTGAAATGCAGTAGCTGTAAAGGTTTAAAAACAACAAAACACGTACATGATATTTTGTTCTTTTTAGCCATGTCTTTTACCCCGCCATCACAGGACTCGGGATCACAGTTGCTATACTTTTTTATGCACTGCAACTGCTTCATGTAAATGAATACAGCCTGGAAACACAAAAAAATAAACATAGTCGCTCTTCCATGCCACCTTCATTCACAAATACTGAGGCATTTGCGTCGCCTGGGAACACTGCCACAAACCCCAAGGGGGGGGTCCAACTCAGTTTGAGGACCTCTGCAGTACATTGGTACATTGTTGCACTTTTTTTTTAATTTTATTAAACTGTTTTTATTGATAAACAGCACAGCAATGCCATCAAGCCTCGGCATACATTTAGTTATACAATCAGTATGAGGTAACAATCCACGCATAAATAACACTGACTCATTATTCTGACAATTCTTCTGCGTCAGTTAATGTTTCATGCATTTCGACCTCACTACGTCGCAGCTCCACTGTTGGAGACAGGCAAATTTCCCCTCTATATGTATTCCATGCTGCCCACTTACAATCCCATTTTTTTGGGCATCCTCTGTACTTGAATACGTCTTTTTCAGCTATCATGGCTCTATCCATGTCAACATTCCAATCTCTAGTTCGTGGCACTTCCCCCACCCCCATTTCTGTGCAATGTTGCGTTTGGCGATGGCCCACCCTAGTGAGACCCATGTTTTCTCGGTCTGATTAAAGTCAGTGGCGTCCCATATATTTAGCAGGCACAGTTGCAGGGTGACTGGTAGTTTCTTCCCCCCAGCCCTCTCCAGTTGCTCGGCGATGCCGTTCCAGTATGACTGAATGGCTGGACATGTCCACATCGTGTGGAAGAAAGTCCCCTCTTGTTGACATTGCTGAAGGCAAAGGGGATCAGCACACCTGCCCATCCTGACCAAGATTCCTGCTGCCAGGTAGACTCGATGCAGGACTTTGAGCTGGACCAGCCGCAATCTCATGGGGATGGCCACCTCTCTAGGGGAAGCCAAGGCGTCTCGCCAATCTTCCTCCTCAAGCTCGCCTAGATCTGTCACCCAGTGTTGCCGCAGGCGTGTTAAGAAATCTGGGCGGTTATTAATCCGTTTTTTATAAGTAAGGGATATGGCCTTTTTAGTCATGGGGTCTAATATCAATCTATCCTCGCGTGGGGAAGCCTCAGGAAGTGGGCCGCCCTCTGGTATTACTGTTTTGAGCACGTGACTGATCTGCAGATATCTAAATGTTTCGGCTTGTGTGAGGTCGTACTCTTTCTGGAGGTCGGCAAAGGTGGCCAGCCCCTTAGAATTCCACATGTCCCCCACCGTAGAAATACCAATGAGATCCCATTTATCAAACCCGGGGCAGGTGCTCAATCGACCCAGTTGCTGGGGTTCCCAGAGTGGGGTCGCACGAGTGACTCGATTATGCCAACCCATCTGTTTGTTGACCTTGTGCCAGACTTCTATTGTGCGTGCTGTCGGTCCAGTAAGGCCTAATATTTTGGGGTTCATATATAGTGCTCTATTGTACCCTCCTCGTCCCATGAGCCACTAGTCAGTGCGGACACCCGGGTCTCCCCGCTCCCCGTATGCCCAACGGTTAATCGCAACTAGCTGGGATGCTTAGTAATATGACCTGATGTCGGGTAATGCAATCCTCCCATCATACCATCCCGCTGAAAGCTTTTGTTTTGCAATTTGTGGTGCCCGACCGTCCCACAGCAACGTGTGCACGGCACAATCAATACTGGAGAAATAAGCATCGGGAATTCTATCTGGGGTATTTTGCAACACATAGAGAAAACGCGGCAGCGCCAGCATCTTAAAAAGGGCTGCCCGACCCAGTAGAGTCGGGGGGGAGAGAGCGCCAGTGCTGGACGTCTGCGCGAAAGCGCGTCAGGGGCCCAAGTAGGTTTTCTTCATAAAAGCGAGCTGAGTCTGTAGTTATAAAAATGCCTAGATATCGGAAACCCTTTGATGCTACAGGGATATCGTATTCCCGCGGCTTACGCGGTGGAGGGCCCTGGAGCGAAAATATTTGTGATTTGGACCAATTTATTGTGTATCCTGAGTGGTTGCCAAATATTCGGAAAATGTGGAGGATACGGTGGAGGGAAGAGGTCGGAGAGGCCATGTATAACAAAATATCGTCCGCGTATAGTGAGATTCTGTCTTTATGGTCTTCTGTCCATTTAAGACCACGGATCAGAGGGTCTCCCCTCACCCAGATCGCCTGGGGCTCCAGCACCAGGGCAAATATTAAGGGCGATAGGGGGCATCCCTGCCAGGTTCCCCTTTCTAGTTTGAACTGTCTGGAAGTATGTCGGTTCACAACTACTTGAGCCATCGGGCCGGCATATAGTAGTGTAATCCATTTTATAAAGTTGGGCCCGCATCCCATTTTTTCCAAGACAGCAAACCTGTAGTTCCACTCGACGGTGTCAAACGCCATTTTGGCATCGAGGGACAACAGAGCTACGTCTCCCCTAATTGTATGTTGTCTACCCAGCACCCCGTGTAGGCACCGTAGGTTCAGGGCGGTGTCCCGGCCAGGCATGAAGCCTGACTGGTCCGGGTGTATCAGCCCTGCAATCAGTGGGATAAGTCTATTTGCAAGTAGTTTTGCAAGTATTTTGGCTTTAGCTGTAAGCAAAGAAATAGGCCTGTATGCCTTGCAATCATTGGCTGGCTTGCCTTACTTGTGGATGACCACAATCGAGGCAAGTCGGATATTATCTGGCAACATTCCTGTTTCGTAGCTTTCTAAATGCATATGGCAAAGGTAAGGCGTTAATTTGGAAGCCATTGGTTTGAAGAACTCAATCGGGAGCCCGTTTGGTCCCATATCCTTGCCCGATCTGATATCTTGGATGGCTACATTGTTGCACTTTTAATGATGTGTTTGTAGGAGTGCATGGTAGCTGCAATTTGCGTCTTTCTGTAAATGCTCTTCTGCACACCTTTTATTACATTTTTTTATTTAGTGTCCAATGTGCATTCACCATTTTGAAAAGGTAAATTAAAAAAAAAAATGGCCATATTGTTAAGTATGTACGCATATGCATGATAATGCTGCAGCCAAAAACAAAAATGTCTCCTGTGAACTGTATGTGCGCTCATGTTGAAGACATGCATCCATTGTAACGCTGGGGATGGAGTTTGTATTATTTTCTTCTTTGTCAATGCTGTTCAGCATTTGCAACAACCACTGACACAGCAGAAGGGGTGTCTAATATTTTTCTGAGGTGAAATCTTTTGTTTTTACCAATACATGTTTGTAATATTGTAACAGATGCCTGTGAACTAAAAAGGAGTTCCGTTTTGGACTCATTCAGGCATAGCTGCTTCGCATTCACCCGGGCATGAGTGATGCTTTTCCCAGCACCCCTGACAGGAAGGATATAGGAGTTATAGGTGGCTAATTCTTTGACTCATCTGGATCAAAGGATGGTTTCCTTCTTAAAGCAGGCTCACAGATATTCTGTAGACATCGCCTGAATGAAGGGACTCATTAATGAATTCTGTCCTGATTGCTGCTATATCCTTGCTGCATTCCATGAGGAATCTAGAGTGACATAAGCCGAGCAGGATATTCTGGTCGCATTTTTAAGAACACGTGTAACATTTTTGATGGTGATATTTTAAAAGTAAAACATTCATTTCTTGTCTGTTTCTCTACACGCCTGCTCCATTCCAATCTCAGTTACTGTCTTCAATATTTCTTTCCCGGTTAAATTATTTGTGTTTGGTTGGTGGAGGGTAATGCCTTTCTTATGAAACGTTAACAGCAGCATGGGCCAATTCACCAGCTACTAATATGAATAACTGAGTAATTATTGGATTGTTCAGGCGGAGAAGAAACTTATCTTCTCCTCCAATGGGTTCTTCTACTCTTTTCAATAATCTTTTAAACATAGTGTGTTGGACTATGATGGATTTTTTTTTTACCAAGTTCGTTTGAGCTCTCTTAATTTCACTTTAATTCCTTACAAGTTAGGTTAGTATTATTTATTATGATTGGTTTTTCTTTTTGACATCTCTGTTGGGCATAATGCATGAGTTTGGTTTTGTTTACTGTCTTGCAATTTATCCCTTTTGTACATTCTACCTTTGTTGCTATTTTTTTACCTGTCCTATATTTGCATTTTTCCAGAAATAAAAGGGAATACGTTTTTCTTTTTCTTACAGTACATATTTACTGTTGACTTTGAATTTCATTACGGTTCCGTGCATAGTGTATCTCTGTGTCACACATCACTAGGGCAAATGCCCAATGATTGGCCTTATACATCCTTGGAAGTGTCCAAACCTTGACTCTTATCCAACAGGTGTCCAATGTAACCACGAGAATGCCCGATGTTTTAAAACATGATGGTGATCTGAATTCCTTTTGGTTGTGAAAAAAATGCTGGACCAATGCAGGTGTTCTGCCTCACTGTGTATACCATGCATTAGCAACTTTAACAGTTGCGTCACTTATCGCCTTGGTTGACCCCTCTAAACTGGCTGAGGGGATTCAATTGAAGTCAGTGTATCTTCCACCTTATCATCTCTGTTTGAGTTTGCCATCCCTTTTGTCTGTTCCAGCATTGTCACTGTCTGTTGCATTCTTTCTTTCTGCATACCAACTTTAAACCTAGCCTTTTACAATTGAGGATGACTAGGGTTTATCCGTATCATTTAAAGGACAGCATCAGATGCATGAGTCTTCTAGTGTCTGCACACTGCGGCGGGGTGAATGTTGCACTCCCAAAAATGACATTTCTAAAAAGGTAGCCTAACACTTTAACGTTTAGCATGATTGCTTTTGACTCTTAACTGTCCATATACGTTCCATCTTACCATTCCAAGATGTTATTTCTGTGAGGCAATTGAAATTGCTTGCCAAACCAAACTTATAAGGTTCTTACAAGTAATTCGAAGCAGTGAGCTTTCACTTTATGCCTTATTCCCCTTTATGCAAACTGGACTCAGAGCACATATGTACCGCCACTGCTAGCGGGCTCCTGAATTGAGTTTTCTTCAAATGTAGAAGCTGAATTTAATGAAAGTTCAGTTGTGGCTGATATGCCTTCTGTGTTCTCTTGAGTTCTGGTATTGTCATTTTTGATGAGATCACAGATGTCCTAATTTTAATATTTGGCAACATTTGACTTCTGGTACAGTTGCTTGTAGAATTGCTGCCTGTTATGATGTGGTACACATTTGCAGCAGGTTCTAAAAGGAAAACAGATGTCAAAGTACGAATGGGCCTGGTAAGGAGAATGCATAATCAGATGTGGGGAGGGTAGAATGGTGAGGTCAGAGGTGCTGATCAGAGAAAAAAAGACCCAGATGGTGAACAAGAATAAATCTAGTTACTAAGTTCCCCATTGAGAGGGAACAGGAATAATTGGCATTATTTGTTAATACTCACTCACTGCGGACATGTTCCCACTGTTTTGACCATGAATACTTAAGCTCATCAATTCAATCTTTATTGTGCCCCGTCCATAGCTTTCCTCCAACAGTAAAACATACTATTAATACACCCACCTAAACCACTTATCACAAAAAATGTATGGTGCACATGCTTCCCTTTCCTAGATGGTGCATGATGCTACAACCACTACACAGTGTTAAAGCTTTGTTGGATGTTGTTACATGAACTCCTTTATTCCTCTATTTTTATGCTTTTCAGGAGCTGTTGGCGGGAATCTCTTTTAGAGCCATCACACTGTTACAACATTTAAAGCGATTTATATATACTTTAGTAATAGAAACTTTTTTCCATCCTCAACTTACTGAGTTAAAAAAAACGTTGTTTGACCCCAATTTTTGTTTGTGGGAACAATAGTTTAATGGTCTTCACTTTACGAAGTGCTTTGTCCATTTTCTAAATATTTCTAAATTCAGAATTTGTGCAACCTGCGCAGAATAAAGATAAGTTGGCTTCCTTTTTGTTTTATCAATGCCAGTTCCAAGAGGTTACCAATAGTTAAAATAAATCAAAATTATGATTATTATTTTAACAAGTTATGATCTTGTGTGAATTGAATGGATTGTGGTAGTTACAGGAATTGTAAAGTATAGATGTTGTTACCTAATAAAAGTTTCCTTTTTGTTTAGTGGAAAATGGTGAACATTGCGATTTTACAATTCTACGAAACATGTTGATAAGGTAAGCTTTTTTTTTTAGCATAAAAATAGGCTTTGGTATATTTAATAACACTTCTCTTTGTAGTAAAACATTGATGCAAATATTTTTACAGCTTGAACATAGCCACAGATTTTACCCAAAATACTCCTGTTCAAATGTAGCAGTACTAAATGCTGTAGAAAACTGCAAGCAATCTGTTTTTTGCAGAATCGGCAAAAAAGTTGGAGAGTATTAAAGGATTATCAAATAAGATTTTAAAAATATGCATAGTTTGAATGTCATTGCTCAAATTTTTTCCTAATTTGCATGTGACGTTTAATTTTGCAAATGTTTTCTTAAGTGAACCAGAACAATCCCGTAAAACATAACTCATGACTTGGTGAACAGAAAAATGTGGCCTGGCATTTTTTTACCTCAAGATTCTTTTGCTGTCTTTTAGTTTCTCTTCGCCTTTACTTTTACTTAAGATGATGCATCTGCTTGGCTTCAAGCCATTTGCTCCATGCCACTTGCTTTTTGCAGTATATAATCGTACTTATCTTTGTCATTTACAAACAAGTCTTCTCTTAGACTCCTGTTCTCTGTGTTCTAACTTTGGTTAAAGGCCCCTCAATAGCCAACTGTTATGCATGCAGAGTAATGACAATCCTACCCACAACAGAAATTTGATTTAACATCAAGACAAGGCATTAAAAGGTATCCAGGCACTGTACTAAGCATCCTCCTGTCAGTGATACACCTCCGAAGGTACCCTTTCATATGGAGTTCACAATTATCGGCCTTGTACACATGTACAGTGCAAGTGAAAGTGGCAAGTTGCATAGACATTTTTCTCCTGCTGCCTTAGAACCTTGTTCTGAGGGATCTGGTTATTAAAGTTCAGCGTAATAGTGCCAAATGACTTTGAATGCAGGGCTTTTGAAGAAACAAGCCCTCACCTGTTATGTTATGTTACAGGGTATTTGTAGAGCGCGCAGCTACTCCTGGGAGTGTCCCGGCGCTAGCGTGACCCCTTAACCTGCACCATAAACTCTGTTACCTTTGTGTTGACTCCCCTTCTTTGTTGTCACAGGTCTGCTGCACAAAGGTATTGAGCCAGTTTTTCATGCTGCGGTGCCTTGAGATAACCATGCACCCCCTGAAGCACAAGAGGCACAATCTAAAGCAGAGCCACTCCATCGGACTTCTGCTCTCTTGTTAACGTCCAGGAGAAATCTTAGAGTGTGCAGTTCTTAAGTTGATAACTTCCCTGTTGTCCCCTTCTTGCAAGAAGTCACACTTGTAGCTCCTGGCAACAAACTTCATTGACAGTACTAGTAAGTAAAATAACAGGGTTTGAAACTTGTACCAATTGTCCCAAACAAATGACTGTGACAGATCTCCACCAGGTATGCATCTGGGGTCAGAGCATGATTTCTGAACCTGTGACGACTGTGCCCAGAAGAACCCAAAGGCTTTTTGGGATAGCGAGGTAGAGCTCTGTCACAAAACACCACAAGACTCTGCGCCATGACAGGTCGAAGTAGAAAGGATGGTCCTGTTCCTGTGGCAGTCATTGTTGCAGTTGAAGTATTAGGTAAGTGAGTGAAGAAGCACAAGAAGTCGAAGCGGGAATCTTCTCCGTCCTCCATTATCAATCTCCAGAGAAGGCGCAAGGACATCAATCTTGTTCTCGAATCCCTGAGCGGTCCCAATGCCTCCCGACTTTCCAAGTCCGTTGCCAATGTTGCTGCAAATTGAGGCCCTTAGCGAGGCTATGTTACATATTTTCAGCTCTCATCTGGTTCCATCTGGTGCAGCTTCGGATCCCAAGGTTCCATAAGTACGTCAGTTAGACTTCTGCTGGCACGTTCTCCCTGGCATGGTCTGTGCCTCTCGAACCCACCTTGGGTTCCGCAACAGCTTTAGTATTGACTTTGGTTCCTGCGCCACACTCTTCACCTGCTCCTTAGATGTTGGCACAGCTAGCACTGGAGAAGAATCCCCAACCTGATCTCTGAGCTGAACAAGTTTCAGTTAAGGCCACTCTCTAAGCCTATCTGGGCACAGCCTTTTGGCAGTCCTTCCGACTTTAACACATTGCTCTTACCACTCATCCATGCACAGATGCTACATCAAATTTTTGGCTCAGATTCAGACTAAAGGTGGAATTTTAGAGATGTGGACAAATTTATCCCACCATACGATGAGGACAATCTATACGAAGACCTCCAGGATGCCAGTAGCCTGGATACTTCACCAGATACTGGGTTAGTCCCTCTCCCTAGTCCTGCTACAGAGGAGAGTGCATCTTTTGGATAGTGATCCAGAATGGCTGCAGAGGTCTTTCACCTGTAGCACCCGACTATGGAGGTTAAAATAAGCATCCTTACAGAGGTTTTTCAGCCTGGCAGGGGCGCCTACTCAACTTCCCTTGCCCTTCAGTGAGGGCAGGAGAGGTTTGCCAGGACTTTGGCATATCAACGTAGCCAGACCCCACCGCCCGCATTGCAGGCACCTCTGACCTTTTGAGATTGGGCTGTGGCTCCCAGAGGCAATTCTCAGGACATCAGGGCCCACAACTTCAAAACCTCTGTAATGTGTCTTTGCTGGCACACAGCCACTCTGCAGGAGGCAGGATCTGTCTTTTCCTCTAGGTTTGGGAAGGCATTACTTCCGACAAACTGGTCCTCCAAAGTATAGAACAGGCCTATTTCCACCCTTTCTTTCTAACCCTCCGCACCTTCCACTCCCATCATGGTGGCTGACAAAGAACCACATGTCTGTTTTGCAGCCAAAAGTGCAGGCCATTTTAGCCAGAGGGTTATAGATAGGGTGCCGGCTGCTGAAGCATTAAACTGAGTATTACTCCCGTGCTGTCCCCCCACCCCGCACCCGTCCCCCCCGTTTCTTGTTTTGAAGAAGGAACAAGGTCTTTGTCCTATTTCATATCTTTGCTCTCTCAAAGTCCTTCCTGTGGATTGACATATTTAAGATGCTTTTGCTAGCCCAGGTTCAGTGTACCTTGGATCCTAAAGACTGGATGGTAGTGTTGGATCTGCAGTACACTTATTTTGATACTCTTGTCCTGTAGGCCCACAGATGTTGTCTGCGGTTCACAGTAGGCCAATAGCATTTTCAGTTTAAGATGCTCCCTTATGGCAGGTGTTTCACTTCCTTAATGACTGGCTGGTCAAGGAAGGTAATTCAAGGCAACAGAGAACTCCATAGAGGATTCTCTTCAACTTTTTCAACAATTAGGTCTAACATTCAACAAGTACAAGTCAGTGCTTACACTCCAGAGAAAGTTCAATTATTGGGAGCAATTTTGGATACAGACCTATGCAAAGCTCTCCCATCCAGAGAACCAGTGACTCATTTAACCAACTTAATACAGAAACTGTTTGAAAGAAACATGCATGGCAAAGCCATTAGGTCTCGCCTATGTGAGAGCTATTGGCTTTGGCAATGTCTTTTAACCATGTTGTAGAGCACCATGGCTGCTGTGCAGCATGGCTAAAACTTAATTAAACAAGCATTGGCATAGCCAATAGGTCTCGCCTTTGGAACCTTATAAGTGTTTAGGGGGGAGGCATTACGGACAACAGGAGGGGGGAGGCATCACGGCCAACGGGGCGGCGGGTGGGATTGAAAGGCACGGACAATGGGAGGGGGGTGGGTGGGGGAGTGAAAGGCACAGACAACGGGAGGGAGGGCTGGGGGGAGGTACAAATGAAACCCAGTGCAGGTTAGCACATAATTGAAGTTCCACTAGGGGGAGCTAAGAGAGTTGGTTTCCCACAGGCTGCGCCAGATGTGCAGGGCATTAGTGAATTTCACAGATAGTCCATTTTCGCGCTGTAATCATCTTGCCCCATTATCACCCCCCTTTAATTACGTTAGAAAGCCCCCGCCTGTGTTTGCTTCTGAAATGGCATGGCAAAGAAAACCAAACAGAGGCCATTGCAGTGTGAATGGATTTGTGAAGAGGCAGGCGCTTCAGTGCGGATTACCTGACATCCAACGGGACGACTTTGCTGAGCACAATGTACGTGATGACCTGCTAAAAGCCAAGCAAACTGAGCGTTTGTAGAAAAAAACGAAAAAAACGCCATCCGTGCTGAAGTCCGATTAAGACCTAGGATCCCTATTCTGTTTGATCTTGCTCATCAAAGGGAGTCCCTTAAACAAGCCTCATTTGCACCATACTCGGGGATGTGCTGAGAAAACAAAGGGCGGGCACCAAAGCTGAGGGAGATGAGCAGCGCCTGCTCAGTTTAGAGCTTCTGCCGAGAGACACAATCGGATGACGTAACAGCTGCCATGCTGAAAGCTACTTGGAGACCTTACGGCCATTTAAAAGTAAATCAACACTTTGTTAATAAATTGCAACTATAGGATAACGTAAGTGCGAGCTGACGGGACGCATGCGTAAATTCATTACGTGTACAATTTAACACTGAAATGCTGGTGTGCAAGAAAGACAATTTAACACTGAAATGCTGGCGGCAAGAAAAGACGGAGCGGGGTAGGAGTGATGGTGGGAGATCGGGGAAGAGGGGTTGGAGTGGTATTGGGTGACTCCGCTGAGCGGACAGAGCTGGGGGCTGAAGAGTCGCAGGAGGTCAATGAACAGCGTTTCCCTTGCGGGAGCGAGCAGGGGCACCATCTGTTTTCAAGATAATTACAAACAGATGGTGCCAAAGCTCGCTCCCGCAAGGAAACGCTAAACGTGCGCGCGTTGCAATAGAAAGCAATGCAAAACGTGCACGTTTTTTGCCAAAATGCTGATCGATTCCAAAAGGTCCCCTCCTATGCAGCTCATGCGCTGCATAGGCGAGACCTAAAAACGAGTCCAAGTTCCCCTGCATCAAGGGTTGGTAGGAATATAGCATTAATCTGTCCCTACACTAATGCTAACGTGACATCCCTATTTAAGCATTCTTCGAGGCAGGATAGGTTAAGGTGTCAGTATGTGGAGTCTTCCACAGGACGTCGATTGCTCCCAAACAGTAACACAATGAACTTGATTCCCAGGCCCTCTCCGGTGAGAAAATACAACAGTTCTCCTAATCGGCATTAGCTCCCAATGTATCCTCTTCTCTCCTTGCTTAACTCCTAAAATAAAGACATTATTCTAATAAGGACGCTTCTTCCACCTGCAACACAAACGTGAGAAAGAACAATCTAACATGCACATGAAATTGAACTATTAATTCTAATGCGAGAGCTTCCAGGGAAAATGCATATCAGGCTTACAAAATTCAGCTAACATAAGAGAAATGGCCTTACGAAGTTACATAAAAATTGAGACATATACAGTTAATATCTTCACCTACATGTAAAACAACATGATTAATAAGCACATCCAATAATAAAATGATTGTCAGTTGCACAATACGAGCGTTTCAGTTAATGTTTTCCGCTGGTTACATTTGATTTTCCACGCTAATTCTACATTTTGGCCTAAACACATCACCTTCATGTTATTACATTACAAGATCCTAACACTTAGGTTAACAAGTCAGTCAGTCATACTAGCTTTATTCGACAAAGTTAGTCATCAAAGCAGATGTACGAAACTTAAAAAGACACATGACCGTTAATTAATAACACATTAAAATAGATTGTACTAAAAGATGTAAAATCAGCTAAAACATTTAAAAAGTAAAAACTGTGGGCATCTAACACTTTGAACACATCTTGATGATAGTTAAATACATTAGAACTTTTTGCTACTTATTGTACAAGAACAAAATTCATTAATAACCTTTGCCATGCCATGATATTCTTATAAGCCACTGTTATCTAAATCAGATGGACTATGAAAATCAAAAATGTCAATCGAGAATTTAGAGGCATTTGGGAACCAGTACATATACACATAACATACCCGCTACCCAACTGAAATTATTTGAGATCTAATAGACCATGCCCAGCCTAAAAACTTTGCCAAAGCGATGACAATAGATGTCGTTGTTTCTGCGCGAAGTAGTCTAAGCGCCACTTCATTGCTTCCGGTTCCCAGTGATCTACAAATCGGGGTCAGCCACTTACGGCGCGGAGCCGTATATGCTGGGCAAGCGAACAGTAAATGGGCCAGAGACTCTGGATGAACAAGGCATACTGGACAGGAGACACTGGTTTGCACATCCCATTTTGCCGAAAATGACCTTATTGGCAAGGTACCAACTCTGAATTGGAAGTATAACTTCCTATCATGTGGTTTTGTTATTATGTCCCAGTATGGTTCCTGCTTTTGTATAGGCTTCACTTTCAGAAAGTATCCTGTTAGTGTTAGGAGATCACTATTTCTGACGATATTATCCGTCACCCATCTCCAGTATCTTTTCTTTATCAAAGCTTTGGCTGGAAACGGGGTACTTTCTGGTTTTTCCCACAGTGTAACCATGCCAATATTGGTTAGCACAATTCTGATTTCCTGCAACCATCTGACTTTTTTATAACAATCTACTCTAAGTCCTTCAGGCCAACTGCATAAGCTCTTAGTTCTGGTGTTGACCAGATTCTCCGCCAATGTAGGAGGGGTCGCAATCTAGCTATATCAGCCAGTGACTTCCTACCCAGGTCATGGAGCAGCGGACGTATTGGTGTGCTTTGTGGGAGTTTAGTAATATTCCGCAAGAACGTGTTTTCCGCTAGTGTTAGTTTGGAAAGATTATTAAAACCCCACAACTGTGCCCCATATAACAGGGAAGCAATAACTTTTGTGTTGTATATTTGCAGGACTGGACTAACTGGTTTAGTTAGTGAAGTATTAAACAATTTTTGCAGAATTACCGCCAGTTGGCGATGCTTCAGTGTGCCATTTCCAGTTGCTTATTCCACTTCATATCTCCCTGCATTGTGACCCCTAGGTATGTAAAGTATTTTACCTGCTCTGGAGGTCGGTTATTCAATACCACTCCTCTAAATAATCTATGTGGATTAAAGGTCATAAATTTCGTTTTTGACACGTTGATTACCAGGCCCCACAGGTGACAAAACTCTTCAAAGAGCAGCAGGGCTCGTTGCAGACCGCTTGGTGTTTTAGCGATAATCAACGTGTCATCCGCGAACATTAGGATAGGTATTCTCACACCAGCTAGAACAGGAGCATCAGTGGGGGTAGCTTCCATAAATTTTGCGATCCCGTTAATAAACAGGGAGAAAAGTGTTGGTGCCATTACGCAGCCTCGTCGCTCTCCTCTTTCTACGAGGAAGGTGTTAGTAGTCAGTCCTTGTGTGCCCCATCTGATTCTTGCGTAATTTCCCTCATGAAGTCTAACTATCAGTGATAATAACTCATGGGGTATGCCTAGCTCTTGTAATACGGCCCACAATTTAGCACGGGAGACAAGGTCAAAAGCTGACTTGAGATCCACAAAGGCAGCATATAAGCTGCCCTTGTCAATGACCACCGTCTTCCAGAATAACATTGTGAAGCGAAATATCTGATCAACAGTGCTTATACGTGCCCGAAACCCCGCCTGAAGAGGTAATAATATACCCTGCTCATCCACCCCATCTTGCACCTTGTTCAGTACAAGACGGCCCATGATTTTTTGGAAGGAATCAATTAAACTAATCGGTCTACTATTTTTTTTCAGGCTGGCATCTGTCCCCTTTTTTAAAAACAGGGATTACCTAGGCCCCTTTCCACGAGGCCGGGACCGGTGCACCCTTTGCAATTTCATTAGCTAAAATCATAATGTATTTACTCCACTTAGCTTGATCAAAGAGATATATGTCAGCTGGGATTCCATCGGGCCCTGGTGCTTTGCCTCCCGATAGGGTTCTCAATGCGAGGCTAACATCGGCCTCATTAAAAGCCGGGCCGCAGAAATAGGAATATGAGAAGTCAGGCATTTCACTGTCCTCTGGGTTACAGGCATATTGGGGTTTGAAGTAGTTAACCCATTGGTCCTGGCTTACATGATTTATTGGTTCTGTCGGTCGACCACCACTGCCCCATTTTACAACATCCCAAAACTCTTTGCAATTTTTACTCTCGCAGGCACGTTTGAGGTCCAACCATCTATTCTCGTCCCAAATTTTCTTGGCTATATGTTGCACTTTCTTATAGATTTGCCTAGCCGTACGAACTTTGACAGGATCCCCTTCTCTTATTGTAGTCCCTAGAGACTTTCGTGCCACCTTTCATTGAGCGTTAAACCATTTTGAAATATTTCTAGTGTTGGCACTTCTGGTCTTAGAATGCTTAAAAAAATGGTTACGTAGTTGGATAAAGAATTCTTCATGGAATTCTATTATAGACTCGGGGGTTGCGGAGTTGGAGAGGAGAACTTCTATTGAGGCTATAGCACTATTAGTATCCAAAGAACTTT
Organism: Calotriton arnoldi; assembly: GCA_963921515.1. NCBI lineage: Eukaryota > Metazoa > Chordata > Amphibia > Caudata > Salamandridae > Calotriton > Calotriton arnoldi. The sequence continues at coordinate 1,279,782 of CAWUFW010004520.1, forward strand.
TTCCGAGGGCTTCAGATTTCTCAAGTAGGTTCCCCCATTTTAACCTCCTCATATCATTTGTGGAGGACAAATCCTGAGAGACAATTTCTCTATATATGGGTTTGATTACTTCCTTTGTTGATCGGTTAAAAACTGCACACAAAGGGTTATGATCGCTCTCAAGCCTCTCTGAGACCACCATATCACTTAGCACATTCCATAATTGGAAGTTAATCAGTAGATAATCGATGCGGCTAGTACTTAGGCCATTATTGAATGTACAAGCCCCGTGTCTGGCGGATGGGGTTCTGCCATTTGTCGCCCTTAGACCTTTCTCCAGGCAGATAGAATATAATTGAATCACCACAACCGTCCACTTTTTTTATAGGAGGTAGATCTAGTTTAGGGATTCCCCACTGGTCATCTTCATCTTCAGTAAGATTATGTTTCTCATTTGTAAGGGGCTCAAATGTCACATTAAAATCACCCGCTATTAATACATTCCTGCCCCCAGAATGCTGGTCTAGTAAGCCATCGAGAGTCGCTAAAACTTCTGATTTTTTACCATTAGTCCCTCTTGCATTGACGTTATAGATGTCGATAGTATCTTTTTGGCCCCATTTCCCCTGATTGCTAAGATGTCCTTATTATTCGACTCTAGTGTCTGTACGACAAAACCCATTTCTTGGCGAACCCAGATTAATAAACCACCCGAGGCGCGTCCTTCCCTCCCCCCCAATAGCTGGTATGTTATAATTTAGGTAGCCTACTTGGAAGCAGGGATCCACCATCCAGGTTTCCTGTAGGAGGCAAATGTCATATTGGTCCATAAATATGTGCCAATCAGGGGATGTAATCTTAGAACCTAACCCGGCTATGTTCCAGGAAAGCACCGACAGTCCTGCAGAGCGACCACAGGCTGGGCCCTTTCCACTGGGGCCAGTCAGTGGGCCCCCCCAAGAATGCCTGGCTTCAGCAGCGGCAATGGTGTTACCAGTGTGTTATCTGGCTCTATGACGCTAATAGGGCATGATGGCATGTAATTACAGGGAGTACAGAACGGGGATTCTCTGTTTGCTAAAAGAACTCCCTGGGTTTCCTGTTCTTCATAGGTCATGTTCTAGAGTCAATCATTAACTTCCAAGGTGGAAGACCCTACTTGAAGGGGGTATTGTTGCCCAGGGAAGCATCCATAGCTATCAGTGAGTGGGAAACGTCTGAATTCAATTGAAGAGTAATCTGGGGACGTTGTACGGAATTCCAATGCTAGCATATTTTCTGCAAGATCTTGTCCTTTGAGCTTTAGCTCGATGCAATCCAATGGGTCAGTTCGTGAGGTGAGTCTTCTTGCACTAATAATATCTTCGCGGATAACCAAGTGGCACCCCCTCACTTGACGGATCCAGTGTATTGCTTTGTTGGTAAGGGAACCTGCACTTTCTGTGGCATTGTTAGCATGTTTGGGTACATTTACCATAAAGATTGTAGAGGCCTGTGGTGAGTTGGAACTGGGCACTATAAATCTACGCTCTTGAGTGTTGTGTACGGAATTTCCTGTTCTTAATAGAGAAAGTCGATTTTTAACTGTTTGTGCCGGAACTGATTTTAAATTTGTCATGTTCAGGCGACCTAGCCTAGCCTAGCCATAGGGTTCATTTCTGTTCCTGCCGTAAAGCAGCGATGGGACTGGGCGGATACCTTACTAGCTAAGTCAATACTTTCAGAACCAGACTTATATTTATTATAATTTACCTCTCTAAGCTGGTCATCCTGACTTAAATTGTTTTTTGCGGCTTCTGTATAGGTAGGTACCCTTTGTACTAGGAGTTTAACCATAGATGTTAAATCTACGATCATTAGACGCATGGATGATATTTCCGACCTCAATTCATTAATAGGAGAGTGTGTTCCCTGGGGATCTAAGGATAAGTTGGTACTAGAGCATGGAACAAGCTCGGGAGAGGGACGACCAGACTGAGGAGGGGAAGTACATAACAGAGTGTCCGAACCATCTCCAACCAGAGAGTCAGTCAGGGGGGAGAACCTGTTAGCACAGGCGACTTCAACTCCCAATAGCTGGAAATTATCGCTTACATTCTTAGCGGAAGCTTGTCTACTCTCCCCTGTATCTATAGTCTCGCTCTTTTTAGTTGCTGGGCTTCCACCTCCAGTCGGTTTGTGGAACATTGCAGGGATAGTTAACTGTCGGCCAGGGCTGTGATTAGTTGTACATACGGAGCCTTGAGATAATTCGGTGGTTAAGGCCTGAACGGATATATCATCCTCAAGGATACCCTCACACTCGCTAATGAGTGTATCTATTCTATCCAGGACGCAATTAGTTCCTGGATGGGTCAGTTTCAGTGTTTGTTGTTTCAGTGTTTGTTTTTGGATCTTTCTAACCTTTTTTCCCCTATTATCCCTGCCGGCAGCACCCCTGCCCCACCCTCCTTCACTCCCCTCCATTGATTTCATTTTCCCCATACTCAAAGTTTGATAATTGGGAGAAACAACCAGTCAACTTCCCACTGCGTTAAGGACTAACTAATAACAGTCAATATAGATCTTTTAGTCTCTAGATAGGCAGGGACTGCGAGCGCGTAGTTTGAAAACAATCAAGGATTTCCACAGTAGTCAGTAGTTAGTCAAACCTGAGATGTAATAGCTGTAAACAGTTCAGGCCATAAGCTGTCCACTGGATTCAAGGGGGGTGGCCCTGTCCTGTCTCTTCCTGTCAATGATGGACCCGCCCTTGGCCCGGGCGCGTCCCGCGCCGCGGTGGGAGAGGCTGCTCTTTGTAGAGCGATGCAAACTCCTCTCCCTCACCTGCGACACATGTGGCAGCGGGAGTGGGGCTGGTATTCGGTATTCCTTGCGTTGCACCCTGGGACTTGTAGTCCCACCAGGGTGGACGAAGTCCCCAGTAGCTGTTGTAGGGTGAGATTTTGGGAGGGAAGATGTAGCGCCCTGGGCTTATGCTCCCGCCAGGGTCAGTTGTACAAAAATACAGAGAACAGCAAGCCCCCTTCGCTTCCACAGAGTCAGAATCAACCTTTTATCAGCCCTTGTCAGCTGTACCTCTCCTGTCTCTGAAATTACAGGAAATTAAGCTGGCTCACCTCCGCAGTGAAACAAAGTTTACTGAAAACTGCAGGAGTAAGGGTTACCATACAGCTGCTAGTCCGTGGCCTCCTTCCGCTCCTTATCTCTCCTTGTCTCTCTAGCTCATTAGACCACCCGGCTCCAAACAGGCTCCTACAGCCTCGACCTCGAGCGGCAGGCTGCAGTCAAAAGCATCGGCAGAGATGAGCCCCAGCGAACCGGTAGAAAGCAATTATTGTTGAATCCACCGCGGATGCCAAGACCGGCCTCCCGATATTCCAAGGCCGGTCGCGTCCATTCACCCGTGATTATTAGGTTAACAAGACAAAAGATTATATGCGGATGCAGTCTACGCGTGTAATTATAATCCACCCCTACAATGAAAATGGATTTTACGCTACATCATTGAGAACAATCTGCCTGTAGCGAGACCTTAAAAGGGTGTTTATTTATTTCAAAGTGCCTCTCTGTTGATGTTGAAGTTCTATTAACAGCCAGCATTTATGTCAGAGAGACTATTTTTCAATAGTTCTTCAAGAATTGTACAACCTTCAGTCTTCAGTGGGGAGTCAGAAATTGTGTGTCCACAGTGTGGCTTTTTCATTTGGGCTTTAGGTCTTAATTTAGAAATAAAAAGTAACAAAACCCAAATTTTTAAAATTGTTTCAATTCATTGTTCTCACGTTTTAATTTCGAAATTGCAACCTAGATTTGTCATTTGATGCAGTGTGCGATATTGAACACTTCATTTTGCTTCCTCATGCCTGTTTCAGGGGTTTTACAAAGGTGTTGGTGGTGGGGAAGAACACAAGAGTGCGAGAAACAGCTGGAACGGGAGGAAAAGCACTCGAGGGTGACAACAACAGACAGGGGAAAAGTACATGAGAAACAGAGGGGAGAGAAGGAGAAAGCTGAGAAGGTCCCTAAAAGCAGTTCCCATACTTTTTCAACGCACTTCGACCGCTGGTTATATAGCAAAGAAACAGTCAGGTATGCATGATACTACGTGACACAGAAAAAATCAGTTCACAAGCACATAGGCTGTGAGGGGGCAGACTAAGGTTAATTTTATTTTGGCTGCATAGTTTAAATATCTATCCATTGTTTCCTGGAGGTACTCTCGCGTTTGTTTTTGGGAGAGAGAGAAAGAAACTTAGAACAAGCATTGGCATAGCCAATAGGTCTCGCCTTTGGAACCTTATAAGTTTTTAGCCATGCAACAGTTGATGTTGTTGCAGGAAGGATATTGTGCTGCATAACTAAATACTTATAAGGCCCCAAAGGCGAGACCTATTGGCTATGCCAATGCTTGTTTAATGTTTTGGCTGCACAGAGCTTGCGGAGCTTGTTTACATAATAATCCCCCTGGCTGCATCCATTTCAGGCGTGCTTGCTTGAGAGACATACACCCCACCCTCCTCCCTCTCTCTGTTGTGTTTTGCCCGCCCCTTTGCTGTCGTTTGTCTCCTAACCTCCCACCTTCCTTTCATTTCGGTTGTTTCCCTTAATTCCAAATCTATTGTTTAATCCGGGGCAGTTCAGGCCTCATTGCAGCATACCAGGGTGAATAACTGGAATACATTTCAACACATCTACCGTGCGCAGCGATTTCACTGCACACTTATGTTATCGTACTTGCCCTCACTCACAGTTTGGTATTCTCTCTTCAGTCATGGGCATCCTGGGAGCTGTAGTTCTGGAGCTGGGCTTATTCACAAGATTCTGTGATTAGTGTCACTAGTGGGTGTCTCGATTTGAACAAAACTACATTTCCCGGCTCTTTCTGGCTGCTTCTTCTCGTTGTCCATGGAAGCTTGCCAGGCTCGCAGGGAGGGCGGTATAGCAAAGTGTGTGCAAGCCTAGATTAGTTTACTGGTGTTCACACCTGGCATCCATTGGCGGCAGTTGCCTGACGCCCCCGTGGGGTAGGCTGCACCATAAAATCCGGCCAGGGGAGTGGAAGAGACCAGTGTGTGTCAGGCTAGGCACTTGTTTGTTTTTCTCCCACTAGTCCATTTTTTATGTCAGCATAACCCACTCGCCTCCAAGTCAATTTCTTCTCCATTGACCTACAAGGCCCTAGCTGTTTGTTCTCCACATGCGCCCCCAACCCCTGTCACCAGCCCTACCATTCATGCAGTTGTGTGAGCAGTGGCCATAGGAGGATAGGGTGGTGGCTAGGAAGGAAGTCAGGTGTCGCGGGAACATTTGCTGTGTCGCTGCTGTGCTTTGAGGAGAGCCTGAGCTGTGTACATTAGCTGAATGACAGGGATCACCACATCTCCGCTCTGCTTCATGCAGCCTGGGCGCTGGCCTCCGCGGGCATCCACGCGCCAGCAAAAAACGAATTTCACAGGTTGCCGCCTGTGATTAGGGCACGTATTAAAATAAACAAGTGTTCTGAATTAGTTGGAAAGGTCTTTTCAACCTGTAATGGTTTAATATATTTACACCAGTTTGGCAGCAGACCCCTTCCCTCAACCCTGTCCTTAATCATTGCGAGCACTGTTTAAAAGCCGACAGCTTGACCTCTGCACCTGCGCAGCTTGGTTTCTGCACCTGGGCCTATGAACCATGTCTGTCTGCTGAATGTCTACAGCTAATTTAACCCCCAAAATGAAAACAAGCGCGCGCCTCGCGCGGCAGCAGGGGGAGGGGGCCTGCGCTATTCCCTTGCGGGAGCGTGCAGCAAGGCGCGATGATTGCGACCATATGGCGCCACCATATGGCGCCGCGCGCTCCCACAAGGGAATCGCCAGACGTGCACGCGTTGCCATTGCAAGCAATGCAACGCGTGCACGTTTTTGCCCCCAAAGCTGTGCCGATCGCTAAAGGTCTCTCCTATTCAGCGCATGCGCGCTGCGTAGGCGAGACCTAATAAGGGCTATAAGCATTTTGATACCTTCCTGTGTAATAGCACTTATTTTTTTTTTTTTTTAATAACTTTTAACCACACTGCTTTACAACATGGCTAAAGACATTGGCAACTCTAATAGCTCTCCAAACAGATGTAACCTATTGACTTTGGCGATGCTTGCAATTACTGCAAAACATTTGTGCCTCCAAAGTCATAAACACAGCCACACAGGCAGCAGCAGCCAAGTAAGGAAAAAGATATTGGTGCCATGAGTAAATTCGTATCTCGCAACAGAATTTCTGTATGCTAAAGTGATGTGGTAGGCACACTTATCTTGCTTCGTGAAGAGAATAAATGCCTCCCTTGACGTCTGGGAAGTGCAACTACAGGATTGGCAGTAAGCGATTTATGGTAACCGGACGAAGCTCTCCTTCACATCAATTTCCCAGAGATGAGCCATCACTCTAGGTTTGCAGTCTTCCCTGCCAAGAATAAAAAAATATTTTGTATTGATCTACAGGCTCAATACAGCTTCAACGTACTATACAAACGAGCAAAGAGGCACTCCATCTCGTACTCTATCCAAAAAGCTCAAACGATATAGGATTGAACCATCAAGCACCGTATTCAGTTACGAGCCAAGCAGTTTCCTGGAATAGATAATACATGGGCAGATGCTTTAAGCAAAATATGCAAGGAATGCCTAAAGTTGCAACATCATCAAGCTCAACGAACCAAGATCTGACTCTGGGGCAAGCCGAATTTTGACCCATTTCCAGCAAATCTAAACAAGAAATGCTACTATTATTCCAGCAGGCATAACCTTCTGGGGTTGTGAGAATGATATTTCGATAGCTTATTCGAAGACCGTTGCCTACTCTTTCTCCCTCTTCCCCTTATTCTAAAGGTAATAAACAAATGAAGAGAGAACCATATCCGAGAATATTAAGTGCCCCCTGGTCACCAAGACAGTTCTGGTTCGCAGAGCTTCTCCTTTAAGAGCAACCGCACATAGCGTTGCCACTTCTACCAAACCTGATTTCTTGTGGCAAAGCCCACATACTGCACCCAGGACCAGCCTCTCTATGTTAATTAGCTTGGCTCCTGAATACGAGTTTGACAGCTTTATAAATTCTAGATTAATGTAGAGGAATTCTGGTGCAAGCCAGCGCTATGGCCATAAATAAATCTTTGGATGCGAAGTAGAAACATTCTGTATTTGGTGCACTCAACAAAATTTGCATCTAATTTCTTCTGCTTCACATCATATTCTTCCATATCTTCTACAGTTATTGCGTTTGCGTCTGAGTCTTACTTCTATTAAAGTGCAATTGGCTGCTATTTGACATCACAGGACAGCACAAAATCAACCTACTCTTTGGTCTGACAGAATTATAAAAAAAATTAAAAAACCTAGAATGATGAGTTTTTCCCACAGTGAAACCTACTCAGATTCCTTGATAACTTAATATGATACTTCATCAAGTTATGAAAAATCCTTTTGAACTGATACTTAATGAAGACATTACATTTTTCTTTGAAACTGGCTTTTCTATTTGCTTTAACCTCCACAAGAAGAGTAGGAGAAATTCAGGATTTTACAGTAAAAGAATCTTAGCTACAATTTTGACAGTAATCATTTTAGGAACTAATCCATGCGTCATACCTAAAGTACCATCAGATTTTCACTTGCAAAAGCCTGTAATGCTTAAGACTTTCTACACAAATCGCAGTACCGCAGCAGAAATAATTCATAATACTCGATGTCATGAGTTGCTTAAAATTTTACTTGGACAGAACGAGCAAATTTGGAAAATGTTGTCAATTGCTCATAACGTATGGTCCGCCTAGGAAAGGACAATCTCTTTTGAAATTGAGTATAGCTTGCTTGCTGTCTGCCATGATAAGGCTAGCAATCCTTTGCGAGGAAGGATTTCAGCATATTCAGCTAAAAGTATGTCTACATCATCTGCTTTGCTCACTGGAGTGTTGATACAAGACATCTGCTGTGATGCAACATGGAAAAACAGGCACACGTTTACTCAACACTATTGCCTGGACTCTATGGCACAGAGGAATACAGTTGATCACGCCATTCTATGCCACCTTTTTCAGTATAGGTGAGCCGTCTTGTCAATTGCCCTCCGTTCACAAATAATTGTATTATATCAAAGACTGCTTGTTGTTTCAAGCATGTGAATCTATGAAAGATCCTATTCTGAAAGATCCTATTCTGGAGAAAAAAAAGTTAATTAGCTCTAATTGGTATCTTTTATTGGTTCATAAGTGACCCACCTTCATCCCCATTAGCGGGTGTCACCTACTTGTATTATTCCTAAACACAATTGCTTTATGAAATCTGAAGCTCTCTCAGGGTATTGTCTTCAATTTGACTGTTTGGTTCATTTTTAATAATGTGAATGATTTGTTGCAGGTTCAGTGTTATGTTTTATATGAATGAGTAGGTCAATTGTAAGGCTCAACACCGACCCCAAGCGGGCATCCTGGCACTACAATGAGTAGGAGGAAGCACAATGAGAGTATGTGAGCATTGGTTAAGCAGATCTAACGAGCCAGGCTTTCAACTGTTATATGAAGCAAATCTTATTGTCAATTCCACGTAAAGTAACCAGAAAATCATTCCAAAGTTTTGCAGCCATGAGGGCAAAAGAACCATTTCTCAACTGCTTGATCCTGGGAATTGTCATGCATTTGACTATTTGAAATCCCTTATTGGACAATAATGTTTTACACATTCACTCATCTATCTGGGATCATACCATGAAAAGCCCGATATGTAAGGACTAGATTTTTAAATTGAAATATTTTGCTCACCAGGAGCCAGTGTATGGATCTGAGATGTGGCGTGATGACTTATTTTCAAAAGCAGCCTTGCAGCAGCATTTTGAGCCAGTCACAGACACCGAACCAAACACTGATGAAGTGAGTTAGCATAATTCCAATCTGGATGCAACCAGAGCATGTATGACTGTCGTTCGCATTGAGACAGTCAAGATGTCCAAAAATGTCTTTAAAGAATGTAGCAAAGAAAAACAGGTGCCAACAGTGGACAATGTATGGGGGTAGAAGGACAATTTGGTGTTAAATTTGACACCCAGTATTTTGACCTAAAGGGAGAGGTAGTTAATGATTGGCTTCTGTTAGAAAGACATTTTTTTATTCAGCCTAGGGGTCAGCCCATCGACCCAAACACTTTCAAGTTGTGTAATCAAGATGGAGTGCAACACTGTCGATTGCTGTGGATAAGTCTAACCGCACCAGAGCAGTAGAGTGACCTTGATCCAAGCTGAACTTAATAAATTTGGTTACTTCTAGCAGTGTCTATTCTGTACTGTGATTAGGACGAAAACTGGACTGGGTACAGTGCCAAAGCTTGTGTTCCAGATCCGTGCTTCCCAAACTTTTCAGAACCACGACCCACTTTATAGTACGACACACTTTCTCAACTCCTCAAGCTTTAATGGAAATGAGGCGAGCAATTTTTTTAATGTAACTAAAGTATTGTGTGGTAGTGCATTGCTGTTTGCAGAAAGCACATTTTTCATTGAAATGGTCACTAAATGTGCACAGACATATAGTTTTATAGATAAAACTATATTGCTCATAAATGATGTGTAGAAATCGGGGTTCAGTGAAAACGTATTATCTGAAAGAAACACGTTTGTTATAGATTCCTTACCTTAGATTACCCCCAGGCGTCAGACTGGTCCGGAAAGTTTTTCGTCAGCAGTACCCCTGCGCGTCAGTAGGCGTCGTCGGTCGACTCCGCGTCCGTCGTTGGCGTTGTGGTCGCCGTGATGACGTCGCGGAAGATACCTAGACGCTGCCCTCGCGCCTGACGTCAGTTCTTTTTCGCGCCAGCAAGCGCAGATCCGGGCAGAGCGGTACCCCCAGTCATTTTTTTACTTGAGTTTTTTGCGACTTTTGTCGACATCTTTTCGAGTCCTCGTAGCACGAGGAATGCCCGGTTTGAAGTCCTGCGGTTCCTGTTCCGGCATTTTGTCGGTGACGGATCCGCTCCGCGTGTCTCTTCTGCTTGGAGCGCGACCACGACCCCAAGTCGTGCTCCGACTGCCGAACCATGGCCCCGAAGACTTTGCGGGAGCGGTCCCGAAAGCTCCTCGAGGCCTGCCAGTCGGCTCCACGTCGCGCAAGGTCCCGGTCGCGTGGGAGGTCGAGGGACCGATCGCGGAGCCATCATCATTCCTCTTCGATGAAGTCTTCGCACTCTGGGTCGGGTAAGTCGAAGCATAAGAAGTAGTCAAAGAAGCGTCGTCGCTCTTCAACTTCTCCTCGTCCGTCGGCCGACGCGACACAGGGTGCGGGTGGTGCCACTCCTGCGGCTCCGCATGCAGAGCCTCCAGGGTCGACTCCGGCCTTCCCACCCTTTCTGGGACCGGCAGCGACCCCTGCCCAGCTTTCAGTTTTACGAAGCCATGCACGCTATATTTGGGCAGTCCGACTCTGCCGGTGCGCCCTGCGGACTCGGCTGGGGGCCCTAGGCCTTTGACTCCGGCGGCTACGGCCTCGGCACCGCAGGGCCCCCTTGGATCCAGGCCTGGATCCGGATCGGCGCCGGTCGACCTTGTGACACCTCCACCGGCACCGACTCCACCGGCACCACGTCCGCAGTCGACGCCGGCTGGACCCCCAGCCGACGTCGACCCCGGCTTCCCCCGCCATGTGGAAACGGAGTCGGACCGCCGTCGGCCGCCGTCGACGGGTACTTTTGTACCTACTTTCCACCCTGGCCATTTTCAGCCAGTTTGGCAGCCAGAGGAGTGTGAGGAAGACTGGGAGGGGTCTGAGGACCATCTCACTGCGCAGATAGAATATGACCAGGACTGGAGAGAGGACCTGGGGGATGCCAATGGTTTGGATACCTCGCCAGACCGTGGCATGTTGTCGTCTTCTACCGTGGCTACGGAGGAGGGAGCGTCTTACGCAGTTGTGTTGCGTAGGGCGGCCGAGGCTCTCAACCTCGAGCTTCCTACGGTGGCAGTGTCAGGACTAACCTCCTGACAGAGGTGCTTCAGCCGACAGCGAGCTCTTCGGAGCCCCTGCTGCCATTTAATGAGGCCCTAACTGACATCCTTTTGGGCACCTGGTCCAGGCCCACCACAGGGGCTCCTGTGGATAGGATGGTTGCCCGACGCCACCGCCCGGCTCCAGGCGACCCCACTTTTCTCTCCCAAAACACCCCTCCCCCGAGAGCTTGGTCATCCAAGCTTCAACATCCCAGAGCGCATTCCCTACCGCACCACCGGACAGGGAATCCAAGAAACTGGATCAACTTGGGAAGAAGTTTTCTTCCTCCAGTTTAGGGCTGCGGTCGGTGAACACTGCATGCCTCTTGGGCTGTTGTTCCCACTCCGTGTGGGATACGGTCGTGCAGGTGCTGCCTCAGTGCCCGGATGAGGCCCGGGCCGTGCTCTCCCGTGCTGTTGCCAAGGGGAGAGATGCAGCAAAGTTCGCCATACGTTGTGGATTGGACACTGCCGACTCACTGGGTAGGACTATTTCAACGTCAGTGGCGCTTCGCCGCCACGCCTGGTTGAGGACGACTGGCTTTTCAGGGGATGTCCAGAACACCTTGATGGACATGCCCTTCGATGGCCGTCGCCTCTTCGGCGACAAAGCAGACAGTGCGGTAGAGCGCTTCAAGGACTCTCAGGCTACGGCCAAGTCCTTGGGCCTCTCCACCATGCACCCTGCATGGTCTGCTTTTCGCCCCGTGGTCACGGAAGGGGTGCCCAAACATGTTCATTCCAGAACCACAGGCCAGCGCAAGCTGTTACATCTCAGCGCGGCCGAGGACGTGGGAACCAACGACGTGGTTCTGAGGGCCAGCGGGCAGGCCAATCCACCTCCACCCCCTCCGCCGCAGCCTCCAAACCCTCCTAGTCCGACCTTTCAGGCCCATCACACGCCAGTAGGCGGCAGGATTCGCCATCACCTCCCCCACTGGCGCACCATCACGTCGGACAGGTGGGTTTTGCAAATAGTCCGAAGGGGCTACTCCCTCCCCTTCGAGACTATCCCTCCAGCCATGTCACCCCAGTACCATCGCATGTCGGAGGATCATCTGACCCTTCTCCAACAGGAAGTTACGGCACTCTTGACCAAGGGTGCCATAGAGCGCGTTCCTGTCCCAGAAGTAGGTCGTGGTTGCTATTCCCACTACTTTCTGGTGCCCAAGAAGGACAAGGGCCTGCGTCCTATCTTGGATCTCAGGGACGTCAACCGCTTCCTCCGGAAGGAGAAGTTCAAAATGTTGACCCTGGCTCAGGTCTTGTCTGCCCTCGACCCTGGAGACCTGGATGGTAGCGTTGGACTTGCAGGACGCGTATTTCCACATCCCTGTCCTGCCGGCCCACCGGCGTTATCTGCGGTTCACGGTAGGCCATGAGCATTTTCAGTTTACCGTGCTCCCCTTTGGCCTTACCAGCGCCCCTCGGGTGTTCACGAAAGTGATGGCGGTGGTCACAGCTCAACTGCGCAGATCAGGGGTTCCAGTCTTCCCCTATCTCGACGACTGGTTGTTGAAGGCGTCCTCGTCCCAGGCAGTCGTCTCCCACCTCCAGACTACGGCCGACCTCCTGCATTCGCTGGGGTTCTCCATCAATGTGCCGAAGTCACACCTGATTCCCTCTCAGAAGCTCCTTTTCATTGGAGCGGTTCTGGACACCATGCGGTTTCGGGTCAATCCTCCCACAGAGAGTCCGGGATATTCGGGCTATGATTCCGATCTTTCAGCCTCTATCCCGGGTTTCGGTCAGAATGACCCTGAGGCTGCTGGGCCTCATGGCCTCCTGCATCCTGCTGGTCGATCATGCCAGATGGCATATGCAGGCTCTGCAGTGGGACCTGAAGTTCCAGTGGGCGCAGCATCAGGGGAATCTGTCCGATTACGTCCTGATCTCGGAGGGCACTGCACAACAATTGCAGTGGTGGCTCACGAACCAGGATTGGGTCAAGGGCAGATCCCTCTCCCTTCCCCAACCAGAGCACACAGTGGTGACGGACGCATCCCTTCTGGGATGGGCCGGCCACATGGGAGAGGCGGAGATCAGAGGCCTCTGGTCTCCGGCGGAGTCCGGGCTCCACATCCACCTTCTGGAGCTTCGGGCGATTCGGCTTGCACTCAAGGCATTCCTTCCCTCTGTCTGGGGAAGAGTAGTGCAGGTGTTCACGGACAACACCACCGCCATGTGGTACTGCAACAAACAAGGCGGGGTGGGGTCGTGGACCCTATGTCAGGAGGCCCTCTGCCTCTGGACATGGCTGGAACATCAGGGCATATCCCTGGTGGTTCAACACCTGGCAGGTTCCCTGAACGCCAGGGCGGACGACCTGAGCCGCAGGTGCATGATGGATCACGAATGGCGTCTTCACTCGGAGGTGGTGCAAGGTCTCTTTCGACAGTGGGGAGAGCCTTGGTAGATCTATTCGCCACCGAAGAGAACGCGCAATGTCAGCAATTCTGCGCGTTGGAATTTCCAAGGCGGCACTCGCTAGGCGACGCATTTCGTCGCGAGTGGAGTTGCGGTCAGTTGTACGCCTTTCCGCCTATACCACTTCAGCAATCTGGGCAGAAGAAGATCAGGCGTGACCGGGCCCAAGTCATCCTTGTGGCTCCGTATTGGGCACGAAGAGTCTGGTATCCCGAGCTGCTCAACATGGCCATCGATCCTCCGACCCGGCTGCCTCTTTGGGAGGATCTTCTGTCGCAGCAACAGGGGACGGTCCTCCACCTGAACCTGTCCAGCCTCCACCTCCTTGCCTGGAGATTGAGCGGCGGCAGCTGACGTCTTTTGACCTGCCTCCCGAAGTTTGCGATGTAGTCTTGCCATCCAGGCGTCCCTCCACTAAGACGGTATACGCCTGCCGGTGGAACAAGTTTGTGGCATGGTGCACAGCAAAGGCTGTGGATCCCCTTTCTGCCCCTCTTTCTGAGGTTCTCTTGTTTCTTCTTTCTTTAGCCCAGCAGGGCTCTGCTCTGGGCACTATCAAGGGCTATCTTTCGGCCATCTCTGCCTTCCTTCGGCTTCCAGATCAGCCTTCTCTTTTCAAGTCCCCTGTGGTTAATCGTTTTTTGAAAGGCATAACTCATCTCTTTCCTCCTATTCCCTTCGCTATGCCTCAGTGGGACTTGAATCTAGTCTTAACCTATTTAATGTGCGCTCCCTTTGAGCCGCTTCACAACTGTCCTTTGAGGCTTCTGACGCTTATAACTGCTTTCCTGGTAGCCATCACATCTGCCAGACGAGTGAGTGAGCTCCGGGCTCTTTCCTCCAAGCCTCCTTTCCTGTCTGTCCATCCGGACAAGGTAGTTCTCAGGACTCGTCCATCCTTCCTTCCTAAGGTTGTCACTGCCTTTCACATCGGGCAGACCATCACTTTGCCCACCTTCTTTCCGCCTCCGCATCCTTCGAAAGAGGAAGAGAGGCTCCACCGTCTGGACCCAAAACGTGCGCTTTCGTTCTATCTGGATCGCACAAAACAGTTCCGGGTGGATGACCAACTCTTTGTTGGCTACGTGGGCACCAAGAAAGGTCTGGCCGTACACAAGCGAACCATTTCTCGATGGGTCGTTTTGTGTATTAAACCTGGCTAAAAAGGAGCCTCCTTTAAGGCTACGCGCCCATTCCACCAGGGCGACGGCAGCCACTACTGCCTTAGGACGAAGAGTTCCTCTACATGACATCTGTCAGGCTGCTACGTGAGCATCACTGCACACGTTTACGAAACACTACTGTCTGGACAGACGGCTTCTTTGGCCGTTCTGTTCTCCAGGACTTTCTGGTGTGAACTTTGTTCGCAGACCCACCACCAGGGTTGGTATTGCTGGGGTATCTATTCTAAGGTAAGAAATCTATAACTAGCGTGTTTCTTTCAGATGAACAAGTTACTTACCTTCGATAACGACATATCTGTAAGAAACATTAGTTAGTTATAGATTCCTTACCGCCCCACCTATCCTCCCCGTTCTGCGAACTGATTTCTAGGGTTAAGGATATCCTTTCAGGGCCCTAGTTTTGTGCACCAGTGGTCAGTGTCTTGCATGGCTCTGCGTTCCTGGCGCAGAAAGTCATGTACAGAACTGACGTCAGGCGCAAAGGCGGCGTCTAGGTATCTTCCGCAACGTCATCACGGCGACCACGACACCAACGACTGACGCGAAGTCGACCGACGACGCCTACCGACACGCAGGGGTACTGCTGACGAAAAAATTTCCGGATCAAGTCTGACGCCTGGGGGTAATTCTAAGGTAAGGAATCTATAACTAACTAATGTTTCTTACAGATATATCTTTACCTAAGGTAAGTAACTTGTTCATTTGTGCATCACCAAGTAAAGTGTCTTGATCTGTTCTGATACTACTAAAATCTTTGTTTCCATCACACTTCAAAATTGCAAAAAACAAAATGTGCTTCATTTTACTTTACTAACTGCTGAATGTGTACTTTTCATTTAGAGGTATTTGCATTTTGGTTTTTTTTACGAAAAATGACATCCTCCAGCTTTCCTTCCACACTTCATGTAGCCCATTAGGAGTCATATAATTTATTTTACTTTTCTTTCTCTGAATGCAAAGTGAGAGGACTTTGTAAACGCCAGTCTTTGTGTTAAAAAATAAGCAGCAGAAGACATAGCATGACATTTCACCTTTGTAATTGATGCTGCAGCAAATGTGATATGTTAGAAGTGGGGTCTCTAGTAAGCAGTTGTTTGCACCCTGTCCAAGTAGGGACCCTCACTCTAGTCAGGGAAAGGGGCTCACACAGCTAAAATAACCCCTGCTCACCCCCTTGGTAGCTTGGCACGAGCAGTCAGGCTTATCTCAGAGGCAATGTGTAGAGTATTTGTACTCCCACACAGTGTAACTCAGTGAAAACATTGCAAAAGGAATCCACACCAGTTTAGAAAAATAGCCAATATTCATCTGAATAACCAAAATGACAAAATCCAACATACACAAGTCAAAATATCACTTTTAAAAGATTAAGCAAGTTTTAGTCCATAGAATGAATGCCTTAGTTTTAGCATAAAGTACCTTAGATTCGTCAAAAATCAAAGATGCGGTGCGAAGTGCAAGGGAGTTGAGGTGCTGGAAAGCAAAGCGGTGCGTCTGTTCCTTACTACACTGGGGAGGTGATGCTTCGGTTCCTTACTGGCAGGAGATGTGATGCGTCTGTTCCTTACTGCTAGGCAGGGGAAGTGAAGCATTGGTTCCTTGTTGGCAGGGAATGTGATGCGTCTGTTCCTTACTGGCAGAGGAGGTGATGCATCCGTTTCCGGACATGCGGCCTGGGTTCCTTACTGTGGTGCGGTGTTGATGAAGAATCCGGGTCGATGGACGATGCTGCGAAAATCCAGACATGCTCTGGTGATGCAGGTGCTGCGTCGAATTCACAGTCGCGAAGCAAGCGCTGCTTCAATTCCTCCGCTGCGAAGCAGGTGCTGAGTCGGAGCAGGTGCCACAGACGTTAGTTACACGATGCTCAGGACTCATGCTGCGGCAGTTTGTCTGATGCACTGCGATGGCACGCTGGGGCCTGCAGTGAAAGCTGTTGTCAGTGTGTCGAGCAGGAACCACGCTTCGGTGCAGGCAGCGGCAATGCATTGATCTTTTGCAGCAGTATGTCAAGAGAACAGGCGCTGGGAGTTGATGTGTGAATTTTCTCCTTAAGATAGCCAGGTTACACTTCCAAAGGCCAAGAACTGAATTTGGCACGACTTGGCAAGTCAGGACTCTCCGCAGAAGAGCCCAGGCACTGGCAAGTGAAGTCTTTGATGCCCCTGAGACTTCTTAACATGAGGCTAGCACACACAAGCCCTTGGTGGACCTTGGAAGCAGGATACTGAAAGCAAAGTCCAGTCCTTTCACTCCCAAGACAGAAGCAGCAGGCCAGCACAACAAAGCAACAGGCAGAGCGGCAGTTCCTCCTACAGCATCCAGATCTTCTACCCGGCAAAATGTCCTCCATCCAGGAGTGTTTTCCTTTTGGGGTGTCTGAGGTCAAATACTTATACTCCTTTCTGCCTTTGAAGTAGGCAAACTTCAAAGAAAAGCCTTTGTAATGCACAAGACCCTGCCTTTCCCTGACCTGGCTCCAGACCCACTAAAGAGGGTTGAAGACATCTTTGTGTGAGGACAGACACAGCCCTATTCAGGTGTCGGTGACAACTCCTCCCACCACTCTAGCTCAGGAAGGCCCATAAGCCTTGTGATGGGCCATCAGGATATGCAAGGCACACCTCAGCTCCCATTGTGCGACTGTCTTGAGTGAATGCACACAAGCCCAACTGTCAGCCAACCCAGACGTGTATTCTACAGACTGGCAGAGGCAAAGCATGGTTAAGCAAGAAAATGCCCACTTTCTAAAAGTTTCTTTTTCAAACATGCAATTTAAAAACCAACTTCACCAAAAGATGTGTTTTTAAATTGTGAGTTCAGAGACCTCAAACTCCAAATCTCTGTGCTCCCAATGGGAAATTACACTTAAAAGATATTTCAAGGCAATCCCTATGTTACCCTATGGGAGAGATAGTCCTTGCAATAGAGAAAAAACGAAATTAGCAGTATTTCACTATTAGGACATGTAAAACACACCTGTACTTGTCCTACCTTTTAAATACACTGCACCCTGAACATGGGGTTGCCTTGTGCCCACCTTGGGGTTGACTTATATGTAGTAAAAGTGCATGTTTGGGTCTGACAAGTGGGTACACTTGCCAGGTCGAAATGGCAGTTTAAAACTGCACACACACTGCAGGGCTACTCATGTGAGTGGCACAATCAGTATTGCAGGCCCACTAGTAGCATTTGATATACAGGCCCTGGGCACACTCGGTGCACTTTACTAGGGACTTACTAGTAAATCAGATATGCCAATCATGGGTAAACCAATCGCCAATACCTTTTATACAGGGAGCACTTGCACTTTAGCACTAGTCAGCAGTGGTAAAGTGCCCAGAGTCCTAAAACAAGCAAAAACGAAAGCAGCACACAGTCAAAAACAGGAGATCAAAAGCAAAAAGACAGGGAAAATCACACCAAAAGATGCCAGGTCTAACATGATATAATAAATGCAGAATTTAAAGGCATCTTTATTTATTTCCTGGACTTTGGCAGCCCACCAAAAATTGGCTCACGACCCTCCAATGGATTGCGACCCACAGTTTGGTAAACACTGATCTAGGTAGTCAACTGACAGTTTACTAACCTTTTTTGCCTCTTTGCTCCTTCTTGGAACCAAGATATCATACAATAGTTCAATAGGATGTTAGGATCTACTGACGTTTTTTGAGCAATGGTACAACATAGTTATACTTCCAGCAGACAGGAACAGTCACAGTCTCCAGTGATTGCTTAAACCATACGTTAAGCTTCAGATTAATGATTTGCAGTGCCTTCTTAAGCACTTGCGGGGCCCCGGTTCAGACGGGGAGCCGGATCTACACTTTAGGAAAGCATGTGCCAAGTTCTCCAGCCAGATGTTTAATTCAAAGAGCTGCGGCCTATTAGGAGAGGTAGCCGGCTCTGTAGCAGTGAAAGTGTCAATACTACCTGGAGGAGCTAAAAACAAAATCCAGGTACATTTTCGCTCTGGTCAATAAAAAACTCAGACTCAAGCATTCACAAAGGTCTAAGTAGTGGAGTAATGGCTGGACTACACATCCAAGGCTTTAAGTAAGATTTAACAGATGTGAAGATTTCTTTAGGGCCATTGGAGACATTAATTTTCTACATATAAAGGTCTCCTTGTGTCTTCTTAATACGTTTATGATACTTTAACTCTCCCTAGACGGATTTGTCCAAAAGGATGTAATTCCTTCTCCATATTCTTTCCAGTGCTTTACACTTGCTTGTTTCTTCCCTCAAGGCCTGTGAGTACCATGGGCCTGATATGTAGCGGCAACCAGAAGCTTTTACTTTAGAGGGGCTAAGATATTAACAGCTGATATGAGCCAATTATTAACACTGATTGATTGACATTATCCTGAAAAGAGCCCTCCAATGGGGGGGGCGGGGTGGTGGAAGGATTCGATTAGAACGTTCATAAGGGACTGTTCACGAATCTTGTTCCAAGCCTAAAGCGGTTTAAAATCAAAGTGTTGCAGGGGCTGGTTGTCGCCATCTTTAAAATGAAAAAGCACAGGGAAATGATCTGACCACGTAATCGGGAGAGACATGCCAATTATAATAGATGACTTATTCTAAAATATCAGATAGTGTGTCCTGTTAGTCGGAGAAGTCACCAATAGATTTAAATTCAATGCAAGGAAAACCGCAGTCAGTGCTCGTGCCTGTGTTTTGTTTTGGTGATAGCTATGGAGGTTGAAATCCTAATTTTTTTTAGTAAAATTCGAAAACTGAGCACAGTAGGGGGCAATTCTATCTGTAAGAGTTGGTGAACTCCATGTAGTGACCAGGAGAGCGAGAATTCGATGGCCCCGAGAAAGAGAACTATGACCGAAGTTTAATGGTGAAAACCGCTCCTTCTGCTGCGTATGGTTGATTAACATAGGTTGCTCTACTCTCTAAAGAAGACCGGTATATTATGCTAATTCCACTTCCTCTAAGATCCTGTCGATCAAAATAGGAAATCGGATATCCTGGAGGTGTGGCATTCGCAATATCAAAGTCAGTTATCCAGGTTTCCGTAAGAGAAATGATATCCAGGTGCAGGTGATAGAAGGGCGGCAAATTCATCTATAGCATGTTTAGGTAAAGATCTAACATTTACAAGGCAAATGTCTGAAGTCACCCTCTAGGCCTCTGGTAGCAGGAACAAATGTAGACACCCCACTGTCTTGAGAGGGACAATATGTTTGGGTGCGCACAGCAATGGCATTCTTGCAGGCCGGGCACATGACTATTAAAGAGTGGCACAGTCAAAACTATGAAGTCACTTCACTTCCCTATAAATTTAATGTGGAACTGCTGTTTTCATTTTACTGTGGAACCCCCAGTTCGATGACTGGGATGGTTCAAACATGTGAATCTATGAAAGATAATTGTGGAGAACTACAGTTTCAGGTAAGTAACTTTTTCTTACAGAGCAATTGGCCTTACTGTTTGAGAAAGCTCAGTGAGCTGCACCTGGTTTAGCTAGTCTAACCAGTATTTGGATTTCTATTCACAGAACTCACATGCAGGACCTAAAAGATGTCACAAACAATGTACATTACGAGAACTACAGAAGCAGAAAACTGGCAGCTGTGACGTGCAATGGAGTAGATAACAACAAAAATAAAGGCCAGCTCACAAAGTAGGTATTGATGTAGTGCTATGCATATGCAGTTTTTAATGTTTCTATGACTGGTAATGCTTTTGCTAGAAAAGCAATGAGTCTTAGTAAAGTCATATCTGTTTATCTCCGCATATATTCGTGCGCTGATAGGCAGATAGAATTCTAATTTTGCTTTAAAAAAAAAAAGAAATGGCGCCAGTGTGACTTGATTTACTTTGTAATTTGAAAATAACCACTTGACCAACAGGTTCAGAGATATGGTATATCGCGGTCCCCTAGCATAAATGTCACCATTCACTGTACACTCAGTTCAACCTTTAGTCTCATCAACCTGTCACTTATTTATGAAAATCACCTCAAGATGGCGGAAGGAAAGCACGCCGGCCAGAACATGGGGAATGGCATCCATTCTACTTGCCGCCCAGCTCGGCCTACGGAATGCTTTACTCCTTTAGAGACTGCATACAGAGTTAGAAATAAAAAGCTCGTGATTTAGACATAACCAGAAATGTAATATCATTTGCCAGCCTCAGCCCACTTCCCTCGTCCCCGACCAAACCATACTATTCACATTACTGAAAGTGTGTACTCCTCCTGCTTAACCTCTAAAGCGTTGCACGTTTGTATGGACTGATGTTTAGAGCAGCACAGTGCCGGGCTCTGTCTGTTGAGCAAGCACCGGAAATGGATGTCACGCGCCTGCTTTATCTTTCCTTTGGCATTTAAAGATCCGGAAACTGAAATTCCAGCAGTCAGAGAATCATAAAGGATTGTCAGCAGAGCAGCTTTCCCAGGGAAATGAACTTTGGCCCCAGAAAGTATGCAGACATAGAACATCTTTGTATTCCGGTTAAATTCGTATTTCATGTAATAAGCTGATAAAATAAAGATGGAACGAGAGGTTGTGTAGGTGAAAGGTTGTTTATCTAGAAAGGAGTTGTTCTCCATGCTTGTGAAGACCTCTTTTGCAACCATATAATCTACCAGCGGTAGACACAGTGCATTGTAGACTTACTTAATTTATAAAGTTATGTGGAGCACTTCAACTCCATATATTTACATATTTACAGCAGGCCCTGTTCTAGCGGGTGGGCCAGGTCCACCCAAACATGACCTTTGGTCCTCCCAGTCGGCAGAAGAGGCCATGAGGATGACCAAACATTGTGATGCCTTCTCACTTTGTTTACATTAATTATCAATCTGAGGTAGCATTGTCACCTTTCCAAAAGAAAATGCCAGCTATTAGTTGTAGTTTTAAGAGTGTGCATGGTCATGATACTAAATAGAACTATGAATATAATTGTATATATACATTTGTACCATGACTTTTCCGTCTGTTTTTACTATATTTAATAGTCGGAAATCTTTGCAGCTCTAGAATCTATTTAAGTGTTTAACGTTTATATTCGCTGTTCGAATTTGGTACAGATAAGGGCTAAAAATTCTTGCTTTAGGTGGTTTTGCTAATTTTTGTACCAGCTGGGACATTAAAATACCGGTGGTGCCAGTAAAAAAATCGGCCAGGTGGCAACCCTAGTCAGGTGTAATTAAGGAACCTCTAGAACAAATTTTAAAGTGCATTGTTTTTATAAATACTATTCTAAGTATGCACTGTAAAGGCGGAAAAATGCTGACTTTGGGTGATTTTCTCTATTTTTATACTGGCTGTGACATTAAAATATTCATGTCGGAAGAGAACGGCAATGTGGCAACCGTACCTCATGTCGTAGGCAAGCTGCAGTTAGGTGGCGTGCATGGGGGAGGGAGGACAGGGTGTTACCTGCCAATGGGCAGCAGGTGCAGTGGCACCGGAGCCCAGACCTGTGAGAGTCCTTTTGCATCTCAGTTATCTAACATAACGTGTATTTGTAAAATTCACGCTCACCCAAGGGTATCTTGGCACTATATAACATGTTTATTATTACCCAACTCAATGGTACTCGTTTTATTGACTTCAGAAGGATGAAAGGTTGAGTGGGCCTACCGGGACTTGAACTCGTGACCATGAGGTTGAACACAGGCCCCTACAGTAGACGCATTAGTCAATCAGACCCGGCTGTTTCTGTGTGTGGATTCTGAAGGTGTTGATGTATTTTAGTTTGTGTATGATGCACACAGTAATATTCTGTAGGATGTGTCATACATTATAATATTCTCATAGTGACAGTGCACGCCTCATTGTATTAGCAGCCACAAGGGAATCATAAATGTCTGACCATTATCTAAGAATAAATATGGAATCATCCTCTTCAGATGAACATATCATTTTTCATGTAAAACTAAGAAAAACGATTCATGATCTCCTTTCATATGACATCAGCACCCTAATACAAGTGGTATCTAAAACAGACATTTTTAAACGTTCTGTTATTGTATTAGTCATGTTTTATTATGGCTTTTATTATAACTTCAGCGATGTCAATTATTGTGATGTTATAAGGGTTATGGTCATGTGACATCACTTTGTAGGAAGATTGAGGGTCAAAGGTCCTATGTCACTTCTTGTGATGTCATTAAGGTAAAGGATGTGTGATGTCATTTCTGCTACCCCTGGCATTTTGGTGAATCGATGTCCATGTGTAACTCTAGGGCTTGTAGTCTACTTTCAGAATTGTTATAAATTGGGCCCGCATTGGCCCACCCAAACGCACCCTTGGCCCACCCATATAAAAATTCCTGGAACCGGGCCTAATTTACAGCCATTTTAAGCTGTTGCGACCCCTTAGCGGACAATACGTGAGAAGCAGTTTATTTAACTGGGCGGACCTGCGTTTGGATGTCCATCACATGAAAGGAAAGACTAGCCAGCGTGAATTAAAGTATAAAAAAATGGCAACAGATTTAACATTACATTATGCAGTGGTAATTTAATTGTGGTGATTCACATGAATGGTGGATAGAAACGAATGGCAATTACGTGTTTAACTGCAGAGTGTTGTGTATCTATCTTTTTATTTACTTGCAAGGTGAAAGTAATCATTGCTAGTTGAAACTGCTTGAGAGTTCATTTATAGAGCGCGTTTTCTAAAGTGTAAGCTTAAAACTGATGTTGGCGAATTAACTTACTAGTTGCTGTGAATCTGGAAGTTATGGAATAGTTTGTGCTCAAATTCTCGCAAACTAATTGCACCAATCCTGTAACTCCAATTATTTCAGCTCTCATCTTGACTGAGGGCTGTAAAGGAAACACAAATAAGCAAAAGCAGAATTGTTTTGCTTATCTGCATGTTACGGTAAAGTAGTACACCTTCCAGTTGTGGACTATGATGGCAATACTGCTCACCAAGGAATGGGATCCTCCTGCTCTTTCCCAAATTCATCCCCTGTTCATTAAAACATGGGCTTTCCCTTAATGCTCTTCGCTGTTCTGTAGTCTCCCGCAGCTTCCCTTTAGTCTCCCATACTCTATGTATAGTTCATGCATTCTCCCTCCACTCGCTTGATATCGGTATTCCCATCTCCGACTCATTTTGTCTTTTTCAGTAGAGCAAATACAATTTTCCCTCACCCAAGTCCTAAATCTGTAATACTTAAAATACAAATTTAACAAAACACTCAAGAAATTTTAGTAACTGCACGCTGGGCACTGCCAAAGGAAACCTGGGATGTGGTGTGCATACGGAATGAGATGGAAGGTAAAACTGTGTGTAAATTGTGGCAACCTTGAGAAAAGTGTGGTGAAATATGTGTAAAGGGGGATATGCATGGTGTGCCCTCTTGTTTCATATCTGCATCAGAATGGCCTATGTGATGAGGCAGACTTTAGTCGCAAAATTGTTTAATTTTACTAACAACATAAATCAGTCTATTTTTTTTGTCAGTTTTGTAGTTTTATTCTTTTTTATATTATGCAGCACTCCATTACCACTACTCAATTTGTGGTCCCTTTATCCTAAAGCAGGGGCTCCTAAACATGTCCCCTTCAACTACTTAACCATTGTATGTCGTCGCCTACTCAATAAACAGGAGTTCCTTCCCACTGTGAAGGTGCTTCAATAATTGTAAAGACAATGATGCACTGCCCCACCATTGCACTGCATCTCCCTCATCTTGTGCCTGCTCTTTCTACAATCTATGACCACCTTCTCCACTTCCACTGCTCAAGGACGTGACTTCATCCACTGCCCTACCTATCTGCGTTCCATCAAGACCAACCTATGGGTACACTGTTTGCAGCATGCAACTTTCCACCAGCAGAGGCCGCCATAAACAAAGGGTGGTGGCGCAGGAGGTGTCGGGGGCAGGGGGGGGGGGAGAAATACAATAGTTTAAAAAGCGTACCTTTTGCCGTCTGCAGTGTCGCGTTCGCCGCCTCTCCTCTTCCTGGGTCCCAGCAGCCCCTGAAACAGACTCCCATCCAATCCCTGTGCTGCAGAGCAGTGCGGGGATTGGTGTGAGCAGGCAGGAAAGACACCCTGCTCAGACCAGGGAGTCTGTGGAGGTTTCTCCAGCCCGGCTGCTCAGTGCAGCTGGGCTGGAAAAAACCTAAGTGTGCATGTGTGTTTTGGTCGGCCTGATACGGCCGGCCAAACACACATGAGCACTTGGGGAGTGGAGTGCACGTAGCACTCCTCCTCACCCCCATGCCTCTGGCCCGCCCCTCCCTACACAACAAGAGCCTCTAGGTTATGGAACAGCCTGCCGCCTCCCCTGAGACACGCGCAGGATCTCCTGAGCTTTAGGAGAAAGCTAAAAACTTGGCTCTTTCAGCAATAGATGAGTCACCGGCTGTTGCGCTCCAACTGTTCTGTCAATAGGGTTAAGTTAGCGCCGGGACACTCCTAGGAGTAGCCGGCGCTCTACAAATACCCTGTAACATAACATAACAAATGCAAAATAAAACGATGCAAGAACATAGTTTTATTTTACATTTGCTGGCTCTGAGCCAGGCAGTGGGGGGAGGCTCCTCCGCCATTGCGGAGGAGCTTCCACTGTTTTCCATATTGATCACCTTCCCTGCCACAGCAGTGTTACCACCCTCCAAATAGCAAGAAGATCCATTTGTGTCTCCCTTCCCACTTTGAGAAGATACTCAACACCATTCGATTATTGTTGTAGGTTACTTGATAGGCTCTTAGTAGTTTTATTTGCCCGTTTTAAAAGGTCTTAATCTTCGTGACCATGTTTGGTCTTGTGAT
Organism: Calotriton arnoldi; assembly: GCA_963921515.1. Classification (NCBI taxonomy): domain Eukaryota; kingdom Metazoa; phylum Chordata; class Amphibia; order Caudata; family Salamandridae; genus Calotriton; species Calotriton arnoldi. The sequence continues at coordinate 1,305,140 of CAWUFW010004520.1, forward strand.
ATTAATGCCACCTTTTGTTCATTAAGACACCAGGCCAGCTGGTTTACAATAAAACTTGGACACCTGTACATGGAGTCCACTGACCTACCTCACCACAATTTTCACACGCATCTCATTTTTAGATACCAATGCTGCCATACCACTCCAAAACCATCCTATGACAAGTTCCTGCTTTGACTATTCTCTCCATTAGTTTGCCTTTGCTAAAATGTCGTCACTCTCGATACTCCTACCTCTGCTACCTGGGCATCTTCAAGTGCGTGTTGAAGAATCCCCTCCTAAATCATGTTGTCTTCTCACAAAACATGATTTCTATAGTAGTACTCCCCTTGGTCATAATGAACCAGCATTCAGTCATTTAGCTAGGGTGATAAAATTACTCTCTTCTTTTTCACTCTAAAAATGCAATGTACAGTTCTCTTCGTTGAATCTATATTAATCAAGTAAAAGGCACTGACTACAAATAACATTACCCAAACCTGAAATGCTGTACACAAGAATGCAGCTTTTCTTTATTTCATTGACATACTTCTATAACACTCTATTCACTTTGCTTCTGCTACTTCAAAGTGCTAATGTAACACTTAAGTACAATTCAGTATTGATTGACATTGTCAAAGTATGACACATGAAGCTATAGGTTGTCTCTACAACTACTTTTAATTATCGTAACCATCAAATATACCTCTCAACTGTTCAAATGCTACTTTTCTGTATTTTCAATCAATTTAATTCTTAAAAATAACAGTGGTTATTGAATATGTAACCATAGTAACTCTTACTAGAAAGCCAGGCTGTGCACTGCTAGAAGTTCATAAAATATTTGTTCGAGGCATGTCTGGCTGTAGATACACATGCTCCTGCCATATAGTGTTGGGTCCGGATGTGTGCAAGTTCTTTTTCTTCGAAGAACTCTTTCGAGTCATGAGGTAAAGTGACTCCTCCTCTTGGTGAGAATGCGCATGGGCATCAACTCCATTGTTAGATTGTTTTCTTTCCGCCGTCTGGTTCGGACGTGTATTACTGCGCTCCGGTTCCAGACAATTTCAGACTCCTTTCGGTTTATAATCTATTCTTACCCTCGTCTGTATTGTTATCAAATGCGTTCCCATCTTTGCATTTCGAAATTCAGGAAAACTACCAACCGTCTGATCTATGTGCTCCAACCGCGGCCTTCGGGCCTCGCCCTTACAGGCCTATATTTCTATCTCTTCGACTTCGCTTTAGAATGCCTTCTTGATGGAATGGACTGCATTCCATTTCTGTCCCAGGTGCCACGCTGAGTAACCGTGGACTGACCATCAGTTTTGCACCATGTGCTTATCTCCAGATCACGGAGAACACTGCGAGACCTGCAGATCGTTTTGGTTGAAGAAAATCTTACGGACCGAAGGGCACATCGCAAGAGATATACTGTAGGGAGGTCGAAGAGGCACCTGACATCTTCGGTCAACAGGATGTCGAGGGAGAGGAGGAGGAACTCCATGAGGCCTCTGCAGCCGAAGAAGAGGCTTTTTCCATAGAAGGCTCTGACTTGGAGATAGACCTCCAGATGCAGGACCTTCCACCGGGTCAGCGTACCGTAAGTACTAACGTCCCTGTCCTGCCACCAAAAAAGCTTTTGGTTCCGACTGAACATATGTCTCCCGGGGCCACCGCTGCCAACAGCCCATGGTCGGCAGCAAACATCTGCTATGGAGACCCCACCCTCTGGCTCGGCACCGAAAGCTGAGCTGAAACCATCAGCTTCCGCATGAGTCAGCCCTCTTCATCTTCGGCTCCGACCACGTCCGCTCTGAAACCACTCTCGGCACCGAAAATTTCGAGGCTGGCATCGAAATCTGGTCTCGGTACTCCAGTTGACCCAATCCTCCAGACAATGCAGGAACAGCTCGATCCAAGGCATAAACAGTTGCACATACAGCCTCAGTCTGGCCGCATCTTAGCCAAGACTGTGGTATCGGCTCCACCTCCATCAAAGCAGCAGCTTTCCTTTTTAGAAGCAATGGACTAGCTTGTGCCTGTTAAAAAGAGGAAGACAGACAATGCTACTAGTCCCTTGCACTCTCCTCCACCTACTTCTCCACCACCACTCCCACCACTACTACCACCTCCTCCACCCTTCTTTTCACCACCTTCGCCATCTCACCTCATTCTCAGAGTGATCCCCTAGATATTACTCCTCATGGATCCCCACATTTCTTCACAGGTGGGCATGGGTGTGATGATTCTTATGATGCACCACAGCCAACAGATCCCTGACCAGATTATGATGTTGATCCCCAGAGGACACCGATCCAGACCTGTACCCTGCTAAACCATCACCTCCTGATGACACCACCTGATATCAGGACCTCATCAGCAGGGCTGCAGCGTATCACTAGGTCCCTCTCACAAAGGAAAATCCATATCTAAATCCGGCATTTCTAGATGGATAATTAAATGTATTCAGACATGTTACGGCAAAGCTAAAAGGACTTTACCTACAACCCCTAGAGCACACTCTGCTCCTAAAATAGGGGCTTCCATGGTTGCCCAGGCATTATCCCAATAGCGGACATATGTAAGGCAACTGCATGGTCTACACCACACACTTTCACTAAACATTATTGTGTGGATGTTCTAGCACACCAACAAGCTGATGTAGGTCAGCCAGCGCTACGTACACTTTTTCAAACAACTACAACACCCACAGGCTAGCCACCGCTTTTCGAGAGCACTGCTTTACAGTCCATGCAAAGCATGTGTATCTACAGCCACACATGACTCAAACGTATTATGTTACTTACTCTGTAAGCATCTGTTCTTGGCATGTAGTGCTGCAGATTCACATGCGCCCACCCTCCTCCCCGTTCACCTGTTGCAGTTCCTTTTTACTTTTCTATATGCATGGACATCTCTTTACTGATGCTTGCTCACACTCCCTTCTCACCCGCCTGCGGGACAACAATCTAACAATGGAGTCTATGTCCATCTGCATAATCACCAAGAGAAAGAGTCACTTTACCTCGTGACTCGAAATACTTCTTTGAAAAACAACTTGCACACATCTGGACCCAATACTACATGGCAGGAGTATGCAAAGCATGTGAATCTACAGCCACACATGCCAAAAAAAGATGCCTACAGGGTAAGTAAAATAATCCCTTAAATGAATAATATACATGTAATGTGCATATTGCAGTGTATATCACATACACATTAGGGCTGTAGAGCTTTCATTCATAAAAGGATATTGAAACTTTAAAGAGCTTACGTTTAATGTAGCAGAAAAACAGAGTAATACTTTATCATGTCTTTGAGGAATTCGTATATACTAATTCACACAATGTATATGCATGTGTACTAGTGATGCCATTTCGTAAGAATCTGCTTGGTGCAGCGTTTTATGAAACACCTGCTATTAATGGAAACTAATTGTTAAGGTCTAATGTAACTCACTTTTCCTAACCATAGATTGGTTTTTGCCAACTGATTTTGCTGTGTTTACTTTAATTTTCTTCTTTAATTGAACCTTACGTTTGCAATATGTGCTTTTAATTTAATTGCTTTATTGCATGCTGAGTTTATATTTTTGTTTTTGTAGATATGACACTGTTGACGGCATGTAAGTGGTATTTTTAATTTATTTCAAAGGCTGATGCTACTACTTAAGATTATATTAAATTCTATATGATTTTCCTAAATGGCAAGTTTTTTTTTAATCTTTAATGCACATTTTTATTTAATCTTATCTGTGACTTTAAATTGTACTGTCCCTCACATTACAAAATATCAACAAGTAATCACACAATTTTCTTGAGAAACTATTTCTAAATTCATGTTCTGTATTGTAGAGCGTTGCTTAGTGTGACGATTCCCTCCAAATATTTACGTTTGCGGATCTGACTTTCTTATTTATTGCGAACCATCTGGAAATAACGTTTTATTGCAGCATCTGTGCCATTTTGGCGTTTTTGTACACTACGGAAGTTTTGTTGCCAGATTAGTTTTGACAGGTCATATTTACGAAATTAGCAAACTCTTTCCTCACGCCCTTTCAGAACATACCCTTCATAAGTGGGAGCATTCTTGACTCAAGCGTGTGTGGTATATTGCTTGCTTGTATGACAGTGACACTATACACCTACCTTATAATAAGTTGTGTTAAACCAGAACAGTAAATGTTAACTCTTAGATCGCCGCTAATATACCCACCTTACACTACAGCAATGCCCCATGACTCTAAATGAATCGATTAGAAAGAATAATTTGTCTGCTGCTTCCAAGGTTATCATAACTTTTCTATAGACTGGTCTGTAAGCGGGCGGAATCCTGTAATTTACTACTTATGTCAGTTGATACTGTTTGTGACGTCACAGCCCCGACGTAATTTTCAGGCAGTTATTTATCACTTGCTAATGGCATGAAAGTGACAATGTTCATCTGTTCCTAAATAGAGTTGCATACACTTGGGTAAAGAAGAGAAAATCACAAGGGGTAATCACTGTTCCCTAATCAAATTGCTGTCAATTCATCTGCATTAAAACCTGGTCCGTAACCCCCAGTCTGACTTTCCGTACCCGCATCGCTCCATAGGATGAGTCCTCAGCGGCATTGGGGGCAGTGCTTTGATCTTTTTGATCGTTTACTGATTAACCCTTTCCTTTGTTCCCTCCCCCTTTCCCTCTTGATCCTTCTTCCTGGGACACGTTCCTTTCTTCCAGCTCTTCTCCCCTCACCCTTTTCGCCCCTCTCGCCCTGTTTGCCGAATTTAAACATATAGTGCACATGTAACTACAGTTTTCTATACAGCGCACAAATACCTTCTGTGGCATTAGCGCAATAGTAAAACACACAAATAAGTGTGGTGTTCTGCTCCTGTTTGCATTGGGCTCAGCCCGGTCAGAACAGAGTGGAACTGTGTGGTATTTTACTCGATTTGACCCTAAGTCACATTCTGCACAAACCCCTTGTCATTTGATGACTTTTCTACATTCTCCTTGAACTCCTGAAGCCGGCAGCGTTAGCAATGTGCAAGAAACTTATAACGTCAACTTTAAAAACTTGGATGAAACAACGAGTTTAGGATACTTGTCAGCGGGTTCTCTAAAGAAATGATGTATAGACTGCATCCAGCAAATTGTGACATTGAGTGCATGGGGCCTCTTATTAGATACTACTTGTGCCATTTCCCAATCTGAGACCGTTCTGTGCTTCAAAACAGGCGATGGGTAATAATTGCTTATCGTAGGGCATCACATTATCATCTAGCTCCACCTGCACCAGCTTTTCCCTATGGGGAATTTGTAGTAAAGCATGGCTTGGGGGAGCATCTGCAGGTCTGAAACAGGTTTGGCCACCATCTAAACCTAGGTCCTACTTGAGAGAGGTTTTCTGCAAACCACTCTCAATTGTGTATGATTATGTACCAGGCTTTCCAGTTTAATGTAGAGCATAGTAACCGTTGTGTAGAGCCAGTGTCACAGGAGACCACTCCTCTTTGCCATACAGCAGGGTTAGTTGGTCATTAGTTCCAGAGTTAATGGTGGAAAAGTATAGTGTGAGTGTCTCCTCTCCTCCTGTTTGGAATGCTAAAAAGCCATTTGTAACTATGCAGCCCCAAAAAATTATTTAATCTGTATGACTTCTAAAACCTGAAAACCCCATTAGACTCCATGTGCACAACATATATTACGCAATTAATTTTCATTTGGAGGCCTAGAAATGCTGAAATGAAGTTATGCAGTCACCATCTCACCCTCATAGCCTACAGGAAGCAGACAGTCAATAAGCTGAAAGCGGCCCGATTAGAGCGACCAGTCAGACGCATCATGTTTGATTCACAAAGATTTTGCCTCGACTTACGCAGTAGTACTGTGCTTCTGTCAGATTTTCAGAAATCAGCCCAGTTCACTCGTTCGAGGAATACAAGAGTACTACTACAGTAGATTACACCAACTTAAGCAAAATGTTCATGGCTCTGGTCCAGCGTCTGCAGGTCGGAGAATGGGACAACACCTAAGAGTAATGGAAATTATAAGTTTGCCCTACACAATGGTGGAATAATAGCCAGGCTATAGGAAGCTTCACATCCTGACTCAGTTCAGCGGAATTTAACTTGGCCTACAAATGGTCTGTACTGTGACTTTCTGGGCTAGAGAAAATGTCTGCTTTCTGAGTGAAATGATCAGCCTACAAGTCATTCCTGACTCTAGTCCGACTGCCAGAGAATGTGCCTCTCGGTGGGGAAGACATTAGTAACACCTTGTTGGAAACTTTGAAGGAGGCACTTGTTTATTTATAAGGGCTTGACAGTTGTCGATCAGTCGTTTCCTTGCTACACTTGTGTTATATAAAAAATGCAAAACCATTCGAGCTAATTTAGTAACAGGATTTTAATTCATCTACCACTGTAAACCATTAACCGGTGTAATCAAAAAAAGTCACTGACTCCAGAGTCCACTCTCAGTGCATTACATCACTGAACACATTGTATTCACAATTACAGCCTCAGCAGTCTTAGCTTTACAAAGATAATTTTAGCAATAGTGAAACCTGGAGTGAATCGTTGCCTTTTGGACATTTCACCTTAAACTCTCAGGAGCAGCTCAAAATTAAACTGCAGAGGAGACTCATGTTGAAAATCCATATCTTAAATATGTGCAGACATTTGAGAGCCACTGGATCTGACAGTACTGATGGAAAAATACTGTGAAAACCAATATTCAATTCAATTTATCTTTATTTCGGTTTAAAAAACCATAAAAGATACACAATACAATTTACACAGCAAAATACTAAAATATTCCAAAGGTATCGATAGACCATTGCACAAGTAATGAAATACATTTTTTCAATACTGACCTTTCTCACCTATTAAAAAAAAAAAATACAATAAAAACAGCTAAAATTCAAACTTGTTACATGAATAAAACATATTGAGGAGCAGTATCAAATACCATTATAAAAAGCCAAGAACTATTTGTATCTGGTTGGCAACCTTTTTGTTAAGTTATTCAATAGGATCAATACAAAAAGTGCAAGTGCTTTAAGTGCAATATACATAGTTAGAATGTCATTCTACTAATTTATCTTGTTAGATCTTAAAGTGCAAATGAAGTTAAAATACAGATTCAAAGCTGATATAATAATATTCCAGGTATAGTATACTAAAATTTCAAACCTTCCTTTGCTCTTATTAAACCTACATCAAACAAATACCTACTAACACTAAAGACGACCTTTTGAGAGGTATCAGTTTTCAGTATTCTTGCTGCCCCGTGGCAAGATCTAATGCCCAGTAACCGGCAAATAGGTTTGATCCATTTCTTTCTAGTTTTAAAATAAACTGGGCAAAAAAATAATAAATGGAGATAATTTTCTCTTGCACCTAATTGGCATAAGGCACAACACTCAGTATTTTCTTCCCCTTGTTGCAAGCCCATTTCGATATGTTTGAATTTATTTGCAAGATACCATATCGAAATTTCATATATAATGACTTTGCTAGTTGGGGCTGAACCTCATCCAAGAAGGACTCGAAGCTCCAGATTTGTTTCATTAGAAGGAACCGTGTTGTTAATGTGCCTGTAGTTGAATTATGTAGCACACTATCTTGAATATAGGCCCAGAAAGTTGATTTTAATATTTTTTTGGAACCCATAGACAATTGTGCAGGCTCCTCCCAAAAATGTTTTAACCCTAGTTTAGTAAACCAGCAGCAAACATGCTTAAACCACGGCAAGCCTGTTCCGTGATTAAGCCTTAAAATTTCCTCCAGCCCTTCTTTATAATGCACGAGCTCTTCTGTGGACCACAGTCTCACCCAGAACAATAGAGGTCTTAAGATTGCCTGGTGATCCATGCGGCGTACATTTAGGTCCATTACAATTGGTATTAGTGGTGTGCGCATTGGAAGGTGTAGAATGTTCCTAAAAAACTTATTTTCTCCTACCATAAAAGTATTATTACTTAAGGGTCCCCATAACTCAGCCCCATATAGGGAAGCCGACTGCGCCCTATACTTGTATACCTCAAGGGCTGGGGATACCGCCTTGGACATACTACTCTCATGTTTCTTTACTATTGGTAGGGAATTTTGGAGTAGAATGCTCTTGCTTTTCTCCAATTGCGTTTTCCAAGACATTTTAGTATCCAAGGTTATACCTAGATAATTAAAATTGTGCACATATTCTATCTTCTGTCCCTTAACAGTTAAATTCTTTTTTAAATATTTATGCGGGTTGACTGTCATATATTTTGTTTTACTAGAATTTATTTCCAGGCCCTTAGTCTCGCAATATACACCAAAGGTATCTATTAAACATTGTAAACCTTTGGGAGTTTGGGACATTAGAATAGTGTCATCTGCAAATAGGAGACTTTCATGTTGAAAATCCATATCTTAAATATGTGCAGACATTTGAGAGCCACTGGGTCTGACAGTACTGATTGAAAAATACTGTGAAAACCAATAATGGAATGGAAAGGGACAGTAAGAAAGAATAGAATTGCCAAAAATGTGACTATAAACATTAAACCTATTCGATGAACTACTTTTGGAGTCAGTTGGTGAAATGTACTTGTAGCTGTACATGCTGGCCACGCGAAGCTAAAATAAAAAAGAGACCCTTGAAACTCTCCATCTCTTTCGCCAGTGTATAAAATTGCTGCAAATGTATTAACAAAGGGGCTATGTAGAACCAATAATGTTAATGCTTAATTCAGAGAACACACTCATACTAGTGAGGTGAAATCCCAGTCCACACTGGGAGGAGTTTTGTCTTTCAGAAGTGTAGTTAAACTTTTTAGATCAAGAGCGAACTGCAAAGTTGAGTTGCCAGTAGATTTAGGTCTGTACAGTTTAAATAAATAGAGAAAATAGCAGGGTGCACTCTCTCCCTCTGGGTCTGTTAATATTGGCACCAAGGCCTTTTTGGTCCCTAGGTACTGATGTACATTTTAGCAATAAATGAATAATGATGTGCACAAGGGAGTTAAAGGCATTACTGTGCATAGCCATCAGTTAATATTTGTAACTAGTTCGGAGTGCCATTTGTTTGCTTCTTATTCAATGGTTTACTTTAGTTTTCTTGTGTTTCTGTCCCCCGGGAGCACGGCTTCTTTACCATCCTTTAGATTGGCTATTGAGTCTCATTCCACTTCTCACAATTTATATGGAAGAACTTTTTTTTTCATTAAGCACTCTGAGTTCATGTGTTTATTGCTCTCTTGTGTGCTCCCCCCTAAAAAAAAAAAGTACCTGCCTCCTGACTACTATACTTTACCCACCTCTCCCTGCTTCTCACCCATTGCTCCCTTACTTCTCCTTTAAATAAAATATTTGAATGTAATTTGTTTTTGGGGGGGATAGCCCAGCAGCTACCATTTGCTGCTCCACGCCTTTATTGCTACCTCACTCCTCCTACTACCTGTTGCTTCCCCCACCTGTCCCCATGTGCTCCTCCGTTGCTCCCTTTTCTCTCGGTCCTTTAAAGAAATGCATTTAATTGAATTTTAATTTTTTAAAGGCCCTGGCAGCTGCTATTTGTTGCCAAGGTGCTCCGCATTTCTATCTTGAATAGGTAAAAAAAAAAAAAATGCCCACATCGTTCCATAGGCACGAACATGCATAGTGACTCCTGCTCGCTCCTATGGAATGGCGAAGCAGTGGGAGTCTTTTTCTTTTCTTTTTCTTGTGATACCGGTTAGCTTTGCCAATGCTTATTATAGGGATAACCCATGCAAGATTAGGCAGGAGTTGTTTCTTTAACATTCAGCTGACACTTGGCATTAGGGTATGTGTAGTTGTTCATTTTTCCATTCATTGCCTTCTTTCAAATTCCTGACGTACATGTACCTTGCCAATAAATTGATTAAACTGCAAAAAGGTCGGTATATTTAGGTATCAAATCTGGCAAGTTTAAACAAGGTCAAATTGTATACTTTGGGAAAGGAAAGAATGGAAAATTGAGTGCTGCAAGAATGTCAGTGCAGCGAAATCACCCTTTCTAAACCCTTATATAACCTTGGTGGGATTGGATATTTACTAGAGCAAAAAGGTTTCTGTACCCTACAATTTAGAAGTATTTCTTGTAGGTTCTTTTAAAGCTTCAATAAACTGCTGAATTCTTGTTATAGTTGTGTTCAGATTATCTTGAATTAATAAGGAAGCAGTTATGCTGTTGTGGATTGTTTTGTCTTTGAAGTATACGAGTAGGCAGACTCACATTTCTGGCTCCAAGGTAGTCTGATTTCTTCTTTAGAATTAGAAATGTGTTCTTTTGCGATAAAAAGGTCTCCAAGATAGTTTGTGTGTTAAAAAAAAAATTGCTATCTTGAATTTGGCAAATTTATTATGCTGAATTTTAACTCTCAAAATTGTCCAAATATGCTGTTTGGTTAATTCGTGTCATGGACAGAACACGCTCTGGTGTATTTTAATGTTTTCTAGAGGTCCTGTTTACAGTTTAGGTGTGGACAAAATTATCCATTGCTGTAGATTGCCGTGAATGCTTTTATTCACATTTTAGTGGTGTGCTTACTATCAATTCTATGCTGACAAGCTCCCAAAGTTAAATATTTAAGGAGTCTATTGTGACTATTTTCCAAGCTCAAACTTTCATGTCCTTTTTTGACCCTTGTTTATGCATATCTGGATCTTTAACTAGTCAGCCAAATGGAATTACTAAAAGATCGGATAAACCTAAGCCATTGCACTTATGAGTGATTCATTTGAAAATGCAGTGGTTTTCCAGGCCTCCCAGTTGTCTCTGAAGTATTCGCAAGAAATTCATAAAGCATCACTCATGTTTTGATACTTAAGATGGAATTTTGAAGTTAGTGTGGTTTCTTGATGTCTTTACTTTTTTTTAGATGTTGCTCAATTAAAAAGTGAGTGCCTTTTTTTTCTTTGCATACAGCATGTTTTTTATTGTGCATCAAAAGTATCATAGTTTAAGGACCTTATTTTTTCCTTGGATTTAAAATAGGAGCCCACTTGCACAAATGGAAGAGGAGAGAAGAGACCACGTAAGCAAGATGAAAAAAATGGAGATGGAAATGGAGCAGGTTTTTGAAATGAAGGTTAAAGAAAAAATTCAGAAACTGAAGGACTCTGAAGCAGAGGTATTTAATGACAAATGACCTAATACAACTTCGCACATTTTCTACTCTACACACATTATTCATCTTCTGTGAAATAGCAAACATGTCCAATTGCTTATGTTTTAGTGATGTTCATTGAATCAAATTTGTATTGATGCTTTGGTTAAAAATCCATTACATATCACAATATGTGGACATCATCCTCAACCTTTCCCAAATTTTAACTTCTCCTTGGAGATACTAAATCCTAAAATAATGAACATGCTGTTAATAGATTTTTCCTGCTCCATATAAAATTGTCAAAGGTCTCACTTCTCTCACGTGCTTTTTACATTTACCTGGAGTGTGTCTTATTAACCGTTATAGAAGATGCTCGCAAGTCCTTACCGGTTTCATCATTTAGAGATTTTTATTGTCTTGTCTATTCCAATCTTAGTGAGTCAAAGAGCCTTGAAGTGGCATATGATAGCATGCTCGAGTAATAAAATATGTATGATATTTAATTATCTTTTTGTGTATTGCTTCCGTATGAAGCCCCTATTGTGAATACCAGAGTCAGTATCCTGTTATTAACTGAGGTGACTTCTAACTTGCTGTTATCTGTGGATTAGTCATGATGCAAGTAGCTTCCTCACCCAGGTCTTCACAGACCTTAAGAAAGAGGTTGATGGGCTGGCACTGATTCTTTGCCTCCACTCAATATCCAGAGAACTGATGGAGGTGGTAGAATGGTGGATGGAATGTGGACGTCCAAATGCTTTCTCAGCCTTTAACTCCTTTGACTGGTCTCCAAATATTCGAGGCAGCAAGGGGAAAAGCAGGTGCCCTCTCTCCCTTGCCTCGCATGGTTCAGTGCAGACCAGGAGACAGCTGATTTCTCAACTCTTCAAGACCTGCTACAGCCAGCTTGGCTGAGGCTCTCTGCTACAGTCTATGGAGCAGAGCAAGGCCCTCAGGGATCCACAAGGAAGGTTAGTAGAACAGGTTTGCTGAACCCCTGTTAGTTTTTTAGTAATATTTTAGATGCAGGTTGGGGTTATTGAGGGGGGAAGTATGGGTAGGTGACGGGCAACTAGCTATGTATTGTTTTTTGTTTTTTTAAATTATTAGCGAAGGGTTGAGGGAACGCTAGGAGATAAGTGTTGCAGGATACAGTATATGGATGTTTTATGTATGGAAAGAGGGTTGCAGTCAGAGTCAAAGTGTGGTTAGTATAGGAGTGTTAGATGCCTAAGGCCATAATATCTACACTGACTGAGCAACAGTCTGACTGGGACTACATGTCCTCACCAGATTCAGATGGCTATGGCATCTGTCTGATATGGTAGAGTCCTTGCAGTAGAATTTCACTGGTGTGCTGTACAGGCAGAAGATGAAATAATTTTATAAATCTGTTGATTCCTACCCTGTAAGGGAAATTAAGATGTATTTGTTTCAACATATAAGGTCTGATTAAATGTTGATGTTCTTCGGGTCAGGGACCATTTGTAACAGAAGGGTGTTTCAGTGGAGGTGGATGGTCTGAGTGATTCATACCGTATGGATTTTGGACATCCTCATAAGTCTAGTCGTTGGGTCCAGAATCGTTTATCCTTATAGTGCTTCTCTCTTTTTTTTGAGTGAGTATGCGTTGCCTACCATTTGGTGTTCTTTCCCGCCTTTACTGCCCTCAGACGCACGTCCCGCAAGCCTCCCAGTGTAGTTGGGATCTTTATTTTTTTCCGCCCACCGTTGGGTCTGGATCTCGAGGAAGGAGCTCCTGGACGAGCAGAAGAAAGAAGCTGTTTTTTCAGGAAAAATAAAGTTTTTTTCATCAGAGGACAAAACACTGAAAGACCTACATGAAAATCACTTTTTCCCCTCCCAAAATTTGGTTTTAAACCCCTGTCACCCACCAGTTTGTCCACTGGAGAATGTAGTGAGGGAATGGAACAAATGCCATTAAGGTTCTGCCCTAACTGCCACCACAAATTTAAACAAGAGGTCAATCACTGGGTATGCAACTTGTGCCACCTGACAGAGGACTGCGATGCCTGTGCGGAATTGTAGCCAACAATACTAAAGGCTTGAGAAAAACAGAACGTGGCAAACTGCGCCATGGCACAGGGGCAGAAATACACCCCCAGGGAGAAACCTACAGCTACAACGAAGCATGCGAGGGCATAGATATGGCACAGTCAAGATTCCGATGCCGAAACTGAGGACACCAAAAGGGAGAAGTCTTTGAAAAAAAAAATCAACATCGAGAGACACCTAAGGCTGCAAGCAAAAGGTTATAACAACCCAAGGGCGGCTGGGGATGGAGCAGACCACCTCAGATCCAAAGTACCCCGAGGCCACAAGGCAAATAAAAATGAACGGTTGTGAATGACAGAAACTAGCCCAAATCCAGGGATACCACAGGTTGCAAATCCTGTGAACCGGCCTTGACCCCAAAGGACGATCGAGAGCGTGGGAGGAACAAGGAATGCAGTGGAGCCTTCGGCGTCAAAAAGAAAGACTTCGACAATCAACATTGAACCGAAAGCACTCCGTCAAAATGAAGAGGAGACATCTTGAGACCGAGATGGGAGCTCTAATGAGGAAAAAGGAGTTTGATGGCTCCATGAAGAGATACAGGATTCCTCTCCATATGTCGACGGAAAGCCATCTGAGGTCGAGAAACTGGAACTGCCGTCGACACAAGAACCTGTGAACAAGCATTTAGACAAGATCTTCAAATACGAGGAGGAATGCAACGAAGGACTCTATCAACAGGGAGCTTTTGAGGGGGTCACCCTCGAGGAAGGATAGCAGGACAGCGAACCCTATTTACTGGCAGTCGACACATTCCACTTGAGACCTTCACTGCCAGAAGATAACAATTATAATGCCATCATAAAGAGGGCTACTGACTCGGCGTTCTACTCGGAGGAGCAGGCAGAGTCCTGCTTCCTTCTGGAAACATTACTGGCCTATCGGAGGAGAATGCAGTTCCTGCCCATGCTGCCCATTGTGTTGGACTAGAGAAGAGAGGCATTCAGAGAGCCGGTCGCAGCCAAGGCAGTCACCTCTATATTTACAACATACAAAAATTCTGGTCTGGACCACGCGTACATCCGAGGCTGTCAGTGCAGACTAGATTATAGTCTCCATGACACAAAAGAGGGCTAATGCCCCTTCAGCAGTGGTCCCAGCATGTGACAAGGAAAGCAAGCGGGTGGAAACAGTGGATAGGAAAATGGAGTGCAGTCTGGATATCCAATGGAGGATTGCCAACTCCAACACCTTCCTAAACTGGTACAAACACCAGCAGAGGAAAGATATAAAGACCCTCCTAAAACGCCTCCCTGAGCAGTACCAAAAAAGGGCAAAGAATTTCATCAAGGAGGGAAAGGCAACAAGCACCTGTTTTAAGTTAGCCCTGGATGCTACAGATACAGCTAGCAGGCAACTTTGCACCGGTACAACACTCAGGAGACATGCATGACTGCATTTGTATGGCTTCAAGTAGGAGGTACTAACAGCAGTGGTAAACCTGCCATTTACTGGGGAAAGCCTAGTTGGGGTGGCAATCGATGACTCCCTTGAGAGAATGAATAATGACAGCGCAAAGTCCATGGGGGCCCTCCAGTTTAGAGGACAATTCAGAGGAGGATCAGCCCGCAAGAAGGAGCCGGTAGCACTTCACTCCCAGTTGATGACACAGGGATCAAGCCAGGGTGCCCTGACACAATGGCAGTACCCCAGCACGCCAAGACAGCCCTTTCAAGGGAGGGCCCAGGGAAGAGGAGCAGCATTATGGGAGTCTTGACACCTCAGCAAGTGAGTTCCAATTAAGGGTTCCCCTATACATAACACTAGCAGGAGGCAGAATCGAAGGAACAGCATCCCATACCTCGATAGATCTCATCTCCGTCCTGCATTCCGAATCACTACACCGCCTCCAACCATTCGACGACTAAGTATGGTCTTACCGGAAAAGACACCTAAAGAGCATGTGCCGCCACCCAAAAATCTAGTCCCTTAGTGCTGCATGGTCTTAGTAGGTGTGACCAAAAATATGTCTAGAAGACACCTAAATAGCCTTCAACAGTGAGGAATTCAACAGTTTTGTTTAGCACCAAAGATGAAGGAGCCCCCCCTGGGACGAAACCAAAAGGCACATGTAGGGGCAAATCTTCACACTTTCAACTCCAGAAGGGATCAAGCTAGGTGGAAGGAAAACGTACATGAGAGAGAGGATACACACCATTGCCAGTAAATAAGAGTAGCTCAGCAGTCCACGCCAAACAGCAAGTGCTCAGCATAGTAGGAAGAAGCAGTGGCTCAAGACTGAAGGGGCAGCATTGTTGCAAGAGTCCAACACCTCTTCAAAATCATACAGCAAACCCTGGAACAACAGGGGAAAAGGGGCCTGGGGTTGAGACACCCATAGACTTGGAAGCCATCAAGTCACTCAAAAGCTTCAGGAGGAGCTCTACAAGGAGTATAAACAATCCTTATTAGAGGAGAGCTTACATGGGGAGGAATACATATGGATGGAAATGGAGGCAGATTATCCAGAGTAGAAACTGATCTCCTATCCATTATGACCCTCTCCTCCAGATGACCTCTTGTTGTAATGGAGTGATTAAATGAGTATCAGATTATAAATGCAATACTTCGATACAGGGCCTGAAATACAATTGTCATATGAAATAATGGCAGAGGATCCTAGTTTGAAATGTTCGGTGCCTGTGTGACAGTTGTCTTTCCGTGTCGCAGTATCCAGAATAGGGAATCCATGTACAAGCACATGATTTTGTGGCACATTACCGCAGCTAAAATAAAGAATATGTATGGGACTGTAGAGGGAACTTGCTCGTAAGAGTCGGCCCATGAAAGAGATGACTTGCATGTACAGTGGTCATGGCCTGTCTTACAGAACTTTTGGAAGGAAATTTTGAGCCACTTTAGAGACAGCTAGGGCATCCTGGGGAATCCAGACCCCGTGATAATATTTCTGGGTTTGAAACCACCCGAGTTTCAGGGAATGACAAGGAAGTACGGGAGAATAATGCAGAACAATTGATCGCGCAAAAATGGAAAAAGAATGTTGCTCCAAAGGGAGAGGAGGAAATACCAAAAGTACTTCTTGAAGCTATACTTATACGCTGAGAGATCCTGATATGACTTTTTTTGCTTTGATATGGTAAAATGTAATAATCTACCTTGGAAGAAAGAGTTGTAGATTTCTACATGGTGCAACTCAGGAAAGAACAAGCAAAGACTTGCTTCCTACCAGAGATACCTCAACCATCTTAGTACAGGAACCAGTTCTTGCCCAGGCTCTCTAGCTTTATAGAGCAAGGCAAAGAGGCCTTTAAAGAGCGAGCTTCTTTGAGGGCAACCACCACAAGTTGGAGAAGAAATGTAAGCCTTCAAGCTAGGACCGAATATACATAAACACCAACATGACAGCGTACTCACTAATAGTGTCCACAACTAGGAAGAGGGCTTATGTGCCTGCATCAGCAGGTTCACTCTCAGATAGCGAGAGCTAAAGACTTAACACTGTAGGTTGAAAAATGGAGAGGACAGCAGCCTTCCAGTTGTGTATCACAAGCTCAAATACCCTGCTCAGCAGATATGATTACCAGCAATGGGACAATATTGAAGATCTCATGCAACATCTGCCAAAACAATTTAAAAAAGAGGGCTAAAGTTGTTGTCCAAGAGTAGAAAACAATTACAAATACATGCCTGAAGTTCTTCCAGGATGTTGCAGATATGACTAGCAGGCAGCTGTGCACTGACACCACACTGGCTCACTGTCCGAGGATTCAAGCCTGAAACACAGGCATTGATAATCAGCATGCCTTGTACAGGGTAGAACCTATTGTGGCCAGCAGTAGATGAATCCTTACAATAAATGGAGAAGGATAACACAGCTAAGGCAATGGGAGCACTACAAGCCAGAGGAGTCTTCAAAAGATCCATACTTGCCACCCATATATCAACGAGGGGGCCCAATTACCAACAACCACAACAAAACCTTATCAGTCATAGGACAGGCATGCAAGGGGTAAATCCATAGTGGAGACACTCCTTTTTTTAGCCAGAGCACAAGGCAAGAGCAAATACACTAGATGATATGGCACGCCAAGCAAATAACCCTCAGCCAGCACGCCCCCAACATTTAAATCCAGTCTGGGGTATAGGAGGATTCCTATAAGAATGGGGGGAAACCACCTCCATCAAATGGGCTTTGAACATAAAATATGGCTTTTGTATTGAAATACCTCCCAACATCAAGCCAAAATGAAGAGCCTGCAAAACAGAAGATCTAAAACCACTGCAGCAGCAAGTGCAGCACCTCCCGGAGAAGGGGGCAATATAGGAAGAATGCAGTCAGGGAGTTGACTCCCAAATCCCCAACAAGACCTTACATTAAGACCACTAATGGATTTAAGATTCCGAAACAAATTGTCAGGACACAGAAATTCAAAATGACCACTCTACAGAAGGTGATCCAGAAGGGAGATTGCATGACAATTAACTAGCTGGGAAAAAAAGCTTACTTCCATATTCGGATGTACAAGAGCCATTACCAATTACCATTAGCAATTTAAAGTCAGACCATTTGAGGTAAAATCAGCAATGCAAATTTTCACAAAATGTGGCTCTACAGTGGTTGTCTCAACAATGAACAATGAAAAAACCTCACCTCCACCCGACGAATAAAAAGACCTGCTTGGGGGCTGAATTAGACTTGAATAAGGCCAAAGCTTTCCAACTCCAAAAATAAGTTGCTGCCCTGATAATGCCAAGTTTACCTTTACCACACTTCACAATACAGATAGTGAGTACTCTGATGAAAATGTTGGCCATAATGGCTTTTTGGATTCCCAAAATCCCCCGCGCCAGGTTACCTATGAGACCTATGCAAGAGTGGCTGGAAAGTCAGCGGTCTCAGTCAACAGGGTATTGGAATGGTCTGGTGGTTGTCACGAGGAAATTGCACAGAAATACAGAGGTGGATATTACAGCACACATAACAGGAGACATTTAAAGCAATCAGTCTCTACACTGACCATCACCATGGATGCATCCCACATAGGGCTGGGAGCACACATGGGCAATCTAAATTTCACAGATTGGTGGACAACACATGAGGCCGTAAAACAGATAAATGTTTTGGAAATGCATTCTGCAAAGATCACAGGGAAAGTAGTGCAGATCCACACAGACCACTCCAAATGCAATTTTACACATGAACAGTAGATGTGTGGGACGGTGGGAGGAGCACAAGATCAAATGCCCTACCCAAGGTAGCACTGGGCATCTGGAGTAGCCAGTCCAAAAGAGGATTCTCTTGGTAGACAACAACACACAAAAGCAGACAGACTAAGAAGGCAATAAGGAATCTTGCACAATTGGCAGTTAAACCAAGGGTGGTAGACACAATCTTACAAGCTTGAGGAACACCACAAATAGACCTGTTTACAATACCTGCAAATGCAAAATGCAAAGACTTCGTATTCAGGTACCCTCACCACCTGTCCCAGGGGAATGCACTGTCAATAGACTGGTCAGGAACATTTGCCTACCCCTTTCCATCAATGGCACTTTTACAAGTGTGGTCAACAAATGCTAGTAACATAAATGCCCCTTAAGAAGGCTAAGTATTTCTAGTGTTGTCACTTTCAAGTTGACTCTATGCCAAACATTGAACTTTTTAGGTCAAGCCTAGCGGCAGCCTGCATGCACTCCTCGCTCTGTGAGGCATGCTGTGTTAGGGTATGCACTAGAAGCCCCACCCACTCTCCGCCTATTTATTTAATTGGCTTGTGCCATTGTCCTTCGTGAACGCTGGCTTCCGATTCATTGAGGCTTGTTAGTCCCTCCTTGGTACCGCCTTGTCTTCTTTAGTTACCGCCCATAAGGACTGGACCTTTTACTGGTGTTGTTACATGCTCTGCTTTATAAGTTGGTAAGCACTATTTTCCTTAATGCTCTTCCCCTATTCCACCCACGACATCGCAGCAGCCCCATTCTTACTACTTTATTTTTTTGTTTTTTACTACGCGGTCCGCTTTAACGATAGCGGCTGCACTTATTCAATTATTTAATTTACGGCACGGTCCACTTTCAGTTTAGTGGCTGAGCTTATTTAATTATTTCTTTTACAGGCGGCCGCTTTCACATTAGCGGCCGTGCTTATTTATTTTATTAATTAATAGCGTGGGCCACTTTCACTTCAGCGGCCGCGCGGAATGTTCCTTAATTATTTTATTTCCACTTTTGTGAAAGCGCACCATATGCGCTTTCACTTTAATATTGTCCGTGCCCCTTTGTTTAGACGCTGATCACTGTAACCCGAATACCGTGAGCAGCGTCTAAATAAATGGGCGCGGCCAACATTAAAGTGCCCTCGCATTTGCGAGAGTTTGAGCTATTGGCATTAAAAATAACAATGCCTTTTATATTTGTGTTGGGTTTAAAACGCATAACTAAAAGGCATTGTCATTTACAATGCCAATCGCTTAAACGCTTGCAAAAGCGAGACCTATTGTATTGAAAATGCTTGTTGTGGGTGCACCCTAAGCAATTAAGATGACTCTGCAAGTTAAGTGGTCATTGCTAACCTCTGGTGAGACCAACAGGTCATGAGTTTGTATCCGAGAACCCCAACTCCACCTTTAATGCTTCTAACGCCTGTCAGTACCCTTAGAACAGTGTAATGGCACACTTCCTGTTTACCAGCGCTTGTAAATAAAACTGTGATATATATTGTGCTGTGTGAAAAACTATTTATTTTTGGGAGAGGTGTGGCGCAGCGGCCAGGGCGGCTGACTCCGGAGCATGGGGCTCACGGTTCGAATCCCCAGCGCCGGAGGCATATCAGCTCAGCATCATGTGACTCTGGGCAATAGCTCACTTAATCTCCCTGATGGCCCCCAGCGCCTTGAGACCCTTACGGGTGATTAGTTTGCGCTTTACAAATACCGGGTTATTATTTTACGGTGATGGTGATGCTTTGGGAATCCAGACCTGATTTTGGCCTACTTGGCCCGCGTTTCACACTCTCATGGTCAGAATTGTCTGTGTGCCCTCCCCCTGAAAAGAAAATAGTGGATAGTCATTTTTGCTTTTGTATGAAACCACCCCCTTGTTGTCAACATAACTTGAGCTCAGTTTGGCCTAAGCAAAGGTCTCCATAAGGGTTATGTCTGTCACAGTGTCTAGAAGGTGAGTTGTCTTACTTGCATCTAAGGTTTAATGGGTTTTTTTTGTATTTTTTTTTTTTTACTTTGAGAGTGGCATCCACTCACGGTCTACTACTGATACAGGGCGTACTTGCTCAATACTAGCTTCGGTGTCCACTGTCAAACCACAACACACTAGATCGAGTACTATTGCAGCAGCACATAGGGAGTATACCCAAAGCTTGACTACTGAAGGTGATGGACCGTGAATCATTAAAGGGTGGCTTGAGAAAGGTCATGGGAGGTTCGTGTCTTTCTGCTTATTGTCAAGAGACTGAGTCACTCTGGAGAAATGTCAGCATTTTACTCAACGAGTAAAATGTAAATAGAACGATGTCTGCTAAAGTGGTTAACACTGTTTATATGCACAGTGTTCTGTTAAAGTGCAAGGCAAGTTCAGTGGTCTGTTTTGGCAGTCGAATGTTAGTTGTCATATGGAAAGATTTCCATTAAATCTTTTTTGAGAATGTGTGGGAGGGTTTGAGCAGAGCAAATGAGCACTTGTTTTCTCCAAAACTTTAAAAAAGGCAAATACAATTGTGAAAGTTGTCTTATTTAGTAACTGCTTAAGTTCTGTACCTTTTATTTAGATCCGTTTATCTGGCCTGGAAGTATGGGACATTGGTCATTTTATACAACAAATATCTGTGTTGTGGTGTACGAGTTATGGTTTGCTGACTCCTGAGCAAGTTATGGATTGTGGTTCTAACCTCTTTGAGGTGTTATAAACACTCATAACCATAAATTCACTTTAACCTTCAAGTTGTGTGTGTTATTTTTATTCAATTATGATGATCTCTGATTAATAGTAATCATGTTGCATAATTACATGACATTATCTATTTATTTACTTGAGTGTTAAATATCGCAATTGTGATGTACTTTGTCATGTTTCTATGAACTTGACATATCGATTTCTGCACATTAACCCCATAGTCTTTTTATTAGGTCTATGAGCTCCATTTCTGTGTTGCACTGTGGTTGTTTTCTGTTTTACTTTTTAAATGATGGCATTGTGGCAGCGTGTCATGTGATCAAGACCGTGCTCTAACGGTCGAAACGCGTCATGGCAGGCACCAGCCTGAACTATATGATGTGCCGTGATTCTATTAAAGCACTTTTTTTAACTTGAATTTCAACGTCTGGTGGTCCGTACTTTTTGTCCCATCGTATCCATGGTGGGCTAGGATTGCTTTTAATAAATATATATATATATATATAAATATATATTATCTACTGGCGGTCGCCAGTAGATAGTTATAGTTAGAACCTATTTTCCATAGGAAATCCGCGACATTCTATTTGAAATAACTCTCTTGCCGGTTGACGTATCTTCGCAAAATTTTCAAACTTTGTGGGGCGCTCCGGTCCGCTCCTACCCTGAAAGTGTCGGGGTGATTCGTCAAGCGGGGCCGAGAAAAAGGGGGTCCCAAAACGCGTTTTCCCCATTCATTTTTCCATAGGAAACTTTAGACACGGCTACAGCCTGAACTGCTGAACGGAATTACACCAAATTTGGCAAAGAGGTAGTTCTTAGTTCAGAAAGAACCCTTTTGTTAAATGGTGTAAATCCGTTCAGTAGTTGCTGAGAAAATCAAAAGTAAAAGTACATATATATCTATGGGCACGGAGGATCCGCGCACCCTGAGCGCACCCTGCGCGCACCGTCCCGATCACGAGCTGCATGTTAATTGGCTGTCAGCTGGCTGTCAACATTCCGATTCAGGAAATGTTGGCAGCTATTTTGTCCTCGGTAGAACCGAGGGACAGAAACAAGTGCGCAAAGCGCACAAAGGGGGCAGGGTAGAAACACCCTGACCTCCTAGGTCTGCTCAGGGGTCCCATAAGGACCCCTGGGCAGAAAAAGCATTTTTTTTTTTTTAATCGGCAGGATGCGCTCAGGGTGCGCGGATCCTGCCGATAGATATAAAAATCGAAGCGCGCTCTCCGTGCTTCGATTGTATTTTGCCCCGGGTGGCCCAAGTCCCGGAGGCATGGTGGGGGGTTAAATTTATGTATGGGGGCCTCAAGGGCTCCCAAGCCCGGGGACCGCCACCCCCGGGGCTTTCATTTTAGAATGGTGCGGGAGGGCACTCGGCCCTCCCGCAGCCCCGGGGACCACCACCTCCCCAGGGCTTTTTTTTTTTTTTTTTAAATTCCTGTGTGGGAGGGCTTGAGCCCTCCACACGCCCGGGACCGCCACCTCCCGGGGCACTAAAAATTTAAAATGGGGGTCCGTTTGGACCTCCGAAGCCCCGGGGACCACCACCTCCCCGGGCTGTGCAATTTAAGGGAGGGGGGCCGCGCGCCCCCTCCTGGAGCCCTTGATGGCCCTGGGGACCGCCACCCCCAGGGCCGGCTCCTGCAGTGTCCCGGGTGCCTACCCCGGGACACTGCTGTTTGTAATGACAGGACGGGAGCCTCGCGGCTCCCGTCCTGTCATTGCAAACTGCTTTGGATTTGGAAGAGAGAGCAGGAAACCTGCTCTCTCTTCCAATATCTAAGCAATTGCTTTTCCACACGGGGAGCTGCATGTCAGCAGCTCCCCATGTGGAAAAGCAATGCCGGCTCTCTAAGGACGCGGGAGCCGGCGGGACCGTGGGGGCATTGGGGCTCCCTCACGGTCTCCATTATTATGTATAGGCCCCGGGGATGGGGTCCCCGGGGAGAATATAAATTAGTGGTAGGAGCTATCAAAAATTTTACGGAGAAATAACGAGTCGCGCACCCAGCGCGCCCGGGCACGTATTTGACGTCACGCGGGCCTGCCACCGCGCAAGCGTCGTGTATGGTAATTCGTATGTCGCGTATAAGCCGGAGCAGGAATCGCGTACCGGTCGCTTAGGGAAACGCGTACACACGCAATATACGTATGTTACGGGTCTAGAAACACGCACCCGTCGCATACCATACGCGGATCCTTTACGACTTCCTTAAATAGGTGGCTGTGGTACGCGTATGCGCCGCGTTCGGTACGCTTTCGGTGCGCGATTCCAAAAAAACATTTTTTTTTAAAAATTAAGCAATACAAATATCTTAAAATAAAAATATAACAGAAAAAAATTATACTATATTTTACTTTTTAATTTTTTTTTTTTTTGTGCAAAATACACAAAAATATACAATATTGTTTAATAAATAATATATTTACAAATAAATATAAAAACTAAAGAAATTCAGTACAAGAAACATAACTATAACTATTATGACACTTAAATATTAGCTTTTGAAAACCTTTGAAATTCACTGAAAAAACCATAGGTTTCAGACACGTTATAGTTAGAAATTAGCATTTAAAAACCTTTGAAATTCACTGACAAAAACCATAGGTTTTAGGGACAGTTATAGTTAGTTGGACATTTCACTCGTACAAAACCCGTGAAATTCCCCTGTTATAGTTAGTTCAGCTAACTATAACTCGCGCCCGCAATGCACTGCTGATGACGTCACATATTACATCACTCATGACATGGTCAGTGACATCACTGATGACATCACTGATGACATCTCAAATGACATCATTCATGTGATATTTTCATGCATCTTCTCACACCCTAATATAACTTTTGATACACCCACTCTAAGTTACAGACTGCCATTCTCAAAACCATAGACACTCCAACACCAAAAACTACATACCCACTCACTGATTCTTAGGTCTACACACACATCCACTCACTCATACTTACAGTCACTCAGTACAGGACTATCATATGCACTCATACACCTATATAAACACTCACACACCGCCACTCATCCATAGAGGTACTCACACACCTAGTCAGTCATGCAAAAAACTTAATCACACACCCATTTACTCACCTATACAGTTATACACACACCAGGTCAGTTACTCATACAAATATACCAGCACATTCTTACGCTCTTATACAATAACTGATACAAGCACACACGAATTCATACAGCCACTCTCACAATCACACACTCTCACGTATAGCCTTTTAAATACTCTAACACACATATATACTACCTTTCACATATGTAGTTACTCACACATGTACAACTGGGGCATACATTCACTCACTAACACACTCTTACACACACTTACCCACCCATACAGTCTATCACAGATGCACTCTTGAAACCATCCACCCAGTGAATCACCCACTCACACATCTATGCACAGTCGCACACACCCCATCCACACAAACACTCAGGCACCCATACAGATACTCAGACAACAAATCTATAACTCTTATAGACACTCATGTAGCTATTCACAAACCCATGCAGCCACTTACACAGCAACAGACAGACGGATACAGACATTGACACAGTTTAGTCAGTAACCCATGCATTCAGTAAGACACCTTTAATCACTCACTTATAGAATTAGTCACGCACCTACTAAATCATCCATACAGACACTTATACACCCACTCATTCTTCAATACACCTTTCCCTATATATATAAAAAATATTTAAACTTTATAGAAAGTCACTGGATGATGTCATCAGTGATGTCATTTGAGATGTCATCAGTGATGTCATCAGTGATGTCACTGACCATGTCATGAGTGATGTAATATGTGACGTCATCAGCAGTGCATTGCGGGGCGCGAGTTATAGTTAGCTGAACTAACTATAACAGGGGAATTTCACGGGTTTTGTACGAGTGAAATGTCCAACTAACTATAACTGTCCCTAAAACCTATGGTTTTTTCAGTGAATTTCAAAGGTTTTTTAAATGCTAATTTCTAACTATAATGTGTCTGAAACCTATGGTTTTTTCAGTGAATATATATATATATATATATATATATATATATATATATATATATATATATATATATATATATATATATATATATATATATATATTATATGCCACTAAGTCCTTCAGTAGGAAAGAGATTCTGCATTCGAAGAATGTGTAAAATCCACTTCTTTATTCTTCAGGCCATACTGCGAACAAACAATTCTGAGACATGTTTCGGCAGCCTTTTTCCATCAGTGTTAATCGCCATCTTTGTTTACTCAAGATGCCCGCCTTTTATATAGAGAAACAAAATACTTTCTCACTTTTCAATCCCAGCTGCTATTAATAATTTAGTTGCTTTTCACTTTTATATGTAACATTTTTTGGCAGTTTTCGACTTCATATAGATTTCAATATGTAAGTAAACCAAAATACGGTAATTGCTGCAAGTATATCAAAACAGCAGGTGAAAAATAGATTGCATTGCATAAAATATTAAATCAATCCACTAAATTCCTTAGCTGAGGCGGTAAATCGGCAAGTTCAACAATTACCAGTGTTACAAGTGAGCAAAGCAGTTATTTAGAATACATTTCTGCCACTCCACAAGCAGACTTTTATGTGTTTGCCCCTGCAAAATTTCAGTAAAATACTGGTCAACAGCGGGGCAGTGTTGTGATAAACCATAAGTCCAGTATGGTCCCATTCATGAAGAAAATAAATAAATCCCAGTCCCCACCAAACAGCCACTGCCGCTCGGTGCCCTGTTCCTGGTATCAGCAAAATTTCTCGAGTAGATGCAAGGAGGCTTAATGCAAGGATAACAGTCCCCGCCAAGGGAGTATTACCTCCCAGCGTCGAACTTCAACCCCTGCCTCTGCTCCCCTCCATGCATCTCAATCCTCCTCCATATCCAGGTGGCTTGCCGGTCTCAAACACATATCCAAGGTTGCAGTTTCTACCGGCCTGCGCCAAACCACAGGTGGTGCAGAAAGAGGTGCCACCCCTAGCACCTTTTCAAATAGTTGCCACAAACTCCTTCAGTAGGAAAGAGAATCTGCACTCGAAGACTGTATGAAATCCACTTCTTTATTCTTCAGGCCATTGGGCCGAAAGGGTGCAGCACAGACAACCATCACGTGTGTGAAAAAGGGCACTTTATTGAAGACAAGTGCACCTCACTACATTACCCTTGGCCTTTGCCTTACAAAACTACACTCACTATACATTGATTCACCTACATAGCCACCTCCCCCACCCCTAAGGTTTCTCCACCCTTAGCCTTTATTTGCAACTATTTAAAAACCCCTACTCAGTCATTAACTGTTGAACATTAAACCTGTAATCTCATCTCTACTTCTCTAAATATCTACCTAACTAAGTATCTCCTATCTTAACCTTATTGTCGGCTCCCCGAGTAACTTTTGCCCACCCATAAAGATAAACTGTAAACATGTAAAAACTAGCTACCAGACGCTGCTCAGAAAAGTTCTTACGACTGTTCTGACCCCCCAACCTAGGAAGCTCTAGGATACCTTCGTATATATATCTAAGACCTTATCTAAAACCTCTTTTATTTGGATCAGGTAGAGCTCCATCCCGAAGCGAGACAAGTGCACTCCATCCCCATAGAAAAAATATACCTGTGCATACTTCAATTCAGGATGCTCTACTCTACTGAAACCTTCATCCCTACAAAATACTCTCATGTCTCTATTTATCTTTCTCTGTGCCTTATCAATAGCGGTGGGTCTTTCGGCCCCCCTCCATTGTCTTCTACGGATAAATTCCGTCCAAATGATGAAGCACCCCGACCAATGCCATCTGATCTCCAACAAGTCCCTTTTCATCTGCTTCAGTAAAGCTAATCCTTTGCATACCACTAGATTATTCTCCCCTAGATGTACAATTAACACATCAGGGCAAATGTGTTGTTGCATTAAATTATTCAAGCAGGGCATGAGCTTGTGCCATCTCATACCACCTTTTCTGTGCCAAAATATGTTAATCAACGAAGAGTCCAACCCAAGGTTCAAACCTTTCCCCTTCTGAAGTTCATGCCGATCCACCCATTTTACAAAGGAATGGCTAACTATCCAAATGGACAACGCCCCCGACTCCGGCCCGTTGCTGCACCTGAAAAGACACATGCGTGAGTATATAGAAAACTACTCGTTGCAATCTCCAGGCTCCCCCAACTTTACATATCTCTTAAAACAATCCGAAGTCCAGCACCCCAAATACATGAATCTGTCCCTGTCCCAGCCCTGCCTCGCTGCATTAGTGGCTATCCCGATCCTGAATGAGTGAGTGCCAAAATCACCTGGTGCCTCCCCCAGCTGTAGCAGGGATCTTCCCATCACCCACAATAGCTGCGCAGCAGTTATCACCTGCCCAGACACCCTGCGAAAAACTTCCCCAGACCCCCCCAGCGGTCAGACCCTTCAATGTACACCCCCAACATACTGGGCATATCAATGTCTCATCACTGGCCCCCATTACTACCACTTTTCCTATTTCCCTTTGGTCCGTCTCAGAGTGTTTGAGCATGATCGTGACCGCACCTATTCCCCCCTCCTACCTCCTTCCAATCGAGCCCTGCAACCCCTTTCCTCCCCAATAACTCTGACACTTTGAATGCTCCAAAATACATCCATGACATTAATGCGGAAAATAACGTTTCTTCAGCATTCTTGCAGATCCTTGGTATAACCTTTAAGAGCCAAAAGTTCCCTTGACACTAGCCTCCTAACCCTGGGCCCGGGTTCCGCCTCGCTGGTCCAGCCCTCAAGAGTACGTCTGCCCAACTCTCCTGCGGAAGGGGCATAACCCCACTACAGCTTGCCCATAAATGCAATCCCTGCCAGCTTGCCTGCAATGGTGACCTTAGACAGATCACTGTCAATCAAAGACAAAATAAACTGAACAACATCTTCCTCTCTTGCCCATGCTTCCGCCCTCTTCTGCACCTCTCCCTCTAAAAAACTCCTGCCATGCTTGACTATATGCACTCCTAGTGGAAACGGCCAAAGACCCTACCACCAATTGCAGCATCCTTTGTCTCCTATGGACCACATCCCTGCAGGCACTGGTGTCTTGCAAATATCCGCTTCCGTGGCCAGCCCATTGAACCTCTCCCACTGTGAACGAGACAAAGCATCCGCAATGTCATTGTCCACCCCTGGCACATGTCTGGCTTGAAACAGAATATCATACTTCAAACAACTAAGGATGAAGACTCTCAGCAACTTAAGCAGCTGCTCGTCCCTAGCGGACTGCTTAGTAACTACTTGTACCGCAGCCATGTTGTCCACTCTGAAGATGACCCTCTTGTGAGCTCAAATCTGTCCCCGCACTGTGACAGCTACTACTCGGGGGAAAGCTCTAAAAGGCGATACTCCTGCCCCCATTCTTCCAATGTCTTGGCCACTCCTCGGCACACCACCTGCTCTGCCAGTATAGCCCAAATCCACTAGCACCTGCCGCATCTGAATATATTTGGACATCCCATTCACATTCCTTAGACGCTGTCATGGGGATGCCATTAAAATCTTCCAAAAACCTGCGCCACATGCGTAAGACTTCTTTCATCCCTGTGGACAAGTGCATGTGATGATGCTGCAGCGTAAGCCCCGCTGACCTGCTCAATCTCCTACAAAATGTTCTTCCCGAGCTGACTACCCGGCATGCGAAATTCAGATGTCCTAGCAGCACTTGCACCTCCCTCACAGTCACTTTCTGTCTGGCCAACATGTTGGCTATCAACATTTGCATATGGAGCATTTTATCCATCAGTAGGTGTGCCTCCATAGACACAGAGTCCAACAAAATACCCAGAAATGACAACACCGTGCTTGGACCTTGTGTCTTCTCTGGCACCACGGGCACCCCCAGTTCCCCCATGAGTTCCTGGAACCTTGCCAGCTGCTGCTGACAGTCTGCCAAACCGGGCTGGTCTACTAGGATGAAGTTATCAAGGTAGTGTGTCACTGTCTCTTTACCGGTTTGCTATGAGAAGACCCATTGCAGGAAAGAACTAAAAAGCTCAAACAAAGCGCATGAGATAGAACATCCCATGGGCAATGCCTTGTCCACAAAGATTTGCCCATCAAACTGGATGCCTAACAGCTGAAAATCATCAGTGTGCATCAGCAGTAGCCAAAAGGCAGACTTTATGTTGCATTTTACCATCTCTGTACCTCTGCCCACCTCTTCCACCAGTCCCCTGGCTACATCTACTGAAGAATAGGAAACGGATGTCAGTTCCTCTGATACAAAATCATTCACTGAAACTCCCTCCGGCCAGGACAGGTGCTGTATCAGTCTATACTGGCCTGGTTCTTTCTTCGGCACCACCCCAACAGGAGAGATTATCAAGTCCTTGATTGGCCACTCTGTGAACGGGACCTCTATGCGCCCCTTGTTCATCTCGTTGAGCAATTTGTCCCACACTACAGCTTCATGTGAAGCCACTGACCTCAAATTTTCAGCCCATCAGGAGGACCGAGGCCCCTCATATCCCAGCATGAACCGTTCTTTGAAACCGAGACTCAATAACCGTGCATCCTCCCTGCGTGGATAGTATGTCAGCCAAACATCCAGACACTCTTGTCTAATGGGTGTACAAGCCTTTTCCCATGTAACCCTGTGCTCCCCTCCTTCCCCCGCCCCCAGCCACCTGCTGTCCTTGCTGCCTGTTATATGCACTATTTTGTTGGAAACCCTGGCCAGCCTGGTGCCCTTGACCGTTTTATCCTGTTCCAAAACATTGCCCCAATGGGTGCCGCCCTGTGCATTTTGAGCACTTGTGCCTAAATTTGCAATATTCTCTTGTGCAGGCCCCTTTATTAAAGTCCCAACAGGCCCCCTCGATGCCCCCTGAAGTCTTTGGTGTGTACCCAACACCCCCCCGGGTGGGACGATTCTGAAAGGGACGGTAGACTAAAGGGAGCCCATTGGCCGTGTTTGTGGTCTTCCCAAACTTAACTGACCCCAACGTTTTTTGATACAGATCCGTATCAATCTCACCTCATTTTGCCTCCGGTTCCCATGAAAGTCTGGCTCTAAACTCTTCATCATAGTGTGACCACGTATATCCCTCGTAAGTCACCTGCACCCTCTTAATCACGTCCATGTATTTAAACAAGGAAACGTGCCTCACTGGGTACTTTTCACAATAAATGCTTACAAATATCATGAAAGCCGCTGTTCAGTTTTCGATTGTCATGGGCACCTTAGGCCTCTTTGACAACTCAAGTTCCTCTTCCTTCGATCCCTCTTTTGACCTCAATTCCCTATGTAGTAACTTCAGCATCCCTACATACTCTCCCTTCCATATTTTTTTTTTGTGGTCAGCATGAGATGGGGCCCAGTGGCTTCATCACACCCATGTATGGCAGTTTCTGCAGCTTAATCACGTGACTTTCTTTGGCACCCTCTGCCTGCGACTTATTGCCGTCTTTTCCTCCCTCTCTTGTGTCATTCGTGCCCGATGCCCCCCTGTATGTTGTCGCGTTGACTTCCTGTCACCCCCGCTTTAACTGTCTCCCCCTCCATCTTCTGTGCCTCTGTGTGTATCCCAGTATCCCTCACATACAGCACTTTGCGGAGATGGACCTCTCCATCCGCCTCCCCTCCACCCGCGTCAGTCCCTTTTGACACCCTGCACTTGGGAAGAACATGATGACCATACCCCTTATCGGCCTTGCCTGGCGTCAAGGTCGGGTGTCCGCACTGGATCCAGCCACCTAACCAGTCATGCAGGGGGTCGAATGGCATTGACCTGGGCCAGGTATCCATCTCCTTTCTCATGTATCTGCAACATACTATGCAGATCATTACTGGGACCCCGATCCCTCCTGTGCCCCCCCTGTTTCCTCCTCAGTGATCGCCTTCTCCTCTATGCTATCCTCGTCATAATCCAATTGCGTGACGTCCATCTCTCCCTCCCTCAGGCCTATCTGATCTCCCATATGTACCTCAGCACTCCGTCGCCTGATGCGAATGAGCTAATCTCAACCAATAACCGGGCGCTTCTGGGCCGCTTGACGCCCTTCAGCTCCAGCCACATGCTCTTGCCCTAACCGCCTCACCACTACCCCAGAGGCCGCATTGACCCAACTGGGCTATTGCACCACCGAGGCCACCTCTGACCTTCCCATGTCAGTGTTCCTACCCTCCCTTGACGTACTCCGGCTGGTCGCCCCAGACCATGCCATCTCTTCACCTCGGTATCGCAGAGCCACATGCGGCTCACCCAAGACTGCCTTATCCTGTACTTGCTGATCGTGTAAGGAAAACGTAAGGTCTGGCAAGCTGGGGTTAGTGTTCTTTTCTATTCCTACCTGTACTGGGACCGGGCACCACTGCCAATATCTCCCGCTACCCTGCACCTCCCCTGGGGTACCCCCCGCTCCCCCATATGTCATTTTCACCCCTCCCAACCCTGGCTGCCTCACCCCTGTCCTTCCAACCCCTGTCGAATACCCCCCCGCGCTGGGTCCCCGCCTTCCCCTGACCCCTGGCGCATATATACCTTGGCCAGTGGTGCACTTAGCGCCGCTTGGCCCTCCCCATACCCCCTCCTGTTCCTTGCCTTCACTCCATTCCAACATTGCCGCCACTAAGGCAGACGCTGGACCCCATCCCAGCCCCTTCCCTCCAGTCCCAGCCCCTCCTCTTCTCTTATAGCTGGCACCTCTTTGGCCCCCGGCTGAGCCTCCTGTTTCCACACCCCCTCCTCTGACCAAAGTGACCTAAGCCCCAAAGTGCCCTGTCCAACCACTCCCCTAGCTCCAGTGACGCTGGGACGTCCCACTGTGGGTCAACCCGCCTCCCCCCTTTATCTTGCTTCCCGCCCCACCATAAACCCTCCTCCCTGATGCATGCTGATGACCCCCCACCCGGAACACACCCTCCCTCACCTGTGTGCTGGCCCTCTTTCTCTGCTGGGGCCCACCCCCTGCACCCTCACCCCAAGACTGCTGCCCCGCTGCCGTACCGCAGGGGGGCCTGCCACTTTGTCCACTGGCCCTTCACCTACTGCCTCTGACATCACCACTCCTCTTGGCCCGCTCCAGCGAAGCCTATAAGCCCTCTCCTGACTGAGCGACACAGCTTTAAACCCCCCTCCCCCTCTCCCTCTTGTGTGTCATGCGTGGCTTCCCCTACTACTGTGACCTCATCCCGTTGCCTGCCCAGTGCGGCCATGCCCTTCCCGTCTTTGAACTGAAGAGCAGGATGCTGCGTGGCGCCCTGCCCCTTTTTTCCTGTTCATGTACTGCCTGGGACCGCTCCTATCCCCGGCCCCTGGCATGTACTTGAGGCTTTTTTCCACTCCCAGGGGTCGCGGCGGTGAGCATGCCCACACTGCCGCAGCCACACCGCCGGCTGCACGCCGTATAGGCAGCGCTGTCTCCGCCACTGCCTTGACCACGAGGTCCATGCGTCCTGCTTCTGCCAGAAGATGCATGGCCTCCTCCAAACGAGGATCTCTGCTTGCCATCGCCAGGTATGCAGGTCTCTACCCATGCTGCAACACACAAAAACTTTCACTCTCAATCTACAACCCCACCGGCTGCTGTGTCACCTTACCCAAAATGGTGACACAGCATTTAAAATGGGATGTTAAATCTCCCCTTCCGCCAGCCCAAAAGTAGGCCAACAAGACCAACTGTGCTCGGGCTACACCACCAGCCCAAAAGCCTCCCTGGCGGTCATCCGCCCCTCCAAAGCCCCATACTGGGATCAATGGCACAGCACAGCCCAGTGGAGAACATGCTCGGCCTCCCCAGGCACTGCCTGAGCATCCAAACAGGATGTTCAGACCAATCACAACACTGCTCCTGCAGCGTAGTGATTGGCTAGGATAGTCTGGAAGCCTGAGTGCTTCCAGTGCTTCTTGCAGATCGTGAGGAAGAGGACGGAGGAGAGACGTGCGGCGGCACAGAAAAGTTTTTTTTTTTTTTTTGTAATCCATTCCCCCACCACCCTCCTTCCGAAGCAGCCCACCACTGCTCCAGGGCCCCTAATCTTTATTGGCCAGGCCTCAGAGGATGGAGTCCCTGGGGCCAAAATCGGCCCAGGCAGCGAGGCTGTGTGCCCCCCTCCTCCTTTATAATATGGTCGGCCCTGAGAGATCCAGTCCCCGGGGCAAGAAACCAGCCCTGGAAGGGAGTCTGCATGCCCCCTCCCCATTTACAATATGGGCAGGCCCAAGGAGATGTGGTCCCTGGGGCCAAAATCGGCCCATGGCGGTGGCTGTGTGCCCCCTTGCCAATAAATTAAACAGTGGGCCCCGTGGGATAGAGTCCCCAGGACCAAATATGGCCCGGGGAGGGGGGTCATGTACTCATAAACATTTTAAAAACAAGCACAGTCACTGGATGATATCGCCAGTGATGTCATCAGTGATGTCATTTGAGATGTCATCAGTAATGTCATTTGAGATGTCATCAGTGATGGCACGTCACTGACCATGTCATGAGTGGGTAATATGTGAGGTTATAAGCAGTGCATTGCGTGGGCACGAGTTATAGTTAACTCAGCTAACTATTACTGCAGAGTTTTGCACGAGTGAAATGTCAGTCTAACTATAACGTCCCTGTAACCTTTGGTTTTTTCTGTGAATATATATATACGCCAAGGTGTTTTGAAGAATGAATGGGTGTATGAGTGTCTGAATGGATGATTTAGTGGGTGCGTGACTGACTGTATAAGTGTGATTGAACGTGTCTTAGTGAATGCATGGGTGAATGACTAATCAGTGTGAATGTTTGTATCACTCTGTCAGTTGGTGTGTAAGTGGCTGCATGGGTTGGTGAGTAGCTACCCGAGTGTCTATTTGGGTTAATGATTGGTTGTCTGAGTACCTGTATGGGTGCCTGAGTGTCTGTGTGGGTGGGGGGGTGTGACTCCCTGCATGGATGTGTGAGTGGGTGATTAACTGGGTGTATGGGTTCATGAGTGCGTGTGGCTGTATGGGTGAGTGAGTGTGCGTATGGCTGTGTTCGTCAGTGAGTGGATATCTCAGTGGTATATGTGTGAGTAACTACATATGTGAAAGGCAGTATATGTAAGTGTTGGAGTATATAAGTGACTATATGTAAGTGTGAGGATTGTGAGAGTGACTGTATGGATGAGTGTGTACTTGTGTCAGTGATTGTATAAGAGAGTAAGTATGTGTTAGTATCTGTATGAATAAGTGAGGTGGTGTGTGTATAACTGTATAGGTGAGTAAATGGCAATTTGATTGATTCTTTGCGTGACTGACTAGGTGTGTGAGTAATTCTATGGGTGAGTGACTGTGTGTGCATGTCTGTATGGGTATATGATTGCATATATCAGTGGCTGTATAGATGAGTGGCTGCGTGAATGAGTGACTGTATGGGTGAGTGAGTGGATGTGTGTACACCCATGAATCAGTGAGTGGGTATGTACTAACTGGTATTGGTGTGTCTATGGTTTCGAGAATGGTAGTCTATATTTTAGAATGGGTGTATCACAGGTTATATTAGGGTGTGAAGAGGTGCATCAGATATTAAGTGGATGATGTCATCAGTGATGTCATTTGAGATGTCATTCGTGATGTCATCAGTGATGTCACTGACCAGGTCATGAGTGATGTAATATGTGACGTCATCAGCAGTGCATTGCGGGGGTACAAGTTATAGTTAGCTCAGCTAACTAGAACAGCCGAATTTCTCTAGTTTTGTACGAGTAAAATGTCAGCCTATCTATAACGTCCCTGAAACCTGTGGTTTTTTCAGTGAATATATATATATATATATATATATATATATATATATATATATATATATATATATATATATATATATATATATATATATAATATTGGGGTCAGCCATAGAGACTCTGTAATAATGTTTGTGTCTGAGTTCTCATTAAAAAGGAGATGTTTGAATATCTATGGAACTTTACAAAAACAAGATCGGGTTTAGGTTCAGCATGTCCAGATTCATACAGCACGTCCAGGTTCATCCAACTCCATCAGGGGCTTAAGTGTGTAAAAGAGGGTGGGGGAGAACAAAAAAAAAACTTTGCTCCTTTACAGATGAAAAAATATGATTTGGAATTACACCAGGCTTGCTATAAAACTTGAACTTTACTCGGAGCAGTGCCTTTGCTTGGCTAGTGGTAAATCCGTTTAGTAGTTTTTGAGAAATTTGTATTATTGCACGACACCTTAAGAATGGTTTTAAAAAAATGGTATAAATAGCTAATGTGGACTGTGATGTGCGTCATGTGATCAAGGCCCTCCGGGGCTGAAACGTGTTATGGCTGTTACATGTTGACGGAATAAAGAAAATTTACCTACACCTATTCTGTGGTCCGTGCTCCATCGTGTTTGAAGAGGTTGCCGAGTGGCGGGTGGATTGTTCCCGATATTTCAAGCCGGTTTTGTCTCCGACTTCACACGGACCCCCTCTCGAAGCAAGGGCAAGGCGGCATTCAAAGGAGCCACAATCTGGTAACAGATACGAAGAAGCAATCCGGGAGGATTAACCGCAATCTACCCCCCAGCAGCGACGCTGGCGACTCTCATCCATCTCAAGGTTGGCAGGCACGGGTCGGAGGACGCGAGGCACGCCGACGTCAGAGTGGAGGTAGGGCTGCTTTCCGCAGCACTGGGTTGAGAGGTGTGTAAGGACACAGACGGAGTGAATGCACTTAGCTTAATCGCGCCAGAAAGTGTTCACGAATCTAGAACTTTTTCCGTCAACATGTCGGCGGACGCGCTGAAGGATCAAGAGGCTGCGACTGCAGAAATGTTTGACACGCATGCCCAACTTGAACTCACTCTCCCAGAATGCACTGTTGGGCAACAGTAACACCAGCCTAAAAGAAAAGTTTAGACAGTTGGAGAAACTTAGCAAGCATGAACAAAGCAAGTGGTGGGAGGGGAAATCTCTACAGCAATATTTATACGTGGGGAGGATCCCACGAGGCCTTAGGATACTCATAGCCCCCAGCTATAAAAATCCAGACCCCAGGATGATGAAGGAATGGGCCGAGACGAACCTGGAGTCGTCAAGAAAGTTGGTTACTATCTTCGTGAAATACGCGGAATCAGACAGAATTAAACTACAAGAGCAAATTGAAGTGTTAAATGATGAGTTGAGTCAAATGGGGCGAACTGAAGAAGCAACTAAAATACGAGAGGAAATGACCAAGCGACTCCGCAAAGAAGAGGAAAAAATCAGAGAACGAAAAGCGTTTAAATTTCATAGAGATAAGGCAGACTATGAATGCAGCCGCATCTTTACATTTGCGAAAAAATGACTCAAAATATGGTGGATCGAGTATTGCCAAATCTAGCGCCATAGAAAGCAATAGAACAAGACCTGCAGAGTCTTCAACCTCAGACTTAAGCTCAGCAATAGAAAGTGAAACAGAAGCAGATCCACGAACAGCAAGAGGTGCTCAAATCCCTTCTAAGCTGTCACTTGAAGAGGAACTAGATTTTTTATGTGTAGAACGCAGGCAAACACTACGGCCACGAGCCAAATCGAACAAACAAGGAAAAACAGATCCGCCAAACGCCGGGAAAGGCGAAAAGCAAAACGAAGGAGAATCAAAGAGACAAAACAAGGGTCGGTGGAAACGGAATTGACCACTGAGCGTGCGTTCAACAATACAATAGTCAATCTCGCCAATGTGGATCTAAACAAAGCGGAACAACTACTATCGCTTGGTTTGTCGTACTGCCCCGAGAGCTCGTTTAACTACGCATCAACAAGAATAGATATTTTTAAGGGGGTGCACAAGTTAAAACTAAAGAAATTCCATTTGCTCCGGGAGAACGCAACGAACAACTCCCGGCTTAACCAGAACAATAAACTCTCGCAAGTATCTCCTCCCCCCACCCCCCAATCTAACTGCTTAAGACCTTCCCATGTTAAGGGATCTACGGAAGTTAATTGAGGAAAATAGACCAGCTCAGGATGTCAGAACAACTTCAGATGAGACAATATTATTGACAAACAAAGAGAAGGAGCAGGATACTGTAATCACCCCCGTCAAACCGCGATCAACCTTCAACCCAATAACACCGAGGGATTCAATAGATCTCTTTCATGAGCAGACAATTGCAGGAATCAAAAGACTAAATCACCAAATAAGAGGAACAAAAAGAGACAAAATCAAGAAACAGGAAATACAATCTCATCAACTCATGGCCAAATTAAAGAGAAACGCACATAATTATACGGAACTCTGACAAGGGAGGCAACTTGGTAATATGGGGGAAAAAAGACTATGTTGATGAAGTAATGGGGCAGCTATCGGACAGAAACTGCTACAAGAAAAGTGATGTACTATCTATGAAATCGACATACAATACATACTACAACAAATTGCTAGCATGGAAAAGTGCTGGGCTATTGACAATGGATGAATACAAATTTTTGAGAAATGATACACCAACTACACCGGTCATTTATTTCATCCCCAAAATTCATAAAAACCCTCTCAAACCCCCAGGGCGGCCAATAATTTCCACACGGAAGAGCCTACTGGAGAAAACATCACAATATGTGGACTACTTTCTACAAGAGTATGTCCAGCAACTCCTTCATTTATAAAAGACACTGGAGACTTTCTATCCAAAATACAGGATGTTCAGTGGCAAAATGATTTTCTATTAATAACCATGGATGTAACAGCACTTTATACTAGCATCAATCATAAAGACGGAGTGAGGGCCATACAACACTATCTCAGAAGGAGACCGGCCCAACTAGAACAACATAGCAAAATGCTGATAAATATGATTGATTTTTGTCTACATAATAATATCTTTGTTTCAGAGTGCCCTATACCAGCATTTACGAGGTGTAGCAATGGGGGCCAGCTTCTCCCCCAGCTACGCCTGTCTCCACATGGGATGGTGGGAGGAGTTGGTCCTGCGAAAATCCTATGAAGGGGTCTTACATAAAAATGTGAAATTATGGCTAAGGTTCATTGATGACCTGTTTTTAATTTGGCATGGGACCATGTCAGAAGCTCAGAATTTTATAGAGGACCTCAACAAAAATGACATCAACCTGCAATTTACTGCTAACATGAGTGCAGAAATGGTAAACTTTCTGTACGTCCAGATTTACATCAAGGAGGGTAGAATGGAGACTAGAGTGCACAGGAAGTCAACAGCAGGCAACTCTGTGTTGCACGCAGCTAGTGCCCATCCACAACATCTTAAACAAAGCATCCCATATGGGGAAATGATAAGGCTAAGAAGAATTTGCAGTAATGAACATGATCTTAAACTAGCCCAACAAGCAAGCAAAGCTAGGTTCCTTGAGAGAGGATACTCCAACAAATGCATTAATACAGCCATCACTAAGAGCCAGGCATTAAGTAGGGAGGACATACTCAGGAATTCTAAACATCAGGCACACACTCGGGTAGCCCCAGAGGCCAGTAAGACATCAGACACAGGGGAAGATACCTTCAGGATGATTATAGGGTGAAGCAGGCAGGAAAGAGCAATCAATCATATAATTCGCAGGAATTGGCCGATTGTGCTCAATGACCCAACTATTGGCCACCTGCTACCGACTAAATTGGCCATTACCCACAGCAGAGCACCCTCCATGAAAGACTACCTGGTGCAAAACAACCCTGATAGCCAAATAGGAAGCACATGGCTGGCACAAAGAAAAGGCTTTTATAAATGCAAACAATGCAAAGCCTGCCAGCATGGCCTCAACAAAACCACCTATACCACACCATTCGGCAATCAACAGCATGCCATTAACAAGAACTTAACGTGCAAGACAGACCATGTCATTTATGTACTTGAATGCCCTTGTGGGCTAAGATATGTGGGCAGCACCAAACTACAGGGGCACAAGAGGATACTGCAACATATCAGGGCTATTAAGAACCAGGATCTGAGCTACCCAGTGGCATGGCACTACGGTGAAATACACAAGTCCGATCCCAAAGAACTCAAATACTATCTGATGGATGCTGTGCCAGCCAACAAAAGAGGAGGTAACAGAGAGAAGGCCTTGCGCAAGTTATAGACCCGATACATACTTGAGTTAGACTCCAAACATCCAGGGGGACTAAACACCACTGAAGATCTTTATACATGCTTATAAATGGCAATATGGGTTCAAGGAGTGTGAGACATGGTCACAGATAAAATAATGATAAACAAGTATTTATACAATCATTGAGGCCATGATAGCACGTTAAACCATTAAGTAGCCGCCTCTCTACTCTTAAACACAGTCAGTTTTATATTTATATATTTTTTTAGCTTTTGTACACTTGGGTGGGAAATAGCACACGCACTTTTATAACTATTTTATGCACTAGCACTTTGAGTAGTCAATAAGTTTACATTCGGAATTAGAGGTTCATATGCTTGCACTAATAACCCGTGGTGACATAAAAGAACAACATTGACTCCATGTTATTTACAGTACTGTATTAGATGAAATTTGCACACTTTGTATTACACAACCACGTTGTTTTTACGGTTTTTAATGATGCTTTTAACAATAGAATCAACTTTATTGAAAAGCAACAAAAACTCCTTCTTGAGTGTGGGTATTCAAACCCACATGGGCATAAAATTGGTGTTATACCTACATAGTCATGAGGAAAACAACAGTGACGCTCTATCATTACTGTATTTGTGAAATTTGCACAAGTTGTATTCTACAATGAGGTCGTCTGTTGTGGTAATATCAAATAATTTGCATTAACAGTGTCATGAAGAAAATATCAATGACGCTGCGTGAGCAGTACTGTATTTGCAAAATTTGCACAAACTGTATTACACAACGATGTCGCTTGAACCAATTTTGACCAAATTGCAAATATGTAGTATTTTGTTTGTTTGACTACTGATGTTTATTGCACATGTCCCCTTAAGAATTGTTTTTAAAAAAATGGTCTAAATAGCCAATGTGGACTGTGATGCGCGTCATGTGATCAAGGCCCTCCGGGGCTGAAACGCGTTATGGCTGTTACATGTTGACGGAATAAAGAAAATTTACCTACACCTATTCTGTGGTCCGTGCTCCATCGTGTTTGAAGAGGTCGCCGAGTGGCGGGTGGAGTGTTCCATATATATATATATATCAGCCATAGAGACTCTGTAATAATGTTTGTGTCCGAGTTCTCATTAAAAAGGAGATGTTTGAATATCTATGAAACTTTACAAAAACAAGATCGGGTTTAGGTTCAGCATGTCCAAATTCATACAACACGTCCAGGTTCATCCAACTCCATCAGGGGCTTAAGTGTGTAAAAGAGGGTGGGGGAGAACAAAAAGAAAACTTTGCTCTCCTTTACAGAGGAAAAAATATGATTTGGAATTACACCAGGCTTGCTATAGAACTTTACTCTGAGCAGTGCCTTTGCTTGGCTAGTGGTAAATCCGTTTAGTAGTTTTTGAGAAATTTGTAGTACAATATAAATGTGTTGAGTGGGCTTCAAAGGGTTACATTATAGAGTGGTCTCTAACAGTTGAAGAGGAGCTCTTTTTTTTTTTTGCTTACAAGATCAGCGCATTGGATAAATATACACGAAATCTGGTGCTTATTTAGCTTACCCTTCTCATTTTTAGATTTGTGCAGATTAATTTTTGGGTGGGGCCACAGTTAAAAGGCGGAGTTAAAGAAGTGTTAATTTGCTAATTACTATTATATTACTTGATGGATCCACATGACATTTGGCAGACTTTCACCATGTTTAGTCTTCTGTTGGTAGAACAAGTTTCCTGGAGGTTTATCAAATCGGGGCAAAGTAAAAAGGGGGTGACAACATTTTTGAGTGCTAATAACTTTGGTGCTTTTTAAGCAATCTGCATACAATGTAACGGGCTGTTAGCAAGTCAAGCCCAGTGCAGAAATCCTAGTCTTCTGGTGGATAATTCTAGCTGCAGGTTCCTCATCTCTTGACTGTCCCCAGGCACCAAACTGGATTCATAGTTTCAGCAACTGTGCTCCCACGTGCCAGCAGGTGGGGGTAGTGTGCGGCTCTGTGTTGGCTCCGTACTGCCCCGGAAGTGAAGGAGCAGAGCTACATATAAGTGCCACACTTGTGTGCTGGCATCAATTTCTGTTTTTCTGCGACTTTGGCAGTGAATACAGAGCTTCACTCTGTACTTTTCTGTTTTACCGACAACTTCTAATAACTTTCCGACATTGTGCTCTGAAATTATATCCTCTCTGAAATCTACAGGCTTAAAGCCGTGCAAAGGCTGCTGGGAGCAGGTGTTCGTTACGGACCTGCATGAGGTGTGTTTGGTGCTTGGGCTCCTGTCATGACTCTTTAAGACGTGCGACATGTGTGCCCACAAGCGCCCAAAGGTGATCATGGACCAGGAGGAGAAGCTCTTTATCACCGTACACAAGAGGTTGCATTTGAAATAAAAGTCTAGCTCCTGCTTCAGTTTGCAGTCCCTGTGACAGGGTGGTTCCGTCAATCAATTCACTTCCTACTCAGCCTTAGGGTAAGTTGAAGTCCAAGCGCAAACATAAAAAGGCAAAACAGGACTTTAACCCATCCCACCACAATCCTGACTCCCTTTATTGCATGTTCAGGCAGCATAGAGTTGTGGGGCCACCAGTTGTATTGCCTTCAGCGTGTCCTCCAACACTTTCTGTCCCCTTGGAACCTGTTCCCGGGTCCCTACCAACTCTGGTACAGACTTCCACACCAGCCGCCTCCACTGCACCAATGGAAGACCTTATGTTGACTCCCATGTCTGACCCCAAATTGATGTTGGCTTGAGCTCAACGGATGTTGTGCTACAAGAGCAACCGGGTTTTATGCAGCCTGACTCTCACCTGGTGCTTCTGTGGCTATGCAGCTATCAGCAGCAGCTTCACTCTTTTTGACTTTGACCCTGTACTAGAAACACATAGGATCACCCTAGATACTGATCACAGAAGGAGCGAGGTGATTTATTCCCCCTAACTATACTGAAGAAGATGTACTATGCTTAGATATACAAATGCCAGTCACCTAAATACCTTCTCTGAGAAGAAGCTTGACTTGCTACACGGATAGAAAGTAAGTTCTTCATTTGTGGCAGTGGTCTGGAGGGCAGCTGAGCTGCTAGATCTTCAGTTGCCCTCCATTGAGATGAAAACAAAGGTTCTAACAGCAATTCTTCAACCATGGCTGACATCGTCGGAACACTTGCTTTTGGCAAATGAATATTCTCACTCGCAAGCCTGTTTTTTTAGATCTATAAATGCTATTTGACTGACAGACAAGTACACGCATGCTCTATGGGACATGGCCAGCAAGAGTTTTCTAGCGGTACCGGAGGACCTTGGAACTTCTCTGGCTCAGGCAAGTGGAAGAGGTGTGGCGCAGCGGCCAGGGTGTCTGACTCCGGACCACGGGGTTCACGGTTCGATCCCCGGTGCCAGCGGCAGGTTAGCCCAGCACCATGTGACTCTGGGCAATAGCTTGCTTAATCTTCCCGAGGGCCCCCAGTGCGGGGACACCTCTCCGGAGGTAGCTGTGCGCTTTACAAATGCTGGTATTTCATTTAAATGCATGATTGGATGCAGCAAAGTGCATCATCCGTGCACACCTGGATACTGCTGAATGCCTTGGCAGGGCTGTTGGCACCAGTGTCGTGCTTCCAAGGCATACATGGATATGGTCGACATGATTTTCAAGTGCTATGTAGGTGTCCCTAATAGATATGCCCTTCAATGTGTCCAGAATCTGTGCTATAGATTTATGGACAGCCTTGCTACTGCATGCTGTCTGGGTTTACTGATGCTAGCGACACAGTTTCACCATCAATTTAGGAAATTCAGAGGCTATTAAAGGAGGACTACCCTGTAGGGAACGTCCAGCTTCTCAACTGGTGGCACAACAAACTGTCCAGTCCTTTCAGATCATAGGTGTGGCACGTCATAGGCGTGGCATCATCAGACACCGCTCAGGGCAGCTGGTTCAACAGTCCACCAATTCTTCCTTCTCTGCTGCAACGGCTACCAAGCCACCTTAGTTTGACCTCTGCGGCCC
This sequence comes from Calotriton arnoldi, assembly GCA_963921515.1. Taxonomy (NCBI): domain Eukaryota; kingdom Metazoa; phylum Chordata; class Amphibia; order Caudata; family Salamandridae; genus Calotriton; species Calotriton arnoldi. The sequence goes on from CAWUFW010004520.1 coordinate 1,348,208, forward strand.
ATGGCAGGTCAGTGAGCAGCAGGATTCAACATTTCCTCCCCTTCTGGAGATCCATTACATCAGACAAATGGTTCATACAGATAATTCAAAGGGCTATGCCCTGCCACTTGTTTCCTACCCACCCCATCTTCTTCCTTTGATAGAATAGATTTTGGAGGCGTACCTAACAATCCTGATGCAGGAGGTACATCTTTCACTCTCCATGTGTACCGGGGTGGGGTGGGGGGTTGTATGGATGTTATTAGTGCTACTTTTTCATCCTCAAAAAAGGAAAGGAGCCTCAGGCCTATCCTGGACCTTTGCAGGTTAAATTATTTTCTACAGATCAACAAATTCAGAATGCTTACCACGGCTCAGAGCCTTTGCACCCTAGACCCAGAAGATTGGATGGTATCCCTGAACTTGCCAGACGAATATTTTAATGTACCCGTTCTACAGTCCCATAGAGAACATGCAGTGTCAGCAGTTTTACTGCCATTTGAACCAAGGCACTTTTTGGGAGACTCATTCCGGCTCAAATGAAGTGAGGGGCTCCTGTATGCTTTCCCACTGATGCCTGTCCTGCCTTAGGTTCCTAAGAAGATCAGAAAAAGATCAGGCACAAGTCATCTTGTTTGCCGTGGACTACGCAAGGAGAGTGTGGTACCCAAAGATTCTGAGCATTTATCCTCCATTCAGGCTTTTGTTTTGGTCGTCCTCTTGTCTCAGCACAAGGACAGGTGCCCGCATCCGAATCTCCTCTGAACAGTGGCAGCTAAAATGCTTGAATTGTCGTCTGAGCTGGTGGATGTTGTCCTTGCTGCCAGACGCCCTTCCACGAAGTCCACTAATGCCTGAAACACCAACCCCTTATAAGCCACATTTTCCAATGTTCCTTTGTTTGTTCTCTCCCTAGCCCAGCAAGGCCTTACAGTGGTCACAGTGAAAGGTTTCTCTTCCACCCTTTCAGCCATTCTGTATTAACCTGACTAACTGCCCTTGTTTAGGCCACCAGCTGTGATGGGTTTCATAAAAGGATTGACACCTTTCCTCCCAAAACAGTAGGACCATAACCTGGTTTGACATTCCTTGTGTACACTCTTGAAGCCTGTGCTCCGCTGCTCCTTAAGGCTCTTGATGCTGAAAAAAGTATTCCTCATGGGCATCACAAGTGCGTGCCCTGTGAGTTAGCTGCAGGCACTGTCAATGCAACTCTCTATACTTTATTTTTTACTGTCAAGTTAGTGTTGAGGAACCTGGAGGCTTTCCTCTGTAATGTTGTGATGGTTGTAATGCTCTTTCACAGCGGCCACCTGATCGCCTTGCCTGCATTCTACACTCCTCCCCGCCACTTGAAAGAAGTGAGCTCCATCACCTTCATCCAGAGAGGGAGTGGGGCTCTCACATCGACAGGACAAAAGATCACCAGACAGATCTTTATCAACTTCCCGGATTCATAGTAGGGCAGGATGGGGCAAAAGAGGACCCTGTCAAGGAGGCTAGTCACTCACCATTAAGATCTGCTACACACTAGCTAAAAAGCCACCCTCTGGTCTGAGAGCTAACAGGGTGAAAGCCAAGAAGACTGTATTAGCATGAGGGTTGCCTATTCTTGACATCTGCCATGCTACATTCACTCGCCACGCCTTACACCCTTGGGAAGTTCTGCCTTGATGTCTAGTCTAAAGGTGAGGAATCCGTGGTTAGAAGTATCCATCAGAAGAACAAGTTTCTTACCTTTGGCAATGCTCTTCTGGTTACAGTTTGACACAGTCGCCAACAATTGTTCTACACTGTGTCTCTGAGGATGCGAAAAAGAAAGACAATGGGACGTTCTAAAGGTGAGAAATCCGTGGTTCGACATACCATCCACCGAAAGGAGCATTACTGAGGTAACTCACTGATTTTTCATGTAGATCTGAAAAGGTAAAGGGTGTTAAAATGAAAAGCAGGGGTGTCAAAAACGTTTGATTTGCTAGTAACTTTGGCACAGTTTCTCAGATCTGCGAAGCAGTTGGCAGGCTCTTAGCATATTTAATTTACTCCTGATGCTTTTATTTTCATACACATCTGTCAAGAGTGCACAGTTTAGGTGGTTGAAAAGTGTTCGCTTGTTGATGCATTTTGCCCTGTATAATGAATTTGCATGAAATTTGCAGATTGTTACGAGGTTAATTCCAGTACAGGTATCTCAGCTTCACTGAAATCCGATGGGGCCTACAAAGTGATGGTGTGGAGGGTCAAAAGTCTTTGAATTGCCAGTAAAGTTGGTGCCATTCATAGATTTGCACGAAATGTGTCAGATACTTGGCATGTTTTACTAACTTCTAATATGGGGAGGTTTATGGAGATCTGTCAAAGGGCATGGTTAAGGGGGGCAAAAAGTTTTAATTTCCCAATGTTGGCTCGTTTTGACATATCTGCGCAAAATTTGACAGGAAATTAATTGTTAAATTTGTTATTGGTTTCTCAAATTAAGCCTGTTGCAGGGATCACAGTGGGTAAATCTATGATTTGTTAAAAATTTGGGACCATTTCATTGGTTTGCATGAAATGTGAGATAACAGATTTAGATTTAACTTGTCATGGTAAATCCATTCCTGCGATCGTCCATGCGCAAATTGTACATAGGGCCGATCATCAGGCCCTGTGTACTGCCTTCCATGGGTGACAGTCGCTTCTACGTGCATCCATAGTTCATGCATACTTGGGGTTTGCCTCCGGGCCTAGTCTTCAACCAGGCCTTCTAGCCAGCCTTCAACAGTCAGCAAACGCCCTCTGCATATGACCTTTGACTGTGCCCACCAGGAGTTGCCCTCAGCCAGACCCTGCACCCTACCCTTCGCCTGAGGCTAACCCCTCAGGCATGTGCAGCTGAGGAGCAGAAATTATTTTTTTTTTAAAGCATTTATTCAGGATTTGCCGGTTATTGAATCAGTTTCGCACATTCTGAGAACCCTACGAGGATCTGTGAGGGTCCAGAGAGAGTTATGTTCTCTTTAATATACACCATTTTATAATATATAATTTTATAGGAATTTTATTTTAATGCGCGAGGGTCCTTTTGGAGCTTCCAAGATGGGCCTGGGGTCAGTGCATACACATCCTGTTCCCTTATTCCATATTCCTTTTTTACACTATGGTGCTCAGTGCACTACTTTAAGCAAAGACAGTAGCAACAGAATTATTTCTGTGATGACCAGCCTGTCAGACCATGTGGACCTTTAGATTTGGCTTCAGATCAACAGATCTGCAGTGGTTGAAGGGAGGAAAACCTCTTGTCCATGAGCTTGCCTTCATTTTTCAAACTGGAATAGAGAATCTTCTGCCGATTGGCGAATCCACAGAGGATCCACAAATTAACAGTTAAGATATCGCTATTTCTAAACCTAATTTCTTAAAAAATAAAGGAATTATGCAACTGTTAAGGAGGGGTGGCCCCTGCTGCCGGTACATAGCTGCTGCTGGATGAACTTCAGAGGGTTGGCTGCAGGGCCATCGGTCATGCTGTGCTGCCATCTCTCTCAGCACCGCACTGAAAGCATGTATAGCGGGATTCGACTGGCCATTGAAGCGTTAGTTGCAGGGCTTGGCCTAGCCAATGCCCTTTACACACAACCAAGAGCTGTACACAGTAGAGGTTGGCCACCAGTGGAGGGTTGGGCATAGGTCTTGGCTGAAGGCCTTGTGACCAGCTCCTGCTCTGCACGACCGAAGGCTTAATGTGTGTTCATAAAAACCTCTGAAATTCACTTTTAAAAAAACCCACAAAGTCCAATTATGGTTAAGGAATCACTCTGAAATTCCGCAAACCGTAGCTCACACACCTGCCATGCAAACCATAATTAGCGCACCAAATGCAATGTTCAAGACCTCAGAAAATGTATTTAAAAAAATAAGTGGACTACACGCCTCATCTTTAAATTACAACACATCCTCAAAGAGCATACATTTTATTCATAATGTTAATGGAAAGGTAATAAATCATGTTACTAGTGAGATCATTTTGTTATGTATGAAGTCCTCTGTTACACCAAGGATGAGGGCATGAGCACTGAATTTGGTGTAGGTGTTGTTTGTAGAGCTAGGCATGAGTGGGAACTTTAATTGTTTATTTACTTTTATTTCACAACCACAAGTCCACTTTCTGTGTTTTAAATAATAATATAAATATATTTAGTTGTAATATTTAAATAAATACGTTTATATTTAATATACATTGCACACAACATCCCCATTGCAAAAACAGAGTCCTTCGTCTATCAATGAGACCTTTCGGAACTTTCCTCTTGTAGTCTACTGTATAAGTTCCTAGAGGCCATACCGCAAACACCAAACGTTTGTAGTCTGGAGGTGGGATTTTAACGTGAAACACAACCACAAAACATATTCTTTAGATTGCTTTCTTGATTTTTTAGCTCCAGCGGCGTCATGAGCAGATGAAAAAGAATTTAGAAGCACAACACAAAGAATTGGAGGAGAAGCGCCGCCAGTTGGAAGATGAGAAGTTGAATTGGGAAGCTCAACAGCGTATTCTGGAACAGCAGAACTCCTCCAGGTACTGCAGTGAAATCTTGTTCTGTTAATTGTACTGATTGTTGGAGTCTCCCATGGGAAAAAAGGAAAACTCCACCTCTTAGCTTTTCTCAGTCTAAGGCATTTATGCATTAATTGCTCATTTGTACTTCTAAATATCTGAAAAGTTTTTATTGTAAAGAGCACAAACTGCGAACATGAAGTGGCAAAAATTCAGCTAAGAACGTACATTATGGATACATTATGATGCATGTACCGTTTCTGATGTGTAGTGACTTGGCAAAATAGACGTGAGCCTGATCTAGTCCTGCTGTCGGTCAGAGTAATACCAAGTGCATCAGGCTGTGCCACCATCTTGTCCACTCCCTCTCCCTCCAGCCCAGCATTTTATTGTGCGTTCGAGGAGGGCTCCCAGCCTCTTTAGCTTCTGTAGCTGACTGTACTATGCCGTGCATCTTTCACTGATAGAAATGTCACTCTCTCATAGGTCATTCTTCAATACCGCTTACTTTATACAACTGTAGTTGCTGTGTATTGCACCTTCTGTTATCGTAGGGTAGCTTGGGCAAAATGTGTTGCAATATGATTTTTAAAGCCTAGAAATATCCTGTCGTTTCATCGGAGTTTTCTCTGCTTCATATTATGATCCCATTTGTTAGGAAACTGACAAGGGTGCCCGAAGCATTTCCAAGGCTGGCTAGTTGTCTATGTATTCTACATTACCAATGCAAGTCTTCTATTTATCTTTCAACTCAGTTTCTACTTTACCATATGTGACTGTCAAGCTGGATTGTTGGACCTGAGGGTACATGGAAACTGTAACAGTTATAAATAGGGAAGTTGAAAATTAACATATGAGAAGGGCACATGTTTGCCCTTTTGTATTACATAATTAAAATTTTATGAGTGCTCTTTGCTGTCCTTCCAAGATTCCCAGACTCCTGTGAATAGACATCACCATCAAGCACTTCATTATGCCTATATTTTGAGAGTACTTTCAGAGTATTACCCTATTAGGTGATCCCCTTGTGATATTCTTCACATTTTGCAAGTTAAAAAGAATGAGAGATTTAAATGCAGAGGAGTGTGTTTCAAGCCCACTCTGGGTTATATTAAAGAAGGAAACCAGGCTTAAACCCAAACAGTGAATTTCAAGCTCGAGGTACCTACAGTTGTCGGCCATGCCCTACCCCCCAAGCAGACAATTAGCCCAATTGGACATGTGGTTCAAGTTCTGTGGATAACGGTGGACGATTAATCACCATTCTGGGATACCAGATTCCTAATTGTCCGTGAACCCCCAACTGGTCATTGGAAAGCTCCTCCTATCAGATGGACTAATAGTGTAAGAAGTACTCTGCCTTATTCATGGTATTACAGCACAGTAAAGTAGGTGGACAGTGATGGAAGTATACACTACATTCCCTCCCCCTTTGAATTGGAGAGATACAAGTCGTTACATCGTAAAAGGAGGCTAAAGATTTGTTGGGAAATCAGACTTTTTTCAAATACAGCGGGCATTTCTCTGAAATGAACCCACGATTCTTCTGTGTAAAATCTACATTCTAGATTTGTGGTCTCACTGCAGGAGTTGACAGTGACAACAAAATTTATCAGCAGATTAACATTAGCCATAAACCTATTAAGTCAAAGAAGATATCATGGAGCTACTGGTTCCAGCCAGTGTACAACAGGGTGGTATTGTATCATGAAGAGGGCAAACAGGATATCTTTAGACTGTCAAATGCATTTTATGTCTGCCTTTGAAAGTCTGGTATACAAATAATATTGAATTGGAGCAATAAGATCCTAGCGAAGGTGCTCAGAATCCTGTTCTCTATACCCCAAAGCTGTGCACTTCTGGGAAATCCCAGACTATATTGTTGAATGTAGAAGCTAGAGTGGAAAATCAGGGACATCTAGCAGGTTGGAGAAATCCATACTATATAGTTTAGCCAGCATAAAATATTCCCTATGTAGGATTTGTCCATGTCTGGCGTATATCGATCGATACCTTCACAATCAAGGGGCCCCTTCTGTCTTCCTTGGACATCTAGTTAGGCCTCCTAGGGATCCCAAGTAGATCTTTTAATACAGTGTTGGGATTGTTTGGAAACAGTCTCCCAGATTAGATAAAAGTTGCTATAATTATAGTAGGAGGGGCACAGGTGATGTTACAGTATTGAATCATGACCTTTTTAAGGTGTTCATAGGATAGGAATTGTGTTGTGGTGATATCCATTTCCAACTTAACGTTTTGCAGGACTTAAGTGACAAGTCTAAATACAGATCCTGGTAACATGAAGCTAAATGCCATTTTCCACTGTCTGTAAGAGTGGCGTAAGGCGAGATTGTTCCACATCAGTATGTGCAGCAGAAATCTATTGAGAAGTATGTGTTTTAGAACCCTATGACACGCAATACGAATGGTTGTTTGTATATATGGTAATTTAGCATGTGATTAGATAAACCAGCTGTTTCAGTGGGTAGTGGCTATGAATGCTTTGGAATATCTCAGCGTGTATTGGGGTGCTATTTCAATCAATGAGACATACATCCGTTACGTTACTTGGTAATAGCCTTCAGAGGAAGGTACTGCAAAGTTTCCATCTGACATATGGAACAACATTGTATTCAGTTTTATTCTGTGCATTTTTCTCACCCAAGGAAAAATCTGTAAGGTTTCTGTGTAGTGTTGTATATCTTGATTTTGGACTCACAATGGAGTTATTAAGAAAGGTCTTAAGAAACTGGGGAAACACCACTAACTTGACTGGGCCTAAAAAACGCATTAGGAGAAGCGAGAGAGATCCACTGCAGAAGGTGATGGCTTTTGGATAGGAATTTCAGAGAAGCATGGAGGATAACCCAAATGTCGACATGAAGAATATGAGGAGCACAGATGAATGAGAAGTGTGCTACAGTGTCTTTAGTTACATATGCCTGTGTGATTAGGACAGACGTGACAGAGTGACTCCATCATGAAAAGAAGCATTTGCAATGCAATAGGTCTCGCATTAACGAGAGTTTAAGCTATTGACAATGCAATAGCTTAAACTCTAGCAAATGCGAGACCTATCCCTTATCATATGAGAGCACCTTCAAATGTGAGTTCAGTACACCTGCTCCACAAAAAAAAACGAATTTGATTTAACAGACCAAAATTTTGCTTTATGTATAATAAGAATCTTGCCTCTTGGGGGGTGTGGCCAGGAAGGCACCATGAACGGAAGCTTCGCACAGAGGTTCCGCTTCTGGTCAGGCCCAGCGTCTTATTCTGCACCCGTCTCACAGCTGTTGCCCTCCACGGCTGCCCTGGCTTGCTCTACGTTCCGGGGGGGTATTGTGGGGCCCGCCGTGACTGCTGTGGGAGCTGAGACCTCCGGCGACCACAGAGTGGGGACTGTGGCTGACATGGGAGATGAGCACCGCAGCTGCGGGCCCCAGCACCATTAGAGGTCATTTAGGTGATACTTGGCGCTGTAGGCGCCCAGCCATCTGGCGGCCTGTTGATGTGCCCTCGAGTGGCTTCCTGCCCTGAACTGGTGGTGCGGTGATACGCCGGGGCTGCCGCTGAAGACATCGACCGGGGTTCTGCAGTCGGCGCGACCTTAGCGGTGTGGCCACAGCCGAGGGCCCCGGCATATCAGGAGGTCCTGGTCCAGCGTGAGGCAGCCGCGGGGACTGTGGCCACAAGACGGGACCACGGGCACGCCCCTGGGGGGGCTCCAAGCCCTGGTCTCCCTCCGGGAGTAAGCGCGCCTCTCCTCTTTGCAGCGTGTGCAGCTGGAACAGCGAGCGCACCTCCGGCCAGCGAGCGACACACACCGCAGCCGGCCAGCGATGGGGGAAGCAGCGCCACTGCTGAGCACTGTGCATCTGAAAGAAAATAGTGCTCACCGACTACATCACGCCGACCGTGTAACACCGCAAGTACAAGGTCCAGTCTTTGAGTGGTCACAAAAGGAGACAGGGCAGTAACAAGCAGGGACTAAGAAGCCACATATTGAATCGGAAGTCAGCGTTTACCAAGGACAATGAGACCAGCCAATGAAAAATATGGGCGTAGATTGGGCGAGGCTTCCACAGCACTTCAACATCATACCCTACTACAGCGTTCCTCGATCTAAAAATCACTGGTGACAGCAGTTTTTAAAGGGTATGATTTTTATTTAGTTTGTGCAGATGCTGCGGAAGGCTAGACCATATTGTAGTTGCATCATGACAAGATTGATATTTTTTATTTTAAATTAGCGTTGACAGATCACAGTGAATTGAGAATGGTCTCTGTTGTAGTGTAGTCCAGTGGAGTAAGCTGCGGTAAAGCTAGCTGGTCAGGGAAAATCAGACGGGGCAGGCCTGATGAAGTCTCTTTGTCAAGACTTTTGTCCTATAAGTGTCTCCTTTAGTAGGTGGGATTGAGCGAAATTAGATGCCCCCTGAGGGATCCTTGTTGAGTAAGTGTCAAAATGAGCATGCTTGGAGCATGATATAAGGTAGTCCTCCATTAACACAAAGCAACTCGTCAGAGGGATATAGGGAGAGAGGCTAGAAATCCTACACTGGCTGGGTAGAATTCTACCCCATCCAACCTCCCCAAGAGACAGTCTCTATTCATGGAGGCAATTACTGAAAAAATCTCACCCAGAGTATGCAGTGCATCAAGGGTCCTGGGGTGCACTGTATTTGGGTACTGTTACTTGAGCTACGTGAACAAGGTGTCGGTCCTGTCTGATTTTACCGGATTGGAGGTGCTTTGGTGTATATCAATTCATAAAAAAAGAGAAAAGAGTTTGTTTGCAATGTCACCAGTGATCCTTGGGATGTCATCACTTCCTGGACTGGATTCTCTAAGAAGCCCAACCCACCTACTCCTAGCATTAGATCCTGATCTGAAATTCATAATAGTACAGATAATTTTCAGGTAGGCTGAAAACATACTGTTGGAAAGTGGATTATTGGTCGGGGCAAATGTAGGTCTGCCACTGGCAATAAGGCCACTAACACATGATAGGACTCAGCATAGGTCTTAGAAAATTATTCCTATGCTCAACCCTTGGTAATGTGGCTGCGAGCAGACAGGCTTAACTTCAAAGACCGGTATGTAAAGCATTTAAAAACACCATTTCAGTAAATAATTAAGACACAACACAAAATAAAAATCCAACACCAATTTATAAAAATAGGAAATATTTTTATCTTTAAAATGACACCAAAACGACAAAAATCCAATGTAGGGAACCGGAGATATGAATTTTCAAAGATTTTTTTTTTGTGTTCAATAACTTTATTATTTTAAAAAGTAAGAGTTCATACAAATACAATATAATGCAATACAACAGAGCAAAGTGATCAATAAATAAGTAAAAATTTAAGAGAATACAGACCCAATGGTAAAGTTCATTTCAGAAAAATAATGAAATCACAAGTAGAACCGAATCAATATATAATATACAAAGAATATCTCATAATAGATTGGTAGCAAAAAAGAAAAAATTAATTGTATTGCACAAAGACCAAAAAACACCAGAATGAAAGGAAGAAGAGAAAAGGAAAGGATAGAAAGAAGAATTAAGAGGGAACAAGGAAAGAAAGGAAGAGCGAGAAGACGATAGATAGAAAAATAGAAAGATGAAGAGATGGGGACACCTGCTACAATGGGGAAAATAAGTTCAGAAGTAGAGACAAAAGGATATTGAGCTACCAACCCCTGAGAGGACAGATTCATATATTTATCCAGAGACCTCCAAATAGTATTCGAGATAGGAGTACAGTGTTTCTCTTCGACAGAAGTATGGGCACTACGAAGAAATGATACCCAAGCCCACCAAGTATGATAAGACAGGAGATTAAAGGATTTCCACTCAGTTAAAATAATTTTGACAGCAATTGATACAAGGAGATCTAATAGCTGCATATCCGTATCATCCAAGGAAAGAGGAGTATATGCAGCCCACGGACCCAATAAGATCATAGGTAACGAGAGCGCCAATGAAATATCAAAGATTAGTGATAAATGTTTCTGGACTAAATCCCAAAAGGATTGTAGTAACGGGCATTCAAAAAACATATGTTGGTGAGTACCTGAGACCAAATTACAATTCCAACAAAGATCATTATCCCTCAGCTTCAGCTTGTATAAGCGAGCAGGGGTCCAATGCAGAAGATTCATAGTGAAGAATTTAGATTGCATAAGAGAAGGAGCAATCTTATTCCGTAATGAAACCTTCCCAATTAACTGCCATGTCTCTTGTGAGATGTTTGAAGATATCACTATCAAAATGATGTGACCATTTATCGTGTGTAATAGCCTGTGAGGGAAGTGGCGCAGATAAAAATGTATATATTTTCGAGGCCGTATGACCTGAACGAGACCACATAGATAGAAGTGAAATAGTAACCGAGTCTGTACAGAGGGTTACTTTAGCGAGGGCAACCTTTAATTTAAAAAAATGATAGAAATCCATATTGTTAAGATTATATTTATTGGCCAAAGAAGAAAATTGCAGAGGATCATGATTGGAGTCCTAAAGATGTTTGACCAATGTAAGACCTCTATTAGCCCAGGAAGACATCGTAGCAGTATCCATATCAGTAACAATTTTAGGATTATACCATAATGAGGACCATCTCGATTTATGAATGGGGTTGGAAGCCTTTTTATCTATATATTTTAGAGCATTAATTGTGTCTGAAATAATGCGACTTGAATGAGGCAACACAAGTTTAGAGGCAGTGAGAAAAGAAGGGGTAGAAAGGGGAGAGCACAATTCTCGTTCAATATAAATCCACGGAGGAGTATGTTGTGAATTCGGTAAAAACCAGAGAGCACCCTGAGACGATAAAAAAGCAATTTGATACAAGTTCCAATCAGGAAGATTACATCCACCCAAGACAGATGGCTTTCTAAGATGTTTATATGCAATTCTAGCACGTTTGTCACTCCATAAAAACTTTGAGGTAAGTAAGTCAATCTCACGAAAGAAGGATGAGGACAACCTCACAGGCAGCATGGAGGACGAAAAGTTAATAATCGGAGTTATCATCATCTTAAGAGTTTGAAGTCTTCCCCACCAGGAGGTATATTTCGGAGACCAGGAGGACAAAAGATCTTTAATCTTAGCTAGAATATGAGATTCATTATAAGAGATAGTATCTAAAAGGTTATTACAAAACCAAATTCCTAAGTATTTAATTCGAGTCGATTGCCATTTAAAGCCGGCCTCACCCATGTGAGAAGGGAAGCACAACACATTAAGAGGGAACATTTCCGTCTTGTCTCTGTTCAGAGTATATCCTGAAACGAGTGAAAACTCTTTAATGGTATTAGAGATGGCAGGAATGGCAGTAGCAATGTCTTCAGAGAAGATGAGAACATCGTCTGCGTATGCAGCCGTTTTAATTGTATGAGAACCAAATTGAAAGCCTTTGATATTGTCATTTAAATTGAGTAACCGGAGGAGTGGGTCTATAGCCAATAGAAAAAGAAGGGGTGATAACGGGCACCCTTGCCTAGTGCCTTGACGCAGATTAAAAAAGGAAGACGTAGCCCCATTAACTCTGATGTTTGCCTTAGGTTGCGCATATAGGGACATTACCATGTTGATAAAAGAATCCCCTAAGTTATGAGATTGGAGTACAGCTTGTAAAAAAGGCCAAGAAACTTTATCAAAAGCCTTTTCGGCATCAAGAGCAATCGCAGCCGATGGCAAGGCAGAGAGTTTCGCTTTCTCCAAAATATGGCAAAAGTTAGGATATTATCTCTAGCCAGTCTCCCTTTTACAAAGCCAGTCTGGGAACCATGGATAAGGTTGGGGATATGGCCCTCTAAACGCTTAGCCAGGATTTTGGCAAAAATCTTAGCCTCCATATTTAGTAGGGAGATTGGACGGAAATTTTTAGAGTCAGAATGATCTTCCCCTTCTTTTGGAATCACAACAATAGTAGCCTCAGCGGCTGAACCAGAGACTTTGCCAGACATTACAAAGGTATCAAAAACTTCCTTGAGATATTTTATTATTGAGGATGAAAAAGTCTTGTAGGAAACAATAGGGTAACCATCAGGCCCTGGAGCCTTCCCCGACCGAGTTGCCCTAATGGCTTGAATTATCTCTTCAGAAGTAATCGGTTGCCCCAGAGCAGTCATCTCCGACTGCGAAATAGTATGTGTAGGGTTCGAGGACAAGAATTGCTGACACCCAGATAAGTCACATTGATCCTTGGGAGTGTAAAGTTTTTCATAAAAATCACGAAAAACTTGAAGAATTTCTTGAGTATGGAATTTCCTAGAACCATTAGGGTCATTAATATGGGTAATCTGAGCAGTTTTGACATTCTCATTTTGATATTTTAAGGTGGCAGCCAACATCTTACCAGCTCTATTTTGTAGCAGCAAGCGTCTAAACTTTTGAGCATGTACACCAAGATAAGCTCTCTTAGTGACAATGGAGTTGAGTATTTCAAATTCTTGATGTCTTGCAAGAGAGACTTATCATTAGAACTTCTATATAAAATTTCTTTACATTTAATCTCATCCCCTAAAGATTGTAGCGACTTTTTGATATCACTATTCCTTTTTGAATTTTTTTTGATAATATGACCCCTAATAGTGCATTTAAATGCATCACAAAGCACTATTGGGGAGTTTACCGAAGACTCGTTATCATTGAAGAAATAGTCAATTTCCACAGATAGTTCTTTAACTTCATCCTTATCATCCAAAATCTCTGTATTAAGACGCCAAGTACGAGGACCTTGTTTATCCGTCAAATTAAGGAGAATAAAAGAGACAGCTGCATGATCAGAAACAACTATTGGGTGAATCATAGCGTTACTAGTGTGTTTTAGAAGAGCAGCATCAACTAGCAGATAATACGTGAAAAACTAGAATGTGGAGAGGAGAAAAACGTGAAATCACTACCCGTCGGATTATGTAGCCTCCAAACATCAGCAAGCTGATGAGAAGAGCACATATTGAGCATTTGTTTGTGACCTGGGAGGACGAAATTTAAAAGCAAAATGTCTATCTAAAATAGGATCCAAAGGCAAATTAAAATCACCTCCAACAATTATTCTAGCATTTTGAGGGATGTCGGAAAGCTTTTTATTTATTGAACGCCAAAAGAGTTGATCGTCAATGTTGGGAGCATAAATATTAATAACCTATAAATCATCTGAGCCATTGGACAACCGAGAAAGCAACCATCTGCCATCCGCATCATGTTCAGCAGTGACAAAAGATAGACCAGAGTTCTTAGAAATCAAGGTTACAACTAGACCTGGGCAGTAAATTCCGTTCCGCTCGCGGAATTTGCGGAATTTGGGTAATTTCGCGTTCCGCGGAGAACGCGGAATTACCCAAAATTCCGCGATTTGCGACTTCGCGGAATTTTTTGCTTGTTCGCGCTTTCAAAATGCGTGTTCGCGAGATATTTCTCCCCGAGCACGCAAACAGCGTTCGCGAACAGGAAAAAAGCATCGCGAACGGGCGGAACGAGCAATTCCGCGTGTTCGCGGAACTTTTGCGTGCTCGCGGAGATTTTTTACCGTTTCGCGGAGCTTTGCGTAGCGCGACTACGCAAATTCCGCCCACCCCTAGTTACAACCCCGTTCTTCTTACCGGCGGCTTCAGAGCAAGCCACATCAAGAATCCACTGTTTCCGTAGGAGCAAAGCTTCCTTAAAGGCTATCTTAGTCTCCTGGAGAAGAACAACATCACCAGATAGGCTTTTGCAGTAGTCTAGTATCTTAGCCCTCTTAACCGGATGATTCAATCCACGAACGTTAAGAGAGATTACATTTAGACCAGTCATGAGTAGACATGACACCAAACAAATAAGAGCATCTGATGAAAGAGAAAGGGAAGACTATATGACATGTCAACAAGCACCTAAATAAATGGACAACAAGAAAAACATAAAAAATGAACTGAAGCAGGAGTCCCCAAAGAAGAAAAGATAGAAATAGGAGAAGAAAAGACAAGAAAGAAGAGAGAGAGAAGATGCTCCAAAGAAAAAAGGAGCATAAAAAAAAGAAGAGCCCCACCAGGGGATGTCTGAACCAGACAATTTGCATGGGGGGAAAAAACGTGGAGGAGCAACCACAGAGGCCAACACTGACAATGCAGACCGCTCAGAAATAAATAGATATGTTATTAAGCAACAGAACATTAATGCAAATGAATACAATATTAACAGTATTTGCATCAATAGGAACATAGAGGAAACAGTCCAGTAACGACCCAATCTAAGAATGACCAACAAATTATCATATCTTAAATAGGAAAGAGAGACATCAAAAAATATAAATAGTAAATGAAGGCATCATAAATAACATTAATAGATATTATAAATAACAGCCTAGGGCAATATTAAATTAAGGCATCATAAATAACACTAATAGATATTATAAATACCAGCCTAGGGCAGTATTAAATTAAGGCATCATAGATAACAATAATAGATATTATAACTAACAGCCTAAGGCATCATAAATACCAATAATAGATATTGTAAATAACAGGTTACGGCAATATTAAATTAAGGCCATATAAATAACAATAATAGGAATATAAGTAACCTCCTAAGGCAATATTCAAGTAAGGCATCATAAATAGCAATAATAGATATGAGAAACAACAGCCTAAGGCATGGTAAATTTCATAAATGATGTAATTATTAATAAAATGAGACAGAGATAACAATATGAAACTTTATAGATCATAACCCACTAATGTGCCCAACACCATGAAAATTGGTGGCATCTACGAAAAAATACTAAAATATATAAAAAGGTATGTATCATATTATCAATAATCCATCAGTAGGAACAAAAGGATAAAAAGTTCCAAAAACCACATAGATCATATTTGAAGGCAGACCAACATATTATCATATCTTAAATAGAAATACTCATAAGAGGCAGACTAAAATAGCAAATTGAAGTAATATAGCTACCACTAAAACACATTATAAGTCACGAACCGCTGAAGTAACAAACGCTATAAAAATTGATATCTGTGAAAAAGGACTAAATTATATGGAAGGGAAGGAAGTAGACAGTAACGAACAGAAACAATACAAAACCTATAAGATATAACAAGTAGATAAATGACCAACAAGTAGTCATCTAGGAGTCAGTACCAGAATATATGAAGAATTAAGAAATAAAAAGCATATTCCACAGAAGACGTAATTCATGACTTGGGTACATAAATACATAGAGCAAGGAAAAAGGAGATAATAATAAATACATTCATATATAAACAATTGTACAGACAAAACATAGCTGAATCAAGGAAAAACTATTATGGTCAAAGACACAAATAAATAATGAACACACAGAAAGGGAATAATCACCAGCATAGAATCAGAGAAAGAGGGAATGCAAAATGTGAAGCAAACTGAGACTAAACGTACAGGAAGCATGAAGAGAGAAAAAACGAGCAAGACGAAAGAAAGAATGAGGAAAGTGAAGACAGCCAATAATTAACCAGATAGCCCCGAAATAGAACCAACAAAAAAAAATGTAAGCTCCAAACACCATTCATATGAATATAAACGACCTTAAGACCTGTAAAGGAAAAATCAGTTAAGAGTGTCCAGTATAGATCAAAATCGCAACCAATGTATAAATATCATTACAAAAAAGAACCCAAGAAGCACTATTACCAACACACTATGTGGTAAGGCATAGAAGCAAAAAACAAACCATCAGAGCAATAAGGACATTAGGGGTGAGAAGTGCCAGGAAGAGAGTCGGAGTCCATCTGTGATTCAGACTGATTATCCAAAAAGTGGAAAGCTCTGCAGGCTCATAAAAAATCTGTTGGCGACCTCTGAAAGTTATTCTGAATCGTGAGGGACCTGCAAAGGAAAATGGAATATTCATATCTATAAGTCTTCTGCGTAGATTCAAGAACCCTTTACGGCGAATGACGGTGTCTCTGGCAAAGTCCTGTGATATTGATATTCTGTGCCCTTCCCATTGTAATGTTTTAAGCTTCCTCATTTGAGCTAGAATTTGCTCAGCATGTTGATGACGCAGAGGTTTAAAAATCACTGGTCTTGGATAAGATAAAGTTTTAGGTTTAAAGGTGGGAACTCTATGGGCCCGTTCTATTTCAAAGTCCTTTTGAAACGAAATGTTCAGGACAGAAGGAATCCAGGTAAGTAGAAAATCCATCACTGGAGGAGCAGTTTTCTCGCAGTCTTCTGGTAGACCAAAAATTTGAAGGTTACTTCTACGATTTCGGTCTTCCTGTTCAGTCAGGTCTCTCCTCAAAGAAGCTAAAGAGCGCTCCATACTTTGAACCTGTTTAGCTTGTTTATTCGTGAAATCTTCAACAGTACTTATTCGCGTTTCTGCATTGGAGACACGTAAAGAGAGATTCTTGACGTCATTCCGAATGCCCGCCACCTCAACTTAAAGTAGATCTGTGTTCGTTTTGGTACTCTGCGCAATGTCATGAACTGAGTTAAGTTTGAGAACTATGGTGTCTAGCGTCGAAGCAGCTTCCAAATTGCCCTTAGCTGTTGTATTCCGCTTTAGGTGCCCGTATATAGGTTTCCCCGAAACATGTCCTTAAATAGGCACAATTCGTATTGCCCTTATATAGGCATAAAATCCCAGTCCTTATTTAGGCATTAGCCATGCACTCCAAATACAGGCATGGTCACCGACATCCGTCCACCCTAATGTCACAACGAGTTCTTAGAAACCAGACCCTTAAGCTCTTGGGAGTTCCCCTAGCACAGGATTATTGATTTCTCCAAGAACTCATCAATTATGCATGAACCGCTATTCCTTAAGGGTTCATTCCTGACGTCTTCCTCTGTCCGACTTCACGTCAATGCTAACATTCCAAAGTACCTACCAGGTATAAATATACCTTCCCTTGCCCAAGCAAGTTAGAGGAGACCTCGACTTCAGAGGAGCCCGTATCCCGGCCTGACGCACTGAGAAGACGCTGTCATCCCTGCTCGGAGAGAATCCAGCTTCCAGTGATCTGACTCCCTTCGCGGGGTGTTAGAGTTCGAGTCCGGAAAGAGATTCCCACCTCTCTCATTCTCAAGGTATGGAGCTGACTAGAACCTAGAGGGACTCTTGGCATACTAGACTTAACATACTTTTAGTATACCATACTAGAGAATACTTCGCCTACTTCTTACCTTGCCCTACACCTAGGTTAGGTACACTGGGGTAGAACTAGCTTAGAGACGCATCATATGAGTACTCGCATTTTTAGCTCGTTATTTATGTATGTGAATATATGCTAAAAGATAATGCTAGCGCAGTATTATTTATTTCTACTGCTTACGCTGTACATAATATATCTTGCATACTGTCTTGTGATCATAACCGCACATATCTCTTACACGAGAAACAAGACTGTTCAATAAATCTTATTGAAACGCCCGTCTATTCTTTCTGTGTAACTCTGAGAAACTAAGCATGCACGATTGACTGAGTGAAACTGTTATCTATTGTTTCCACGATTCTGAGACGTGTTCCGATTCTAAAGGGAAACAAAGTGGTCATGTTTATGCGGTTGCCAGAAACTACTCCCTTCTTGTTTTCAAGGAGTTTCTAGTGGCCTCTGAGCTAGCTGGCACAAAGTAATTAAGTTTAATATACTCGATAGGGACATACCGACCTCAGTCCTATGTCAAGCCTATAGGGTATATTATTCCAATGCGCAGAGCCTATTAGGGAAATAGGAACTACACTACATGGCGCCCAAACGTTTGGTTAGGCAGTAATTTAACGCTAGATACTGAGTAACTCAGTCGTGCTTTTCTCAGAGACCCCTACTCACATACTCCATAAGACGTCTGGAGTGGGTAGGGTTAAATATCCGCCAAAGCTAAATAGGACAAAAACCCTAAATATTAGCCATTTTGGTTTGTTCAACGTTGAAGGATACAGTGTTCCAAAATATTATGCACCTTATCTTTTGTCTCCTTGAAACTTGTTCTACATTTTTCAAAAAACAAATGTCCACACGCGGGGACAATAACACCGGGGACGGTGTAGCTGCGTCTGACCCAGTCATAGCAGCTTTTAACTTTACAGGTTTAAATGAAACCGAGGAGGGTGTTATAGACATCCATCCAAACTTAAGAAGAGCCATCACTCTAAAACTTATAAAACACGGCCTACCACCAGGAGGCGGTAGAGCAGTTTTCGTGATAGAGGCACACGAATCCTTTCAGACAGAGGTATTCTATTCATGGATAGTATTCCCAGAATCAAATCCAGTAACAAGAGTGTTTCACTTCTACAAAGAAGATGAACCACCAGAGGAATGTATTCCTTTCGAGGATATTGAAATTCCACTAACATACCAGGAGCGTCAGCTCTGGTTTAAAGGCGCCCTAAAACATCACAGAAACATTACCAGGCTCGGTCCACTAGGTAGACCAGGAGCAACATGGCCGATTCTAGCAGACTACACTCCTCATCCTGACCTTGATATAATGTCAGACAAGGAATTACTTGCTCAACTACAAGAGTTAATAAAAGTTTACAGACAATTGGTCCAATATGTGATGCGGACTTTCACAGTCCAACCACCATTGACCATTCCAAATCAAACCCCTCAACAGGGGAATACACTAAAAATTACACCACAGACTCTATACGCAGTCATGGGTAAAATGCTCACAAAACGTGAGCAAATTCCATTCTGGATAGCTAAACAATTACTCAAATCGAAGCAGTATTTCCTAATACTAGCCCTTATGAGAAACACAGAATTCTAACAATCTGTTTACCAATGGGATCACACCACAACTGGAAGACTGCACCACTTGGGGCTCAGTCTTTGCTGCCATCTATACTAAAACACATGGTATTTCGTCAATTGCAGTAATACCAGATGTCCTGAAACAAATTCAAAACAAATACGGGGCAGAGCCTGCACTAAATTTCGACCAGGTCTCAACAATAATATTATCTAATATTAAAGGGGAGGCAGCAGCAGTGGCGATCCGCCAACGCTTAAGGGAATTTGATGTAACAGAACATCAAACAGAACTACCCAGAATAATAGAACAATCATATGCAGAATTAGGCAGAGATAGTTTGGGTGGAAGACCATTGAAGCCAAAACTATCTGAGAATCCTGAAAAGGACTCTATTAAACAAACTCCTACATCTTCTAAAAAGAAGTGGGAAACTAATAAACAAAACTCAAACGAGAAACGTTCTCAATCCCGAGGTAGGTCTCCTCAAAAGGAGCCCTCTGAAAGGAGGTATAACCTCAGGAATAGGGATAATTTAAGAAAACCTGACCGGTATCAAGACACTGATACACGTTCCTCTCGTACCTTTCAGATATCGTCACAGACATCGGAAAGAAGAGGACGGTCAGAACATAAAGAAGAACGCGTGAAATCCACAGACGACAAACACGTTCAGAAAAATAAATCAAAACCTCAATTCTCAAAAAAGAAGGTAGCAGGTCTGAAGATCAGACATGCCGAGAATACTGAGAAAACAACTCAAGAGCGGAGAATGGGCTCAGACAATGCTGGACAGTGCAGCAGAAGTCACAATAGCT
This sequence comes from Calotriton arnoldi, assembly GCA_963921515.1. Lineage (NCBI taxonomy): Eukaryota > Metazoa > Chordata > Amphibia > Caudata > Salamandridae > Calotriton > Calotriton arnoldi. The sequence continues at coordinate 1,368,285 of CAWUFW010004520.1, forward strand.
CGCCAGAACCTGAAGGAACTTCTGGAGATAGTGGACTTGAATGAGTACATCACAGTAGAGACTGTAGACACCTGGGTTAGTACTCCACAAAAGTTATATGAAATAACACTCCGAATGGAGGGAGACATACCAAGACAAGTGAAAGTACTCTTTTGGGAAAAACTTTCAAGGGGTTATAATATACTTGTAGCAGAAAAAGACTGGCCGCCAAAATTTGTCACGGAGTGCCCACATGGCGAGGACATTATTATGTCTGCCTTCTCCAACCATAATCCAATTCACCTTAAATTTACTTATGCAAGGAAATGGGCAGTAGCCGAGGCCCCAGCATTATATAAAAATCATGTAGGATGGGATGAGGATTCACCTCACCATAAAATACATCTAAAAAATGATCCTACTGCACAAAGGCAGTACCCAATAAAGCAGGAAGCTAAAAAGCAGGTCAGGGAGATCTTAGATCAACTTGAATACCAAGGGGTGATTGAAACATGCACCTCCTCAATGAACAATCCTTTGTTTCCTGTATCCAAACCAGACCATACATATCGTCTAGTTTTGGATTACAGACACTTAAACACTTGTTCTAAAACATTTGCAGTGCAAAATGCACATAGTACAGCATTAATGAATAACATTGTGCGTAAAAAATATAAAACCACATTGGACATCTCAAATGGTTTCTTTTGTCAAAACATAGCACCTGAAAGCAGGTACTTAACAGCTTTCTCAATAGTGGGGACTCAGCGTCTATTTTGTCGACTCCCACAAGGGTTCAAGAACAGCCCAGGGTTATTCTCAGCGAGGGTAACAGTTACTACAAATTTATGATAATGAGGCATTGTCATATGTCGATGACATCTATCTGACAGACGATGACCTGGATAGGCACTTGAACAGGGTGAGTACCATTATATTGGGCTTCGCCTCTGAGGGCTATAAGTTCAACTTTAAAAAATCCAGAATTGCCCATCTCAATGTCCTTTTTCTGGGATATGAGCTTTCAAGTGAAGGAAAGAGCTTGGCAGCTAACTTTTAGAAAAGTGTGCGCTGCTCCAACCTCCAAAAACGCTGAAAAATTTACAATCCGTCCTGGGTTTCCTAAATTTTGGAAGAACTTGCATTCTAAATTACGCAGAAAGGGTTAAACCTCTCACGCATTAATCAAACCTGATTTTTCAATCAAAAATTGGACACAAGAACACACAAATCTTGCGTTCACTCCAAGCTAACATGTTAGCAACAAATCACTTACAAACACGCGTAAGTCAACGCAACTTAGTGATCCGAATAATTTCGGGTCAATGCGGATTCACCTACTTAACATTTAATGAGGGTGAAAAGTACCAATTGCATACAAATCTCATTTGTATACACAAGCAGAAATGCGCTTCACTTCAACTGAAAAAATACTGACAGCAGTTCAAACCGCTGTAGCAAAAGAAAGAGCTCTAGCCCAAGGGAAACGCATTATTGTCGTAACCCCAGTACCAGCCTTAGAAGCGGTTACAAAAGCGAGCATTCCAAATGCAAAAGCTTTACATCCTAGATGGATACAATGGGTTAATTCTCTTGCTGCAACAGATGTTGAATATGTTTTTGATCCTGATTTAAAAACACAAGCGTTCCTGCAATATGAACATGAATGTCCTCTGCCCACTGAAATTCTGCCTCTCGATCAGTACAAATTTATAATTTACACTGACGGATCCGCACAACCCGCTACAGGGAGTAAGCAAGCTTACAGTGCAGCATGCGCAATCGTTAAAGGTCACATGCGCGATGGTAACTTCAGACCAATGGTCACAAAAACTCAATCTCTAGGAGATTGTACAGCTCAGCGAGCTGAACTACAAGCATTCAAACTGGCACTTGAAAGTACAGATCGCGAATTCCCCACACTCATAGTGTGCTATTCTTTCTACTGTGTGCAGTCGTATAATGAATATATACAAAATTGGCTTGAAAATGGGTTCAAAGATGCAAAAGGTGGCACAATAAAGCATAAAACGCTTTGGGAACAAGTAGTTCAGTTAAAAAACAAACTACCAAAAGCTCACGTGATACACACGCTGAGTCATCAACGTGATGGCGTTCACGTTGCAGGGAATTCATTGGCTGACTAAGCCGCAAAGGGGGCTGTTCACACGGCTTCCGTAGCTGCGATCACTCGTTCAAAAACGAGAATAGACAGTGAGATATTGTTGGCTGTCAATGCTACAAGCAAAGGCAGTGGTGCAGCGTTACCAAAAAAGTTTCCACTCAAGTACTCTTATGTAATTGATGCGAACAACGTTCCTTTTGCTCGAATCCCTGGAGTGGGGGATAGGGTAATTCCAAACATGGAACGTAGAGCAGCTTTGATTTATGAAGCACATCTGGGGGAGGGTCTGTCACATCAAGGGATCTCTAAAACAATATTAACATTAAAAGAGATGTACTGGTGACCTGGAATGAATACACAGATTCACATCTTCATCAATGACTGCATAGACTGTAAGGTACAGCGTGATGCAGAACGCCACCAGACACCATGCTACGAAGTAGCCTGCCCAGTACAAACACCATTGTTAGACAGCATTAGACTATCTACGCGCAGGCGTCCTTTTGGACAAATGCAGTCCCACAAATACTAAGTCAAGGTTCCTATGGATATGGCCTCAGCGCTCGGCTGACGCTTGAATTGTTATAAAAGATTTGCGAGTCTTTATCGGCACATACGCAATTGGCACACTACATTCTGACCAGGGCCCTGCGTTTAGCTCTCGGGCTTACAAAGAAGCCATGGCCAGTTTGGGCGTTGCATTGCGGTACTCCTCTCCGTTTCATCCTGAGGGAAATTCTGTTGTGGAAAGGAAAAACCGGAACATAAAGCAATCTATAACAGCTAGAGTATTAGGTACGGGTGATGGGTGGGTCAAACATCTTTATGGGGTCCAACGCTCATTAAATAATTTGCCAAGAAGTTCTCTAGGGGGGGTCACTCCATATGAGATCCTATTTGGGACAAGAATGTGGGTTCCTGATCTCGAATGTAAAGGCACAGTGGTGGAAAATAAACCCTTTGATATCAAAGATCGTTTGCCTGTTTTACAGGATCTAAATGAACTAAGATCGAAACAAAGCAACGTATTCCTGAAGCCAACCACCACTGGGGAAAACCGGCAGTCCCAGCAAGGCCTGTCTGGATCCCAAAAGTTGGGGATCTAGTCAGAGAGAAGATTGCGGACAAGAAGGAATTTGGACCTTCTTACAGACAACCAGTACCTGTCCTAGCCATTCACGGAACAAGAACAGTACTTCTGCCGCCCCTTGCTGGAAAAAAGGAGAAAAGATTTGTGTCAATCGACCTCATCAAACCACAGTATGTGGCCAATACTAAATAGTAGGCCTTGTGGACTCCGACCTAGTAGCACACTCACTCCTCTCGCTACTATCCAAGAGGTTCAGACTGAAAGACTGATAACAATCGAGAATTCAGCAATAACAGATGAAGGACTAAGCAACAATGCTATGGAACTCATCCCTCTTGAAACTCAAATAACAGTTCGTCCAAATACACCTGTTTACACCAATGTAACAAGTGATCAACTGGTTCCAGCGATTTCAACAAATCCTGATGCAATTCCAACAATTGACAGAACTGCTTCTGGCTATTTCATTAACTTTGATATGTTTTCTGAGGATCCGAGTGAGCCTGAAACGACGCCAGCATCAAAAACTTTTAAACAGCAAGTACAAGACTTTTTTCATTTTCTGAAAAAGACTTATCTGGTTTCACCATGGATTGAACTGTGGATTATTTCTGGAATATTTTTCTTTCTGCTTTGGCTAGCTTTGGTTATGACTATCAGCGTGCTTATAAATGGCAGATACATCCGTTTGGACACTGAAAGTAAAAATGTGAACTTACTTTTGAAACCACACATCATCCCATCGTGAAGCAAGAGACTTGTCAGCAGTGAACATCACAGCCGTTCCTATTATATAGTGTGGGACAAAACTGATTTCGATATCTTCGGCCCTACGGAACTTTTGAACATTCCACATTTATTTAAAATTTCACTAAGTGATTTTATTTTGTCCAGTACCTATTCTGATGATTGGGACTTTGAGACTGTAAATGACATGTTTGATCTAGAAAGGTCTGCTGCATTCTCTAACAATGAATATTTAGAGGGTTCATCAGACTATGAACAGCTGTATTGCTATAACCACTATGGTCATCATTTTTTGCATAAATCTGCAACACCTAGAAATGTGTTTGTTTAACCAATGGGAGCATTGTCCTACACCACCAAAAGGTAGTTCAAAAACGTTTGCTAAAAAGTTTCCCTATTTTTCAGGGTACAATACATCTGATCCGGAAACATTTTACTATAAAAATGTAAACAAAACAGGACAGAAAATTATTTTAACAAATACAAAACAAATACAAAACAGATTTACTCTGCAGCATTTATTGCCCAACTGTCTAGACATGGATTCGACTTGTGGAAAGACACTAGACATAAAATCTGTCTGGGGTTCTAAAGATTGGCAAGTGCAGGGGATAGAAGCTTTGTTTAGAGCATGTATCATCCCTCAGCAAATTATGTTTTTGAATGACACTGTGCAACAAACGTCTTGCCTTGGTTTAGCCAAGATCAAAGACATGAAAACACCTTCTGTACCAACACCTGCAAGTGATAATACACGGGCAGCGGTTACAGTTGACACAATACTACAAATCAACAGAACAAATCCTGATTGGAGTAAATGGTTGATCTTGTCCACAGACACAAACACCTGTCAAGAGAGATTCCTGAATAAAACTCAGGGCTTTACTATTCATAGGCCAGACCCACGATACGTCCAAAGACAACATCCAGGGGTAGTAACAACATACAGTGTAGGAAAATTGTGCCTCGACTGGCTACAAAAATCTACACTTGAGGATGTGAAACAACACTTATCTTTACTTAAAGAAGACGCAGACCTTAGGGAATTCTTGCTAGGACCGAGAAACCGCGTCAAAAACGTTTCATATATGCCGGCATCTATGCTGCTTATAATGAAGCATGGAAGGTTACACAGGTAGAGGCCGCAGAACGAATACGTGAACTTGATCGTATTAATTTAGAGAAAACTCTCTGTGGTCGACAATGGGTTAACAACTTTGTCATCCAGAATTTATTCATTGGACAACATTGTATCCTCTGCTATTTACATACTGGAACAAGATTTAGACATGTTACAGCAAGGCCAATCTCAATTACGTTCTATTATGTTATTAGGCTGGACGCTGCAATCTTTGCGAGCGGGCTATGTGCCTTGGCGTTTTATCAACACGTCGGCTCTGTTTGCAGAATACAATCTGACTGATAAACAGATCGAACTGGCACTAAGGGGAGCAAAGTATACAGTGCTGAGCATTGAAAAACTGGAGAAATTACCATTCACTGTGGCAGAAAAACCAGCTACAGAATGGCTTATTCATGGCAAAATCACTCTGCCTGTCACTACTTTTCAGTTTCAGTATTGCCTCAAACAAATGCAAACAGGCACATATGAAAAGTTGGGTAAAGAATACATTAAGACATCATGGGATTTACCTTACGATTACAGATGTCGGAGTGGGGATCGTGAAGTGTTTCTTAGCGGTACACACTGTGAAAATGCACTAAGCGGTTCACTCATATGTCAGGACATTTCTTTACACGGGGCTTGTAATGGTTCTGTGGCAAATTTGTCCTGCCACCAGCTAGGTGCACCAGCTGCTGTGATTAATCCAACGTTTGGCCAACTTTCTAATGGGAGTTACCTCATGTTGAATGATCAGAGTTGCTGTGGCATGTTGCCAGGCATGGTAACAGTAGACTCCAGGGTCACTTGCTGTATGCAAGTATTGTTTGCCCCAATAGACAGTCAGGGAGTCGCCTTTGTGGCCTTCGTTGAATGTCTCTTTTATACGATTTGATTCTTTAAGCAGAATGAAAGCCATGCTTATACAACAAACCGTGCCTTTGACCTCGGCCAAAGAAACCTATGATCTTCAAGTAGCAAGGACTTCGGCTGAGATACAGGCTTTAATACGTACAAACTGCCCTATACATTTCGTAGAAATGATGGGACGTATCTTTAACATATCTGATATGAGCGGAATTGTCCATGTATTTAAGACCATCTGTTCAGGACTATTAGCACCTTTCCAGGCAGTCCTCGGAATCATCCCAAACTTCGCACATTCGGTGTTTGGTGGTGTGCCATTAATTCTAGCACTTGTTGCAGGAATTCTATTTCTATTCCTACTGTTACGCTATGGCAAGCCTGTCCACCGACATCACTCCAAGCGATGTGGAGAAGGCTCTCCTAGAACGGAAGTGCCGTGAGCGCATAGTACAACTTTTGGGCATACCTCGTCTACGAGAACTTAATACAACATGGTTCCTGTCATTCAGACCAATCTGGCAAGATTGCATCTTACCTGTTCTACGCTGCCTGCTTTGCGGTGAAGAATGCGTGCTAGACACCTGTCTAACACTTCCATCAGTCATGCCAACGGATATCGATGCTCTGCTGGACCCAGAGGCTACCAATCCTGATGACGGCATTCATTGAGATCTCACAGGCGCTTCCGGCTGCTGCTGAGGTACGAGATGGATCAACAGGCACACAGGTAACAACGGATGCGAACATTGCTGCAGCATCTTATGCTGAGGGCGATGATTCTCATCTCTGTGCAGTTAATCTTCTGAACGAGGTGTTCCAAATGTCACCAACATCGGTAGACGATATTTTGACTACAGAAATAGATGATTTCATGTTTACACCAGACCCATACACTGACTTTGATTCGGCTCTCAGTGTACCAGGGACGCAATGAATTTGGCCTTCATATTTTCGAAAACCTTGAAACTTTTCCCAGAATTGAACTTTTTCTTTTTAATTTTTGAAAATACATGGCAAAACAATCTGCTTACAGTAGAACTATTCTTATAAAACAGACTTCTTTGAATACTTCCAGGGACACATTGTCGCCTTATTTGTCTAAAATCTAATTTCCTTCCATGATATGAAATGGCTTTGATTTTTGAAAAACCTCTCAATCATTTCATCATATGTATATATTTGTTTATTCATTCATGTTGCATTTATTTCCAATATATGCTTAGAATGAAAAAATGCTTTAAAATGTACAGTACCTATTGCATTACATGTTTTAGCAACAGTTCTTTTAAAAACTTCTTTTTATATGCTTTTAGGAATGTTTTTAGCAATATGTGGTACTCAAGTTTAATGTTTAGCATTTAGTATTATCATTCATTCGAAAGTGGAGTGGGTGTTGTATTCCGCTTTAGGTGTCCGTATATAGGTTTTCCCGAAACATGTCCGTATATAGGCACAATTCGCATTGCCCTTATATAGGCATAAAATCCCAGTCCTTATTTAGGCATTAGCCATGCACTCCAAATACAGGCATGGTCACCGACATCGTCCACCCTAACGTCACAACGAGTTCTTAGAAACCAGACCCTTAAGCTTCGGGAGTTTCCCTAGCACATGACTATTGATTTCTCCAAGAACTCATTTATTATGCATGAACCGCTATACCTTAAGGGTTCATTCCTGATGTCTTCCTCTGTCCGACTTCACGTCAATGCTAACATTCCAAAGTACCTACCAGGTATAAATATACCTTCCCTTGCCCAAGCAATTTGAGGAGACCTCGACTTCAGAGGAGCCCGTATCCCGGCCTAACGCACTGAGAAGACGCTGTCATCCCTGCTCGCAGAGAATCCAGCTTCCAGTGATCTGACTCCCTTCGCGGGGTGTTAGAGTTCGAGTCCGGAAAGAGATTCCCACCTCTCTCATTCTCAAGGTATGGAGCTGACTAGAACCTAGAGGGACTCTTGGCATACTAGACTTAATATACTCTTAGTATACCATACTAGAGAATACTTCGCCTACTTCTTACCTTGCCCTACACCTAGGTTAGGTACACTGGGGTAGAACTAGCTTAGAGACGCATCGTATGAGTACTCGCATTTTTAGCTCATGTTATTTATGTATGTGAATATATGCTAAAAGATAATGCTAGCGCAGTATTATTTATTTCTACTGCTTACGCTGTACATAATATATCTTGCATACTGTCTTGTGATCATAACAGCACATATCTCTTACACGAGAAACAAGACTGTTCAATAAATCTTTTATTGAAACGTCCGTCTATTCTTTCTGTATAACTCTGAGAAACTAAGCATGCACGATTGACTGAGTGAAACTGTTATCTATTATTTCCACGATTCTGAGACGTGTTCCGATTCTAAAGGGAAACAAAGTGGTCATGTTTATATGGTTGCCAGAAACTACTCCCTTCTTGTTTTCAAGGAGTTTCTAGTGGCGTCTGAGCTAGCTGGCACAAAGTAATAAAGTTTAATATACTCGATAGGGACATACCGACCTCAGTCCTATGTCAAGCCTATAGGGTATATTATTCCAATGCGCAGAGGCTATTAGGGAAATAGGAACTACACTACACTGTAACCTCTGAGGTGGGTGAGTTTTGTTTGGCTCTCTTCAGATTCCCTTTCGAATCCCTGTCCTTGGGAGTAACACCCATGCCGTCTGCCATTGGACTTAAAAACAATGGACACACCAACTAACAGAAAAGCGTAGCAAAAGCGGTATGAGCACAGAGAGCGTGAGGAGAATATCGCCGTCCGCAACCACAGCAAACAGTCTAATCTGCTCTCGCGCTGTTCCGCCACTCAAGCCTGCAAATTGGTGATCAGTTTAGACACAGGGCGCAATACTGATTAAGTTTCTCACCACCAAACGTAACGGAAGAGGTTCCAAAGATTTAAAATTGCACAGTCAATCAATGAGCTGAGGAAAGTTCACCCTCACTGAATCAGTAGCAGCTGGATACTAGGTCACAGATTAGCCCATATGGTTGATACAATTCAGTCAGCGGAGGCCTTTTTCTATGGTCAGAGCACGCTGCAGTATCGTTCCCTCAAAAGTCCAACATACTCCCAAAAGAGGTATAAAAGGGGGTAACACAATACCTCATGTAGAGTAGGGAATACACATGGCGCTGAAGTGTACAGGGCAATTCAGTCAGGTGTTCGAGCTGAATAATGCCGAATCTGCCATATCAGTGCCGTTTTGAGAGCCGGTCTGAAGAGAAAATCGTCGTGGAGCTCGCAGCACCAGGGGGTAGGCTGAATCCCCTGAAAGTCGGTCCTGGAGTTCCTAAGCCGTTCCGCCGCCCATTAGTGCTGTGTGGTGAACATAAATCACCAGAACAGCATAGTTATGTGAGCGTCTGCATCGGCGGTCTAACGGAGCTCACAAAAGCGTGGCCATCTTGCGTGCGCGCTAAGCCACGCCCCCCATGAATTTTCAAAGATTTAATAAAATATAGCACTTAGAAGTTTATAGCACCATATTGGGATACCTGCTCGCGATAGACCGGGGCAAAGTCAAAGTTTCAGGCCGACCGTGATGGAGCCCTGGGCGGCTACAGCTTGCTGCAGGTCCCGGTCTCAGTTTCTACCTTCACACTTAGAAACTTTTCTGGAGCTTTTTCTCGCGAGGTCCCTCGAAGCTCCCAGCCAGTCCAGATCCGGTGAGGGTTCGCCAGCTTGCCTTTTGACGAACTCCCGGTCAACTTCCCTGGAGCGGACTTAGAAACTTTTTCGTTCGCGCTTCAGCGGGGCATCCCAGGAGCCCAGGCCGACACGCGATGGAAGACAGGCGGCTTGGCTCTCGCGGTTGCTCCCGGTCGACTTTTCTACGAGCGGACTTAGAAACTTTTCTGGAGCTTTTTCTCGTGGGGTCTCTCGATGCTCCTCATGTAGCCGGATACGGTGAGGGTTCGCCGGCTTCAGATTTCTTCTACTCCCGGTCAAACTCTGGAAGTCGGACCGACAGAGCTTTTAGCGGGACGAACCTGGATGGCTGGGCCGACTCGCGGTTGAAGGCATGCGGCTTGGCTGACCAGGTTGAGTCGGTCCCTTTATGGAGCTTTTTTTTCAAAGTTCCTCCAAAGTTCTCCAAACTTCTTGAACTTCTCCCTGAAGTTCCTCAAAGGGTCCCAAAGTGTCTCGAACTCACTCCAAGGGTCTGGAAGCTCCAAGATAGTCCTTGAAAGTTGAGGACTTCAGTTCCCACAATCCACTGGGACGTCACCCTTACAAATCCACTAGTAGTTGGGGGGGCGTGGCTTAGCCGACTGCAAGATGGCCGCACTTTAAGTGGGCTCTGCCGGCCAAGCCAAACATCCGCAACTAACCTCCAGACAACCGCCCTTACCTCGCCTGATTCCCCGCCATCCTGCCGCCTCTGCTCCTAGGGCGCCTCTCTGTGAAATCTGCTCCCGGCGGCGCGTGGAAGCCGAGATCTGCCGCCCGGCCCTGAGACGCTGCGCCTGGGCCCTGCCGCCAGCGAGGGCTGGTCTCTCTACGCGTTGCTGGTGTGTCTTCCTGGGCATGGGGATCGACCGGACGACTGCTGAGGACCTCGCGCTGCGGAGCCCGGTGAGTGCCGCTGCTGCCGGGTCCCTCGCGGTGGGGTTGGAAGCCCGTACACTGTACCGCCCGGCTCCGGCCTAGTCCGCGTCGTGGGCGCCAATCCCCCATGCCTCTGGCGCCCGCCACGGCGGCCCTGTGTGTCCCGGCCGGGTGACGGGGGCGGCGTGCTCCCTGCGACTCCCCGCCGCGTCTGTGTTCCGGCTGGCGTGTCCTCCCGGCTCCCCCCATAGGGCTGCTTGAGTGTAGCTGGCGCCCTTCGTCCTCCTTTTGGCCTCTCCTACACACTGCTGCACTGCCTCGTTCCCCCCGTGGCCGCATCAATCTCCGCTCCACTGGCGTTTACGGCCCTGGGCCTTGCCTGCTTTGTGGAGGGCCACACAGCCTCATCGCCAACCCATCTCCAGCCTGGGCCGTCTGCACTACAGAATCCTCGGCCCCTGGACTGCTGGTCTGATCACTGGCACCTCCTTGTGAACCACCTAGCTGCGGCGTTCCTTGGACTTTTCAGTCTTCTGGCCCCACTGCCCCACGGTGCCAATCATCTCTTCAGGGGTCTCTGCGGCGGAGCCGGGTTGTACACGCTACTCAGGGGTGCCCTTTGTCCATACTCCTGACGTGCCACCCTCCGCTTCTCCTCCTTCCTTGGGCTTGCGACACAGACCTCACGTTAGGGGCCGTCTGTCCCCCTTGGCATCCTGGGGCATTGCCACCGAAACTGCGCCACTGGAACTTGGGACCTGCACCTGGTTGATTACGTCTACGATCCCACTACTCCTGGAGCCGCCTCGATCCCGCACCCCTTGAGCGCCCTAGCGGGGTTCATGCTTGCATCGCGCCACCCCATCTGTCGCATACCGCTGTGCCCTCTGACTTCTACTAGTTGCCACGCCTCATAGTCTGAAGTGGCGCGACCTCCTCTGGACCTCATTAGGTTCGTGAGGCCTGGCGTTGCCCTCTAGCCGGCCTGCCATCCTGGTGTGCACACCCTTGTCAAGTCTTGCCGCCACCTCACTGCCTCTGCGGTTGTCAGTGACTGTTTACCCCTGGTTGCCCTCACTGGAGACGCCACCTGACACCCCGCCATCCCCTTACTGCTGGTTCAGTTGCTATTGATCCGTGGCTTACCTGCTGTGGCCTGTCGTCTTTCTCCCTGGCTGTTGCCTCCCCCTTGTTCTCTGGCTGCGCCCCCGTCCTGCTTCCACCGGACATGGGGAGAACTGATCCTAAACAGCCCAAGATCGCCTTTGACCAGCGCCGCTCGACGCGTCAGGATGGCGTAAGCTCTGATAGTGGAGATCCCGCGGCCCTCATGGAGGCACCCCCCCGCACGTGACGACTTGAAAGCAATCATGCTTGACGTCAAATCCACGGTCACTGGCATTGCGACCCAGCTTGACCAACTGTCTGCCCGGCTGGATTCTGTCAAGGCCTGAGTTGACTCTCACGATGCTCGGCTTCTGCATGTCGAATCCAGGGTCTCTGATGCCGAAGACGCCGCCACTCAAGATCATCAGAAACTACTACAGATGCACAAAGTACTCGACCTTATCCGGAATAAAAATGAAGATTTGGAGGCGCGCTCCCGGAGGAGCAACCTCCGCATCACGGGAGTACCCGAATCCACCAATATCGCCTGCATGGAGGATTTTGTGGAACAGCTCGTCAGGGAGCTCTTTGGTGACGTCCTCTCCCCTGTCTTCATTGTTGAGCGTGCACACCGCTCCCTCGGCCCCCGTCCTGGCCCTGGATTGCCGGCTCGCCCCATCATCGCCAAAATCCTAAACTTCAGAGACCGCGATGCCATCCTCCGGGCGGCCAGGGAGAAGGGCGCAATCCGTCACCAAGGCAACTCTCTCTTGTTCTATCCGGACTACACCATCGCTGTCGAGGCGTCTCGCCGCGAATTCCTCCCGGCAAAGCGGATTTTCCAAAAGCACGAGGTCTCCTATTCTCTGGCCTATCCCGTGAAGCTGAGGGTCCGGCAGGGTTCTAAAACGCTTGTCTTCCCGGACCCCAAGGACGCCCTCGCTTTTGCCAAAAAACTGGACAGGTCGCATCGCTCTTCCCCTCCTGCCTCTCAGGACTCTGCAGCTGGCCATCTCAGTGATAATGATTGACTGGCTATGTCTTAACTCTTGATTATGGTTTGCAGTGTTTGTGGCTCCCAGGCATGCTTTACGTTGATTCTCAATGCTGTTCTAGCCCCCTGGGTCGTGCCTTTCCCTGCCTACACATAGGGGCTTCTGCTCTCCTGCCGTTTGGTAAATTTTTGATGGTTGTCTGACATGCTGTGGGGCTTGGCCACCTTGCCATTTCGGCAAGGGTGTATGCTGAGCAACGCCATGCCCCCACAGGATAATTCCCACGATTGAAGTTGTCTCTCCCTTTCCTAGTTGTGGGTCCCTGGGGTGGGTAGGGGTGGTATCTCAGCCTGATTGGGGGGTTGGAGTGGGTGTGGGGGTGGTGGGTTTCCTGGGGTTGTTTTTCGGGTCGGGTGGGTTGGGAGGCTGGGCCAGGGGCATCTGGGGAAGTTTGCCTCTCATTGGGGTTTTGTTGTCTGTTCTTGCATTGTTATATGCTATTCGCTCCTCCACGTCACGCCTTTATCATTTCGCATTTCTGTTTTATGCACCTGATGTACTCACTGCCATGTCAATTTTTCTTTGCACTTGCACTGTTTGTTTCTTCGCGGAGTGCACTTTGAGCAGCTCTATGGTGCCCTCCTGCGGGGTCTTCAGTTTATTATGGTTCTGACACCTGGTAGCGCCTTCATGCTGATTGCGTACATTTGCCCCCCTTATTGCAGCTCCGCTTGCACCGCTATGCACCACCTTTCCCCCCCACCAACGGGTTTATTATCCTTCCCCCTGACATGACACTATGACTGACACTGTCCTTTGGACCTGGAACGTTCGGGGGCTAAACGACCACCGTAAGGCGCGGCTGGTCCACGCCCACCTTATTCGTCACAAGGTGGATATATGTTTCTTACAGGAAACCCATCTCATGCCTGCCACTTCCTCTAGGCTCCTCTCCCGACACTGGGGCGAGATCCACTCCTCTTATTATTCTAATTACTCCCGGGGGGTGTCCATCCTGTTACATAAGGGGCTCCCCTGGCAGAGCTCTCAGGTGGTTGTAGACCCCAGAGGTCGCTTTGTGGTTCTCCACAGCAATCTCCATGCCCAGCCTCTGACACTTGTCGCCTTGTATGTCCCTAACTGTGATGACCCTGATTTTTTCGCACAAGTTTGGCACCACATTTCGGCTCTGGGCCCTGCTGCGCTCCTTTGGGGTGGGGACTTTAATATAACGCTCTCCTCTTCCCTTGATCGATCTGGCCCCCGTTCCCTTCACCCGCACGCAACCGCCCTCCTCAATTCCATTCTTGCTGACAACTCCTTGTACGATGCATGGCGGCATACTCGCCCGGACACGCATGAGGGTACCTGCGTAGCTGGCTCCCGTGGCTGCTGGTCCCGCTTGGAACTTTGGATTACTTCCCCGGACGCTTTGGCTTGGCTCAACTCCGTAGATCACATGGAGCGCACCCTCTCTAGCCACGCTCCCGTTCGCTTAAGCTTGCGCTTTCCTCTTTCTCCCTGCCGTGCCTTCTCTTGGCGGCTTCCCCCGAATGCCCTCCGCGACTCTGTATTCTGCGATGAAATTCAGACTGCAATCACGAACTACTTCGAACTTAATGAGGGTTCGGTAGATTCACCATCCACGCTGTGGGAGAGTTTCAAGGTCGTAATCCGTGGCGAGTGTATCTCTAAACAGTCCGGCGTTCTTTGATTCATTTGCGGCAGTCTTAGCAAACTGGAAAGGGAGATCAAGGATCTCGATCTTCTCATGCTCAGGACCCCAATCCTGATAAGCTAGCTCAGATCTGGGGGAAATTGACAGACTTCGCGGACGAGGCCAACAGAGAACTTTCCTTTCTCGGCAGGGAGGCTCGGGCGCGCAGTTTCGGCGAGGGCAATCGCCCCGGCAAAACCCTGGCCAACCTTCTCCGCCCGCCTCGGGCTGCATCTTATATCAACGCCCTCAGCGACGGCGGACCTGATCGCACGACCTCACCCGACGAAATCAAAGCGCGCTTTATTTCATTCTACACGCAACTTTATACGGCCGGCTCAGTCCCCTCGCACGAGCTCCTTGATCAATACTTGGACACCCTCCAGCTGTTATGGCTGGGAAACTCCCACCGGGAGTTCCTAGACGAGCCTTTCTCCAAAGAAGAGATATTAGCTGCAATTAATGGAATGCCCGGCGATAAGGCTCCTGGCCTGGACGGCTTGCCAGCCTCTTTCTACAAGGCCTTCGCCCCCATCCTGGTCCCTCACCTAGCCGCCATGTATAATGAGTCCTTCGAAACGGGACAGTTCCCCCCGTCGCTTAGTGAGGCTTTGCTCACCTTGCTCTTAAAGCCGGACAAATCACCCGAGTCACGGGACTCTTATCGCCCCCTGTCGCTAAATAACACGGACAATAAAATTTTTGCCAAATTGCTTGCTTCACACCTTCACCCCCTCATGCCGCTCATCGCTCGCCCGGATCAGTCAGGTTTTATCCCTGGTCGTACCACCTCCCATAACCTACGGACCATTTTTTCTGTTCTTCATCAAATAAATCCAGCGCTCCCGGCAGTGGCGGCCCTGCTAGACGCCACTAAAGCCTTTGATACTCTCGAATGGCCCTTCCTTTTTTATCTTCTTCCCGCACTTGGGTTTCAGTCCGGTTTTTATACGTAAAGTTCTGCTCCTTTATACTCTTCCCACCGCCCGTCTTAGACTCAACGGCCAAATCTCCGATCCTATCCCCATCGAGCGTGGCACGCGGCAGGGCTGCCCGTTGTCGCCAATGCTTTTTGCCATCGTAATGGAGCCTCTTGCGGCTCGACTGCGCCAACATCACACCCAGAGGGGCATCGGCTTCGCGTCTCGTGCTCTGCTTGTTTCTATGTATGCCGATGATATTACTTTATACGTCCGTCTCCCTCAGGAGAACCTTAGCCCTCTAGTCAGTGAGGTGATACGCTTTGGTGGATACTCCGGCATCCAGGTGAACTGGAACAAGTCTGTGCTGTTTCCTCTCACCGATGCTACGTTGCCCTTTGATCCGGATTTTCCTTTTGTATGGGCTACTGAGTCCACTAGGTACCTTGGGATCTGGTTGAGTAGGGACGTTGACGAACTATGGAGAGCCAACTTTGGACGTGCGTTGGACTGGTTGGAATCTAAAGTCCCCCTCTGGAGTCGTTTGCCACTCTCGTTAGCCGGTCGCATAGCCATTGTCAAGATGGTGGTGCTCCCGAAGTTCTTATATTTATTCCTCAATATTCCCATCCCCCTCACCGCTCATTTTTTTTCGCAAACTCCGCTCCCTTCTGATTACTCTAATTTGGGCTGGCCGTCAACCCAGAATTGCATATAATATCTTAACTCTTCCTATGTCGCGCGGTGGTCTCTGTGCCCCTGACCTTAAACTCTATGCCCTCAGCGCCCAGGCCAGCTTTCTCCACTTCTGGCTTCACCCCACTCCGTTCCAGCCCCACGTTGCGGTCGAGACTGACCTGGCCACCCCGTGGCCACTCACCACCGCCCTGTTTGCTCCGGCGAGGCCCCTGCGCGCTGAGGTCGACACGATCGAGACCATGCGCTGGGCTTGAGATGGGCTCCGGAACTTTTCGGGTTCAGACACGCTCTCCGCAGCTGCGATGCCCATTGCTCACCACCCAGCTTTTCCTCCTCTCCAATCTTCGGGGATGGCGAAACACGCCACTCGTCTTGGGCTCTCCACCGTGTCTGACCTCTATCCTGAGGACACGTTCTATACACTTGCTCCGGATTCTGGCCCTTTGGACACTTTGCTTTATTATCCGCTCAGGCCGATCTGCAGGAGGCTCCACCCCTCCTTTCCCCAATCTCCCCCCTCAATGGCCACTCTAAATTTTCTTTATACATCCCCTTCCCCTCAGAAACTGGTCTCCAAAATTTACGCTTCCACACTGGCAGCCTCCCCCATCTCTACTGACAGGGCGCGCGTGGCGTGGGAGGTGGACCTAGGCATTGAAATTTCCCAGGCCGACTGGCTGTACTGCTGTACTCAGATCAAACGCCTCTCCCCAACTATCGTCTGCGCCTTATCCATTTTAAGTATTTACACAGGCTCTACCGGACCCCTGTACAATTGCACAAGATGGGACTCATTGCTAGCGACAGGTGCCTGCGCTGCTCTGCGCCCGCGACCGACTTTTCCCACCTCGCCTGGCTTTGCCCCAAGGTTTCTGCTTACTGGCGTGAGGTATGCGCTATCATCTCTGAGAACACCTCCTTCCCGTTCCAACCTGACCCTATGCTTTGCCTTTTAGGCTTCGACAAATTTTGTCCAAATGCCTCACGCAAACTTATTGCTATGCTTTTGGTTCTTGCGCGGCGCAGGATTTCCATGTGCTGGGGTCGCCGGCCCGTGCCGACGGTGGCCCTTTGGCTTGCTGACGCCTCCCGCTGCCAGACCCTCCTGTCCGAATTCTGGGACCTTTTGCCTGCTAGATCCCGCCCATTGGATATTTGGGGTCCGCTCATCTCCTACCTCCTAAGTCACACTTCCCAGCACCCGGTGACCTCTCCCGCGCTCCCCGCCGGCTCCCCGCCCGCGGCGGCCGCCGGTGAAGGTTGAGTCCCCTCCTCTCTGCTCCCTTTCCTTCCCCGAATCTCAGTGCGCCCCCCCCCCCCCTCTGTCATACATGGTGCAGTGCATGTCAATTTCTCCGCATAGGTATTGGTGTCTCCCCGACCTATTATAATGTCTTTGTTTATGGTATATGTACGTGCTATCTTTGGATCTCTTCTGTTGTATCGCAGTGCATAGTATTTTGTTATGGTGCAACTCTGTAATTCTGTTGTGTCAACTTCAATAAAGGTTTTTGAAACTTTAAAAAAAATAAAAGAATCCACTGGTAGTGCCCCAAGGTGCAGATTTAGTTGGTGATGTTCCAGATGAGCTCTTTTAACCTGTAGCTTTCAGGGAGTCCACTCTTTAGTTCTTTTTCAGCAACATAATCCACAGGGCTGTAGTGTCAGGTGGTGCAGTTTTCAGAGGTCAGGCCTTAGAAATCTTTGCACAGCAAAATCTTCTCAGCTTGGCAATGTCTTGCTTCAGTAAGTTTCATTCACCAGATCTGGAGGGCTCTGCCCCTCTCAGATACTTATTCAAAATTCTCTGGGTCAAGCAGCAGGTCACTCCTGACCAATGGGAGCAGGGTAACTCCTCAAAGATATGACCACTTCCTGTAGAGTGTGGCATTATTTTGTCCCAGAGTGCATCAAATCTTCCAAATCCATAATGGCAGAATTTCCAGCAAGGAGGCAAGAGCTGGCTAAACACACCCCTAGGATGGCTAATTTACAGACTCTCCCCCTGCATCTGCTCATACCTTCCTTAATCCCCCCATCTGCCTGAGGGATAAAGTTCAGAGTTGTAAACTGACACTGGGTTCTGCTTTTCACTTTGAAGCCCATGGTTTACGACACCCTCCCCCTGGCCTGGCAATCCTGTGGACCAGCACACTGCCCTCCCAGCCCAGCTGCATAACCCCAGGGGCTCTTTATCACCTCTCCAGGCAGGCTGGCTAATCCACTTAACTCTGACCAATCAGGGCAGAAGGCTGGAAGGCTGAATCTGGGCTTACAAACAAGAAAGTCTTATAACTTCTTTTATGTACACTTTAGGAGAAATTCAACTATGATATTGTTGGATTTAGCATTACTATTCTGAGAAGTCTTTGAACGGTAGCTCTATCCCCTTCTTATCAGGAGTTATTTAATAACTTCCTGCAATGTTAACCTATGTAACTGGGGATTTGCAATGGGAAAAATGACTTGGGCCATTTTTCCAGCACCAGGACTTACAAAAACACATTTTATAAGTACTTGCCTTATATCTACAGGAACCCCACCCCATGTGCAACTAGGGGAGACTTTAGGGGTTCTGAATCTGCAAAAATATTGCAGATCCTCACTTCACACTGCTCCTGGCATCAAAGTCGAATTTGGGCAGCACTTTACCACAATGTGGGAGTGAAATGTGAAATTTCACTTTACCCAGGCATATAAAAACTCATTTTATAAGGGTGTACCTTATAAATATCTGACCCCCCACCCCTGGGATACCTAGGGGAGACCCTGGGGGTCCCTAATATGCCAAAACATTGTAGGTTATCCATTTTTAAGTGCCCCAAACACCAAAGTCGAGTTTGGGCACAATTTACTTTTTAAAAGCAGTCCTGGCACCCAGGGCTGCTTTTAAACTGACCTCAGGCTTCAGCAGTGCACACATGCAAGTGCAAAAAGAGCTGCTGGCCTCTAAACTGCCATGCCCCAGGGTACTGGGGACTTCTAGGTAGTTTCAATCCCCTGCCCTATTATATACTAGGGGCTTATGGGGTAGGTCATGCCAATTACAGGGGTACCCCACCATACCATAGTGTACCGCTGGGCCTGGTTAGGCAGAGCCCAGGGTCAGTCATAGTCAGTTACCACCAGTACCAGTCAGCAAAAAGTTGGGGGGTGCCCAGGGCACAGGATGACTTTGCAACACATACTTATTTTCTTTTTGTCCACCAGTCCTAGTTTGATACCAACATCAGAGCTCAGAAGGAGGGAACAGGAAGTTTGGTGTTAGTGTCTTGCAGACATCCAGTGTAAATGCGGATACTGTGAATGTATTTCTTGAAGGTCTCCTCGACTTGATGCTGACAGGGAATTTAGTTTGAAGTTTCCCTGTATCAGCTTATGAATAAACTCTCTTTACACTGGATCTCTAATTTTTGGCTTCCACAGTTTACTCTTGGTTTGTCTGTGGCCCAGAGGTAGGGACCAAAATGTAAATGAGATCAGAGAAGCTTCTGCTCAGATATCGAGTGTCAGACATTCTATCAAGTACAATTTAAGGGGACTATATAATGATACATTTGGGAAAAACTGTCATGGACAGTGGAGTAGTTTCAGAACAGTCAATTAAAGTGTAATCCAACAGGCTTTATGAAATATATTTTGTACACGGATGATAAGCAGAGTATCTGAGATAATATTGCTGGGTACAGAGCTCGGTAAGTCACCCCCTTCTGAAGAAGTGATAATCTAAATATGTGGACTGTTGCTCATAACATGAGACATTTAGTATCAGGAACATAGATTTTAAAATCGTGGCCTGGGTGGAGCAGAATGTGCCTTTTTAAAAGGACATTGACATTAAGTAGAGTAATTATACAGAGTCTTTGGTAAATGGGACGCTCTTGTGCTTGAGTATGTAGCCACCATTGTTTTCAAAACGTGGTGTGGGCCTTGGTGCCCACCTGGGCTCCAAGTATGGTTGGAAGCGTCCTGATATATTTGGTGCCATTAAGGTCATTTCTGAGAGTAAAGGATCATTTTGTATGTTGAATGAGATGACTGAAGTGAGGAAAGGACATCTTGGTGGAGTTATACTTCTTAACATTCCTCTCAAGCCTTGCACCCCTGCAAGATATAGTCTGAGTTTCTTGAGTAGTGTTCATGGTGGAACTTGAGGTTGGTTGCAGCAGCCTGGTAGGGGCTAAAGCTTGTTTGGTGAAGTAGGAGTTCGGCCTCTTATGTGATAACCCCTCGTAGCAGGTGCATCTTGAATTTCATCCTAATTGTCTTTTCAGTGAGACTCTGTGCACAGCCATTTACCGGTTTGTTGAATTTCTGCTGCTGAATTTTTTTAAGCTTGCTAAAGGGCTTTTTTGTTAGACAAGTCTATATCGTCCACTTCACTCCTACTGTTTTCAGTCAGTGAGTTTGCCCATAGAAACCTGTGAGTTGTGAAGCAGCGTCATCGATTTTATCCATAAATGTTTGGTTTCCATATGGTATAGAGGCTATGACCTCTTTCAGGCTGTACTTGTTTCATTCATCAATAGACTCTGAGATATAGACTAGTTGAGTGGATGAAGAGGTAGTACTGTGGAGGCAAAATGTGGGAGATGATTCCTTGTACCTATGGCCAAAACTTTGCAAAGGTAAGGCCTGCTTCCTGCGTTCAGGTTTCCCTATCACGACGTAGGCAAGGCAGAGGTTGCACCCCTGCTAGTAAGGAATGCTGTAAATAATCTGCATGCACTGGTGACTGGAAAAGAATAGGACTGCAGGATCACATTGGGCACCAACTCAGAAGTGTATGCACCATGGGCAGGTCAAAGGTATGCATCAGTCAGAGGTTCCAGTCACAAGCAACACCCTGTCTCGGAACCCTTATGTTCGAGGCATATGAGCTGTAGATCATATGCTTTAGCATAGATCGCCATCTGGTGTTGGGCTCGGATGTTTGCACTTTGTTTTTCTTCGAAGAAGTGTTTGTAGTCACGAGGTAGGTGACTCCTCCTTACGGTGATAGTGCGCATGGGCATCGACTCCATCCCCAGATTGGTTTTTTCCGCCATCGGGTTCGGATGTGTATTGCTGCGCTCTGGTTCGGTATCGTCTTCAAACCTTTTCGACACGCAATCCTTACCACTCGACGGTATTGTTTTCGAACGCGGCTTCCCTTTCGACGCGCATCGAAAAATTCAAGAACTTCGATCGGTAGCTTCGACGCGGGCCGTGAGGCCTACCCGCGCCGACCACGCCAGCAGTCCATGGAACGGACTCCATTTAAGAAATGCCCCGGGTGTGGTGATAAGTTCCCACACACAGACTTGCACGAGGTCTGTAACCTCTGCCTATCCCCGGAGCACGAAGAAATCAACTGCGAGGCCTGTCGATCATTCCGATCTAAGAAAACCATTTGTGACCGCCGGGCTCAACCTCATGATATGCGACGCGGCGGTAGCACAGTGCCAGACATCTTCGGAGAAGAGTCTCAATTCCAACAGCCCGGCGCCGAACAAGAAGAAGAAATCTCCGTGTCTGAAGCAGACAACTCCGACATGGAAGAGGACTTTAACGTCACTCCGGCTCAACAAACAGTGAATAACTAGCCCCAAGTGCCCACAAAAACAACAAAGGTTCCGGTATCACCTTCGCCCTCGGGCCCAGGTCGACACCGTGAAAACATTTCAGATGCCCCGCCCTCGGGCCCGGCTATGAAACATAGGGATAAGCCTTCCGGCTCGGGATCGAGCCGGCACCATTCCGGTGCCGAATCCACATCTAAGGCACCGAAACCCAAGACCAAGCATGTGCCTCACGCTCCGCTCCCGGCACCGAAGACATCTTCGGCACCGAAAGACTCGGATCCGAAACCACATAAAGCCAAAGCCTCGGAGCAGACACCGGCTAAACCCAAAGCTTCGGAGCCGAAACCCAATAAATATAAACCTTCGGAGCCGAAACCGGTAAAACTCAAGCTTTCAGAGCACAAACACTCCGCACCGAAAGGCTCGGAGCCAAAGAAGCACACAGAGTCAAAGACCACTACCTCTGAAACAAAACAGAAGGACAAAGATACCCCATCCAAAGAACTTCCTCCACATGACCCTTTGGATCCAAAACAAAAACAATTGCATATCGACCTTAAAACTGGACATCTTCTAGCAACAATTCCTAAAAAACGGAAACTGGATCTTCCAGAGGACTACCAGATACCCCTGAAGAAAAAAGACATGGGTACTAACCCCTCTCCCTCTTACATACCTCACTCTCCTCCAGCTCTTGATCCCAACGTATTCATTTCACCATCAAACTCACCACCACCAGCTTTCTCACCTGAGCCACAGGATGACGATGGGGATGGGGAAGACTATCAGGACAACATACCACAGGACACAGACCCCTGGGATGATTACGATAAAGATCCAGACCATAATAATGATCCCGATCTGTATCCCTCCAGACTATCACCACCCGATGACAATATTGGCTTCGCACAGCTTATTAACAGAGCGGCTCAGTACCATGGGGTGGAACTACATACTGATCCCCTAGAAGAGGATTTCTTAGTGGAGACGTTCGCTCCCTCCCAAAAATCCACTAATACTTTGCCCATGCTCAAAGGCATGATAAAACACGCCAACGAAGTATTCAAAGACCCTGTTAGAGCTAGAATGCTTACGCCAAGGGTGAATAAAAAATATAAAGCCGCTCCTACAAACCCAGTCTATATTAGAGGCCAGGTACCCTTAGACTCTCTTGTCATCTCTAACGCACGCAAAAGAGCAAATTCGCAAACAGGCGACACCCTTCCTCCTGACAAGGAGTCGAGGCTTATAGACGCCTCAGGCAAGAGAATCGCATCACAAGCTGCTAATCATTGACGTATTGTCAATGCTCAAGCGCTTTTAGCGCGCTATGATAGAGCTCACTATGACGAGCTGGAAAAACTAATGCAGCATTTACCAGAACAGTACAAAACTAAAGCTAACGACCTCATCCAAGAGGGCAAGCTCATAACAAACACTTCTATAAAATGCGCCCTTGATGCGGCTGATACAGCATCTCGTGCCATTAACACCAGCTGCTTTACTACGCCGGCACGCTTGGCTTCGAATCTCCGGATTCAAGCAAGAAGTACAATCATCAATACTTAATCAGCCTTTTGATCAGGAACACCTTTTTGGCCCAACAGTCGATTCTTCATTAGAAAAAATGAAAAAAGACACCGAGACTGCCAAATCCATGGGGGCCTTACAACTACCTTCTAATAGGGGCTCCTTTCGTCGCTCCTTTTACAGGGGTGGCTTAAACGCGTCAGAAAATTCATCCTCTTACAAAAGTCCCAATCAATCTTCCTCCTCTAGAGGATATTTTCGGGGAGGGTACAGAGGAAATAACAATAGAGGAAGAGAAAACATGCAATAGAACCAGTCCCCTTGACTCATCAGGGAAGGGGGGTTTACTCTCTATATTTTTTAATTCCAAAAAAGGACGGCTCTCTCAGGCCAATATTAGACCTCGGACAGCTCAACCTCTACATTCAGTCAGACCATTTCCACATGGTCACTCTACAACAGGTACTCCCATTGATTCAGCAAGGCGACTTTCTTTCCACTTTGGATTTAAAAGACGCCTACTTCCATATTCCCATTCACCCAGCTCACAGGAAATATTTCGGGTTCGTGGTGGACGGTCAACACTACCAGTTCAAAGTCCTCCCGTTCGGGGTAACCACAGCACACAGACGTTCCAAAAGCAAGTCATGGTAAGAACAGTCCAGATTCAAATAGACAACACAACCACAATATTTTATCTCAGAAAACGGGGGGAGCAAGGTCACACGCACTGCCCCAGTTAGTGCAGGACATATGGAGGCGGGCCATTCAGAGAAGAAGACATTAGTAGCTGTCAATCTACCAGGGGTTCAAAACACAAAAATAGACAGGATAAGCAGACAAACTTCTCACATGAGTGGGAACTGAAGCAGCAAATATTTGAAGACCTCTTCCACCAATACCGGAAACCACAGATAGACCGGTTTGCAACACAAGAGAATGCAAAATTCCAAAACATTGCATCCAGGTTCCCAAACCAGTGGTCGGAGGGGAATTCCCTGCCAATAGGCTGATCAGGGATATTTGCATATGCCTTCCCCCAATGCCAATGATATCTTTGGTGATAAACACTTGCCAACAGGTACCCATGACACTGATACTCATTGCTCCTCAGTAGGCCAGACAGACATTTTCAGAGCCAGTAGAGATGGTACATGGCAAAATAATGAGTGCCACCTTACCCAGACATGTTATCTGTGAAAAGAAGACATATATCCCACCCATAACCAGTAACCCTCAGCTTGACAGGGTGGTTACTGAGAACATGGAGTTTGGTCAGCTAGGGCCCCCACAGAGAACCATGGAAATGCTCATATACTGGTGTGACAAAGAGCAAAGGATAACTGGACACACAACACCACGGCGGTCAAGTACCTCACTAACCTCGAGGTGTTATCATATGCCTCTCTTAATCAACACTTCTGCCATAGTAGCAAAAACTTCAGGGGTCGTAGGAATAAGTGTATTCAATACCCCAGTGATAAAAAGATTTTTGGAACGGGCAAAAAGGATAGTTCCACCAAGGACAGTGCCCGCACTGCTATGAAATCTAAAACTAATGCGAACACAACTCCTGAAACCCCATTCGAGCGGATGCACACAGTAGATCTCAAATGTCTGCACTCAAGATGGCCTTCTTGATTGCAAACACATCCTTCTGAAGAGTTAATGAACTGCAAGCACTTGCAACACAAGAACCCTTCTTACAAATATACGCGGACAGAGTAGTAATGAGAATAGACCCACAGTTTCTACCAAAGGTCATCTCACATTTCCATTTCAAGCAGGCAATACAGCTGCCAGCTTGTTTTTCAAGATCCTAAAACACAGGCAAACAGAGCCCAACACACTCTGGACATAAAGTCATTCATGTATTATTTACAAAAAAGATCAGGAAAGCAAACCAGTTCTTTATCTTGTTTGCACCAACCAACAAGGGTGCACCGGTCAGCATGGAAACTATTGCAAGGTGGATAGTTAAAACAATCCAAACATGCTACTAAACAGTTGGAGTAGTGCTAGGGCAGAGACCATGCACACACTCTACAAGGAAGAAAAGGAGCACATTAGCATTCATAGCGAATGTCTCCATTAAAGATATCTGTATGGCAGCCACATGGTCTCTCGTACACACCTTAAAAAAATTGCAACATGGTTATCCATGCAAACAGAGGCACAGGTGGAACTGAAAGTACAAAAGCACATGTTCACATCCTCAAACTCATTTCACCCCAACCTCTCTGGGAAGGACAATACAACTACATAATCGATGCACAGCATACGAATCCAGAAAAGATTTGTGGTGCAAAACGAAATGGTTTACCTGTAGGAGTAGTTTTGCAGTTTGAAGAATTTTCTGGATTCACTTGCAATCCTCTGACCTCTCCGGAAATGAGGAGACTGACAAACAGGAAAGTATAAAGAGAGTAGAGGAAAATACTGGAAAGGGAAAAGTAGCCAAAAATTGCAAATAAAAGAATCTAAGATGAAAGGGGGTGGGGGGGTGGGCGGGGCGTCTGACAGAGTGAAGGACATGGCACTAAATGGTTCATGACTCCCAAAGGGAGGAGGGGCAGGAGTAGTAGACTTTTCAAGATAATTCCAAACCCAACCACTTAATGTCGGAATAATGAGCAGCATGCGAATCCAGGAAGTGCTTCAAGCCACAAAATTACTCCTACAGGTCCGTAACCATTTCGTTTTGCAGCATTGATCTTTTCTGGATTTGCATGCTGTTGTAAGTAACCATTTTGTATCTGAATTGCATACAAGCATGCAATCAATCTCAGTTGTGGTTAAGAGCCTCGAGAGTCACTTGAGGAAATGTAGGTGAGAAATCCAGCAGGCTAATGGTGGTCCAAGGTGCAGCTCGGACATTTCAAGATTGAACATGTGTGAATATGGCACAGCACCGATTTATGCAGAATCAATAATATAAGATGTGTGGGCAAAGGTGGGAAAGCTTCAGGGTGAAGAACATCATTATTAGAAGAGCAACAATTTTAAGGTTATAATCCAGCCTTCCTGTGGTGAGAGGGGCCAGGCCCTGGTGCAGTGTGGGTTGTCGTCGATTTCGAAGCCTTTTGTAGATCTGGGCCAAAACAAAACCTGGGCATTCCAATTCCAACCAGTGCCCATTGTTAGCTGCGCTTTGGAGTAATATAAAAAAAATAGATAACAGGTGATGTGTTCTGTATTACCATCTCAAGGTTCTAGTGACATTAACAATGCCGTCAGCCTTCGGCCTAGTGGGTATGTTGCCAGAACCCCTCGATGCAATATTGGACCATGTTAAACAGTTACCTACTGTATATTCTAGATGTATTGCATGGTTGGGTGCTCTATTTGCACAACGGTTGGAACCTGTCTCTTTTCTTTACCTGATACCAGATAACCTCCCTAAAAACGAGACTTTTGATCTTAGCAAGAAAAAGTGCAAATATTTACTTTTCTAATATTCTTCACTATATTTCAAAATGGGAGTTGGACAGGCTAATTCCAATGTATATTTATGTACCTCATTGTTATGTTTTTAAATGTTCTCCATTTATGGGGTAGCATATTTATGGGGCACTTCTGTTGCAGAAGTGATATTTGTATCCCTGTGTAATATTAGTGATAGTCCTTCTACCCTTGTCACTTAGCCTGAGCACTCTTACACCCACCCCCTCCCCACCTCCATTGTTGAAAATTGGCCTTTGTTTACCAAAAATGTTTACAAAGTTTGCATGTGTATGTTGTCCTACTTTGCGTAATGACAATGTAGTAGGACAGGTTGTCTTAGAAATGTATTTACTTGGCTTACTGATAAACATTACATACTTACAAGTAGAGATGTACATTTTGTTTAATTTAAAAAAATGAACACTGTGGTTTAATTGGTCATCCATATACAATTTGAGTATATTTGTATCCCAGATGTATATTCTCTTTGTCTGATTTCTTTAATAGTTTAACACCATCAGGGCTGATAACCAAAAATGTTGCTTCGTTTTGTGATACTCCTGAATTCCAGGAGTAAGCCAGGATTAATCTTTCCTCACTCTTGGAATTCAGGAGTAAGGCAGTAGTACAAGAAAGATACGTCAAACGTACTCATAGCAAAATCTTTGTGAATCGGGATTAAAGTGCATAAGAGCATTTCAGGACCTGGTCGCATTAACTGCCGTCACAGGCCAGACTTGTTGCTCAGTGTTCAGCAGCCTGGTTTTAAATTATCACTTAATTTTAGCACCAAAGTTTCTTACATTCTTTAGAATACATCATGGGTGGGCTAGTGGTTTTTTCGTTAAACATTTTTAAATGCTTTACTGTCAGCAGGGTTAAGTTTCTCCGCTTTATTTATGAATAACAGTTTCCTTATATTATCTAGTAACCAAATTCTTGCATTAGTCTAAGCCAAAACGAAATTCATAGGTGGCTGGCTGGTATGTCAGTAGACCCCATGCAGGCTAAGATTAGGAAATATTGGCTTATGCTCACACTAAAAACCTAGGGAAATTGCTGTCTGGCTCTGTTGCTGTCTGTGTTACAGCTATTCACTGCTGCTGTTCTGGCTCAAGGCAGAGGTATTTTAAACCACTGGTGCAAGGATTCTGACGTGATGAGCGGGTTGGATCAGTAAGGCAATAAAAACCTATCAACAAAACTAAATGGCCGTTCTCTACGAAGTCCTTTTGCCCAGGTCTTCTATGCATGGAACAAAATGAAGAGAAACAGGAGGGGCCAAGGGCATTACTAAATCTTCCATTGCGAAGCCTGCCCACATGGACAAGAGACGTGTAAAACGTTGCTTCCGCTAGTGACAATATACATGCTTTGTCGTGCATTGCCCGTTCTCTCATCCATGCCTCTAGCTATGATCAGTGCACTTAAGAAATCTTATTTTTAACTAAGCTACAAGCACCAGCTGATTGTGAGAAGTTGGCCTGGCATATGCTGTCCACTAATTATAGTGGGCACCTTGCACCAGTCCAAACAACCCCTTATTGGAGATAGGTTCAAGACAACCTTATTGAAAGCTATCCTAGTGGTAGCTATGGAGAGCAGCCTTCAGGCTAAGTCTTGAAGGAATGTAAAGCAGCTTGTTTTACCAGTCTATAATCTCTTGAGTGATCAAATGAAAGAGCACCACACCAGGTATATATTCAAAATATATGTATTTATTGCTAAACACACCCCTCTAGTCTCTTTATGAGGCTAGAGTTCGAAGTACATAAGTTATAAGTTATTTAAACACAGTAATAGCACAAATACACGTTTGGGCCCTAGGGGCGTACCAAACCATATACCAATAAAGTGGTATAAGAACCACAACTGAGCTAGACACTAGGCCTAGAGCCTCTAGAAGTGCTTGGACCACAAGGAACCCCAAGGTAGTGACACAGGGGACCCACTGGGGACGCGTGCAGTGTAAATACACAGCCGCGAAACGCCGTTAACTTCTATGGAGAAAGTCGCGGTTTGGAAATTAAAGAAAAGGGACACTTAAAGGAGGACTTGGAGCAAACCCTTTGAGAACTAGGTCGTTCTAGAGTCTCTACCCACGGGATCACCGGAGTACTCTTGTTACCTCACCCAGGGAAGCCGGGTGCATAGGTGCCTTTCGGGGTCGGGTTTCGTCGTCGATTTGAATGGCGATCTGCTGCAAGTGCTGCTGGCGACCAAGTGGAAAGTGTCCGGGTGGATCCAAGAGTGGATCGGAGATCTGAAGAACCTGAAAGCAGAGGGGACAGAGTCTGGGTCACTAGCCAGTGACCAGGAAGGCGATGAGCAGATGCCCACCGATGTCGAGTGCTTCAGGTAGGTTGACGGTCGTCTTGACTCTTCAGCCACGAGGTCCAGGAGGCGTTGTCGGCGACCAGGAGCAGGATTCGGGCTGGTACACGATGTCTGTCGAGTGCTGAGGTGTCGGCGACCGGATTGGACCCAACAAGCCTTGGCAACGGCAAGTCTTGGTGTAGATGAAGATTGACGATGATGCAGACCAGCAAGGTCTGAGGAACTCACCCAGCGAGGGTAAGTGAGGGCAAGCCTGGAGCAACCAGGGAGCCCAAGAAGAAAAGGATTGGCCTTCGTGAAGGGCTACTAGCCAACGGGCTAGCGACCGCGAAGGAGCCTCGAGACGGTGCACGTGGAGCTGGCTCACAGGACACTCGTGGAGTGGAGGCCAGTGATCTTCGGTGCAGTTGGTGCTGGAGGCTAGGGCTACTCGGAGCGCAAAGCACGACTTCGTGGGAGACCCAGAAGAGGATGCACTAGCAAATGCGTGCGGTGTCCAGGGGTCACGGTTCCACGTTACCCACGACAGCTACGGGCCTCAGCTTTGCTGGGGACTCAGGGCAGCCTCCGGGAAGTCTGGAAATCCACCTCTGGTAATGCAAAGACTTCGGCGTCCGACGGGAGCTTAGGCGATGCAGACCGGACAATTGCTTCTTTGGTGCCTGCCAAGCAGGGGAGTCACTCCTTGACCCCAAGGGAGATTCTTCTGGCCTCTAGTCTTGAGTAGAGCGTCGAAGGTCCAGGATTCTGTCAGAGTTTCGTCCATCTAAGGACTGGGTTCCTATACTTGTACTAAGTTTAGGGGTTGGACTTACTCTGTGGCCCCACCTATGGGTGGGTCAGGGCAGAGGGGTGGCTACACCCCTTTCCCTTTGTCCAGTTCGCGCCAAAGCAGGGGCTGCAAGCCCCTGATCCGGTTTGAACTGGGGTATGCACAGGGACACCAAGTGTGCCCCCAGTGCAGGACTTCAAAGCACCCGAAAGTGCTCCCGCCCAGCCCCAATACACACTATCCTGTCTGGGAGGTGGTCACACCTCTCCTGGGACAGGAAACCTATTGTCCAGGCCTCCCCTGCCGGAGTTTCGTCCAGCAGCAGGAGGCCAGACTTGTGTCTGTGGCAGCAGCATCCATTTTGTGATGCCAGGGCTTTAGAAAGAAGTTACCGGCCAGGCCAGGGTTAACATGTCTCTCCCTCTAGAAGGGTGGAATGCTACCCCCGCCGCCAGAATTGGCGGGGGGGGTAGTATTCCAAGATGTTTGACACCAAACACGACATGTTTCGGTGCAGCCATTCCAAAGTTAGCATTTAACGCGAGGTTATAATGCGCTTAAGAGTATATGGTCAGGCTGCACTACAAACAGCATCAGAGAAGGGTCTCCGAACGCTGCAGAGGGGCCCTGCTCATGCAGGGGCACCCTCTCACATAGGAACCACGCACTCTGCCTTCAGGATTGATAAGGCCTGCCATAGGAGTGACTTATAGGTTTATATGTGTGTATGTATTTCGTGATATAGGTAACCTATATCACAGTAAGGGGTGCATGCACCACCTTACCCAGGCTGCAGTAGCAGACCTGTGGTGTCAGTTTGGATGGCCTTCCAGGGGTGGCACAATACATGCTGCAGCCCCTGGTAGGCCTCTGAGGTACCTATGCCCTGGGTACATAGTATACCATATACTAGGGACTTATAAGGGCACTCCAGATTCCAATCAGAGATGTGCCTAAGGCACATGGAAACCATTTTAGAGAGGAAGCAGCTAGGCTGGGGTTCTGATTAGCAGGGCCCCAGCCAGACTAAGGTCGAAAAACAGTGAAGCATCAGCAAAAAGTGGGGGTACCCATGTGAAGCAGATCCTACTCTCCTACACAGATCATTAAGATACCTGCTGTATCACAGCTGATGTTTCCATAGATACATCCTCGTCTCTGCATGTTTCGGAATTATACAGAGCGTTGTACTGGCTACCAGTGGGAGCAATAGGTGGGGTTCAAAGACCTCTGCCTAATGCATGATTTCTACTATTGTCTTACCTGTTCCTTTCTCCTGGATCACGGCCCTTTTTACTTTTATAGGGCACTTTAAGTCAAATGTATAGGGGGATCTCCCTTGGGATTTCTAGGTCCAAAGCTCTGGAATGAGCTTCAATCAAACGTAGTACTATTCCCAACCATCTTGCCTTAAGAATTGTGCTTGTTCTGCTGATGTGTAATCCATAGATCCCGTGTCTGGTGTGTTATAGTTGTGTCAGGTTTAATTTTTATTTGTTGTTCCTAGTGACACGATGGCCTCAAGGGGGAGAAAAAGGAGGTTTATAAGAAATAATTCAGATTGGAACTTTAGAAGTTTATTTATAGAAGCACTTAACTGCTTAACTTGTGCATAAATGGCGTAATGAGCTATGTTGGGTAATCGCAGCTGTACTTTTTACAACATCTGTTTTGTGTTTATTTGCATAAAAATTTAAAACCTGCTTATCGATTTGTAATGCTAATGCTTTAATGATTTTCTTTCATTTTCCTTAGAACTTTGGAAAAGAACAAGAAGAAAGGAAAGATATTTTGAGCACAAAACTTGTATTCGTGGCCCAAATGCCAGCCGGGACATCTGTTTTGGTTGGGCTCAATCGACCAATTTTGCACCATTTGTACCATTAATAATGGATTTAACAGTATGACATTTTTTTATATAATTCGTGATGAAAATTGAGATGCCTTGAACTGTTTAGGGTGTAGCAAAGCAAGCTGTTCATCCCAAGTCCTTTTTCTTTTATAATTAATTTTATCATCTTTAAGCAAATAAAATAATTCTACTTATGCACAATGATGTTCTGGTGTTTGCTGCTTTGCAGGATATACCATTATGCAAAACCTTTGAATGTGTCTGGATTAGAAGTTTCCATAATATGCTACGACTGTTACATGTCTAGAGTACCGGATTTCCTTGCAACGTAGCTTGTTGAAAGCTACCTTTAACTCAATTGAGCCTATTTCGACATTTTCGTTGGTGAAAATGGTATATGCTTACAATGTACCTCAGGCTTTTTATAGCGCCCTCTTTTACTTCATTTTAAAGTGTTCTGTAAACCTATTCTGTTGTCATGTAATATTTTAGCCTGAAACGATTCAGTACTAAATGAGTTCTGTAACACCCATTAAATGTGTTATAGCCCATCTGTTGTCTGCTAAAAAAAAAAAAAAAGTAGCTTCTCTTATGTTAGCGGATCACGATGCGTGTTTTAATTGCCTCTTTTTCTGTGCTTTGTGCCACACATTATATGGATGCATTAGAAGGCCGTTTTTCATAATGTCCTCAATATAAAGCTGGCATTGCTCATGTTCAGCCAGGACTGTCTTTTACAAAGCCAAATATAGCTGTATTCGTGTAGTGCTGTTTTGTATTTTTCTTTGTTTTGTAAAATATCACACACTATAAAACGATGCAAGATCTGCGGATGCTATCTGAATTGTCCACTTATTTTTTATTGAAGTGATACCTTGATTAATCGAGTGGAGGTTAAGCAGAGTCCTTAAGAGAGCAGTGTCAAAAAGAGCAGTTTAGATCAGTTTTATTCTGAGTTAGGTTTACCCCAAAGATCTTGGGAATGGTCCACTGAGGGCCACAGGACCTCCTCAACAATTAGTGCGGACATCGCTAAAAATGTGCAATCCAGCAGCATTCAAATGTTCCTAGATAGAGGCACTGGCAGTGTGGAAAGCTTTTTAAGTTTTCATAAGACTGATCATGTCTAAGGAGTTTTACTCAGTGAGGCCTGCAACATCATGGCAGTGTTTGGCAGCTAAATTGGTGTTGAGCGACATTGCCTTAAGTGAGACGGATAGGCCTTCAGATGCAACGTAATGCTCAACTAAGTTAGTGAGAGTGAGCGGTAAATATTTTCAAATTTTTAGCTTTTCAGTTTTTCTGTGGACATGTGATTTGTGTGTGTTTCTGATATGCATACTGGCATAAGTTGGGCATTCCTGATCGAGTAGGTGGCTGCTATTAACATACCGACACTTGGGAATGGAACCAGACATGCACATTACACTCACTGACTGCCCTCAACATTTTGAACAGGTGGAACACTGAGGATGGGATTGCACAATGTGTGCTGCGCTTACATTCAAGTCCTGTTTGAGGAGGTTGGCACACACATTCCAATATATAGCATATTTAGACTGTGGCTGGGCTGCTCCAAATAACAATGACCTACTAGGTAACAGTTACTTCTCAACACGTGTGAAAACAAAAAAAAAATCAACACAAACTCCAGTAATTTGTAAATGGCCCCAAACATTCCTTTTGGTCCAATTTTATTACTAAATATCCATGTTTCATCTTGAAATGAACACTGCATTGATTTGAGTCTACAATCCTACATAGGATTTTCTCTCGGACCTTATCAGCAGGGCCTCCAAGTCAGTATTGTCACTCTGTGAAACACAGCTTTATTTTCTTCATGGTAATGATCAAGCAACATTTAAACTGGTGATAGGGACCACAGCCATCCTTGAGTGTGTGCGTCTGTGTAAGAGTGAACGTGAAAAAGTGAAAGTGTTTGTGAGAAACAGGAGCTGAGAAAGAGAACATGATAAACAGAAGGCGTAGTGTAAGGGAGCGTAGGTGTGTGAGAAGGGCAAGTTCAGTGCCGGATTAAACCCCGTGGAGGCTCCTAGGCAGTCAAAAGTTCGGGAGTCCCCTCGCAAATTCTCTCCTAAAACCCAATGCACCAGATTTTTTTTTAACAAACTGACAGCTGCCAGAAGATGAGCTTTTAAGAGACAAGCTGTTATGTGAATCTGATGTCTCTGGTTTATGCACTTTGTTGTTAATTAGTACATTACATTAATAAAGTATTTTCTCTATAGTCTTTAATATAAAGTTTTCGTTTCTTTGAGTTGATTAATTTTTTCTATCTTCTGGAAATAATAGTCAAGAAAGCTAGATTGTAATTTTCTTTCAAGATCAAATCAATATTATTTTGATCTATTGTCACGCCCCCTAAAAGAAGTGAGTCCCATAGGCTGGTGCCTACTTTACCTAATTGGTAATCCTGAAATTAGTGTGGTTTGCAAGGGAAAGTGGATTTGAAAGAGGGAATGCAATGTGTGCATGTGTTTGTGAGAGGAGCATTTCATTGAGCGGTAACAGTGTGAGTGTAAGTAGGATGGTAAAAGGAGTGCGTGTGACAGAAAAGAGCAGGGTGTGTGAAGAAGGTAAAACTAGTAGATATGTGAAAGAAAGATGTGATGAAGAAATGTGTGAGATGCATTAGTGAGATAAATGTCTGGAAGAGTCGTTTATGTGGTGAACTTTAGCGAATTGAAAAGGATGGAAAGAGAAGAATGTCAGGATGGACAGAAATAGGAGTGTGAGTGAAAAGGGATGCATGTGAGCGAAAGGTAGTTAGAGTAGTAAGAAAAGAAAATGTGAGGCTCAAGAATTAAAGAAAAGGAAGAGGATGAAAAATTGAGTTCAAGAGTAGCTGTGAGAAAAGAGGATAGTACGATAGCTGTTTCCACTGCTGTTGTCCCATCCCATCATAAAACAAATGATATTTCGAAGGTACTTGCATAAAATGCCCTATGAATCAAGGACTGTTTCACAATATTTAATGTAAGATACCAAGTCCTTTAAGCCTGAGGAAGGTATCTGACCCCATAGGAGCAATAGTTGAGCTTCGAAACATGGTAACGTGAAAGAGAAGTAATGTCCGTTGCTTGACCCTCCTGTTTTGAATCTTGTAATGGGGAGACATCAGTCAAACATTTTTAGCTCATCTACACACAATTTTAATATAGATCTAAGTTTACCAAAGAGAGAACACAAATGTTGGTTTGAGGGACATAGCCTTACTCAAACTAGGGAAGCCATAACTAGGAAACTGCAACCAGTAAAGAGTAGCATACCGCCATAGGTAGGTGAGGGTTCATCATCCTATGTTGAGTACATGAATGTATGATAATTCCATGGGACGTTTGGCTGTTTCTTCCAGGATTGTTGTATTTCTTGCATGTTTACGTCTGTTCACGGAGAGCATTTAACAGTAGTTTAACTCCTCTCACTCTTTCTTTAGTGTGTTTGTGACCTGCATTGTACCTATTCAGCTATATGTGAAAGAACCATGTGATGTCCATCCTGTTTCTGCGAACTGTCTTATTCTGTGTTAAGGAAATCGATGCTGCCGCCGCCGCCATCACCCTTCATATTAAACTTTCCACTACACCAAAGACAAGATGACAATGCTTATTTATTTACATGGTGTGAATGAAAGAGTGAACCCTCGAGAAACATCTGTGCAGAGTTTCCTTTTGGCTTTGTGT
This sequence comes from Calotriton arnoldi, assembly GCA_963921515.1. Lineage (NCBI taxonomy): Eukaryota > Metazoa > Chordata > Amphibia > Caudata > Salamandridae > Calotriton > Calotriton arnoldi. The sequence goes on from CAWUFW010004520.1 coordinate 1,403,425, forward strand.
GAAATAAGCAAGATTGTTTACTAATTAGACCAGATGACTTTGTAAAAGTGTAAAACGTAGCTGAAAAGCGGCTTAATGCCATGTATAACACCTTAGGCGAATTCTGGCATTGTAGCCAACAGCACTGTGCATGCTGGGGTTTTGATCTCATAATGGCAGCTGTAAAGAACAAAAACTATAAACCCCTCCATGCAACATGATGTTGGCTGAAAGCAAACGGGATTATATGAACGGCCACTACAATTTTGCGGTAGTGGAAGACCAAATTCCGCAGCCGGACTGACACATGTATGCAGCTGGAGGAGGCAAATTATGCAGCACAACGTAGCACAATCTGTAGCAGGATCTCTTTATTTTGACATTTTAGCTACTTTTAAAGTATTTATGCAAAGCAGCGCCAGTTTAACACCTGGACACAGCAATCAGCAGCTGAAAGGTGTCCGTTAAAACTTTGTAAACGATTAGAATTACATGTTAAGCTTTTTGTTCAATAAGTTTTGATCCATTTGAGCTAGAAACAAAACTTCTTTTTTTGGTGAACTATTCAAATTATGCAGCAGTTGTTACATTATCCGGAAAATCCTTGATTATTTGGAACATGTTGTGGCGGCAGAAAGCAGTAATTCCAGTGGCCCTGATTATACGTCAGAGTATTATTTGGCAGGCTTGTGAAGAAATGCAAAATAAACGTTAGTTCCTGACTGACTGTTTTTTTCTTGAAGGCAATCGAGGGTTAAATAGTCCAGTGGGTGCGAGGTGAGAGAAAGACTTTCAAATGCAGATGTGAGCATCTCACGCACTGATAATAAGCCAACATTAACACTCCTTGGATAAACAAATGGGTTTGCTAAAAATCTATTTACCACAGTAATGCGAGCAGCTAAGGCGTTTGAACAGACAGTGCGGGAAAAAAAAGCGTTGTGCTGCTCCTCCCTTGCTGAGCCCATGTTTGAGTTTGGTATGAGGGAAGTTTGTCTTAGGACTGCCTAGAACCAGATCAGCACATGCTGCAGGTGCTGCCCCAGGAGGGCTACCAGTGTTCACACTCATTGTGGAAATGATAAAACACTTATGGGTCCATCAAACCTTTCTTGGCCAACCCTGGTGGGTCATTAATTGAGCCTGTCCTAGTTGATCAGGAACGACTCGCAGCACACACAATCACCAGTCCTACGGGTGACTTGTCTAAAAACAATTTTGCTTAACTGTTTCCCTCGCACGTCTCTCGACACAAGTATGCCTCAGTGGCGCAACCATATGCATGTTTCAGAGTATAGTTTCCGCATAGATCACTCTACGACCATGTTCTTTTGTCTGCAGTGATTGAACAAGGCCCTGCGCTATGGGACCACATTGTGCCATTAGCACATCGTATAATTAAAGTTAGCACATTGTAGGAGGCTGGCTGTTTATATAGTGGACCAAAAAGAGGTATACTGTGTAAAGAGTCCAGGCAAACCCCAAAGGAATACAGAGGCACAATGACACCCTAAATGCTCTCTTTTGTGGTACTGTGGGCGAGCAGTTAGGCATCAGAGGGTAGTGCTAAGCATTTATTGCACACACTAAGACAGTAAGGGCCAGATGTACGACCATTGGATTTAGCGCCTCGCAATTTGCGACAAATTGCGAGGCGCTAAATCCAATGTACAACAGTGTTAGAGACCCTGTTAGCGATTCCCAATGGGGTCGCAAAATGCGAGGCTCATCAATATTCATGAGCCACTCGCAATTTGCGACCCCATTGGGAATGGCCAGCCTCACAGGGATGGTGGCCTGCTGGGGTCAGCAGACCACCATGTCTGTGACTGCTTTTCAATAAAGCAGTTTTTTAAATAAAATGCAGCCCGTTTTCCTTAAAGGAAAATGAATTCATTTAAAAAAGAAAAAATGAAATGTTTTCGTTTCATTTTTTAACGGCAGGTAGTGGTCCCTGGGGCCACTGCCTGCCCTTAAAAAATATTTTCCCCTGCATTCCCAAAGAAGAAGGGGTCCCCTGGGGACCCCTTCCCGTTTGCGAGTGCTTTACCACACTTCTGAGAAGGGTGGTAAACTTCGACTGTTTTGTGACCGCAATTGCGGTCGCAAAAGTCATACATACCTGGAGGACTCGCTATTAGGAAGGGACGCCCTCGAACGCCCCTTCCTAATAGCGACTCGCTATTCCTATTTTGCGACTCGCAAATAATTTGCGACTCGCAAAATGGGAATAGTACATGGCCAACTCGTTTTTTGCGGCCGCAGAGTGGTCTGGAACCCCTCTGCGACCGCAAAAAACGGTCGTACATCTGGCCCCCTGTGAGATACACACTCAATAAAGAAATCCTGCACCAATTAATAAAAAATTAACACATACTTCTATATAAATTTAGATACCAAGATCTTCGGAAACAGGTAAGTACTTTTCGAGTTATGAATTTATACAGTTTTCAAAAGTTGACACAATGGAATTTTTGGGAGCGGTAATGTTATCCTATGGGGTACTTCACAACGACATTCAGGACTGATCTTCTGGGCTAAAGATGTGTATGGGGCAAGGTCCAAGGCCACACCAACAGGTCACCTCAGGAGCCTCTGGGGTGTCCGGGTGCAGAGGTGTTACGGCGTCGGGTGCCCCATTCACTTCAATGGAACAGTCCAGTCAGAAAGAGGCTGCAATCTGGGACTAGGGGCCAGTCTGGGGGAAACCCACAGGGGGGTCGACCTTTGAGATCCTCGGGCACGCAGGGGGACACCCTTAGTCAGCTTCTTGGGCTGTGGGGCTCTGGTGTCTTTTGCCGTCAGATCCAGTGCTGGAATCTCTTGTGGTTGGAGGGGGCCTGTAGAATGAAGCTGCAGGTGGCGAATGGAAGTCCAGTCTGCGCAAATCCAAAGATGGGCTTAGCTCTTGTGGGTCTGAGGACTCCAATTGCACAGTCACCTCCATTGGACTATGGCTGTAGAGCGTGGATGCATTGGTACTTTGAGGCGACGGCAGTTGCAGACTCACTTTGTCTTGATTTCTGCTGAAGATGGGCAAACAGCACACCTGGGCCACTCACAATGTGGGTCTCACTGTCCCTGAAGTCAGCGATGTGCAGGTCGGTTTTCCTCCGCATTGGTATCCGGTCTGGGCACAGCAAGTCTTTGCTGCTGCAAGGGGTCCAGTACCCCAGGTATTGGTACTGTGCAACTCTGGTCGGTCCCGGTGTCCCCACACTATGAGGGAGTATGGATCTGACCTTTAGGATCACTGCTACCTCTTCCTGGGCGGCTGCTGTGCCAGTAGGCCCCGTAGACTGTAGGTCGAGGTACTGGGTCTTGCTTCTTTGGTGCCTGCAATTGCAGGGTAGTAGCTCCTCTACTCCAAGGGAGTTCTTTTGGCAATTGGCGAAGCACTGGCAGCCCTCCAGGTTTCTTGAGGTCTGCACAGCGGCAGGACGAGTCAGTTGCTCCTCGAGGGTCGGGTGCAGCAGGCAGGCTGGCAGGGTTGGCGCCAAGTCGGTTGTGCTCCTTGGTCCTCGGTTTAGCAGTCTTCTTCTTTGTCCACTTCTTTTGGTCTGTAGAAATCTGAAGTCCTGGTATCGGGGGGGGGGGGGTCCCCTAAATGTTGATTAATGGGCAATCAGGGGAGTGAGGGGTAGTAGCCAATGGGCTACTTATCCCTGGGGTCACTACACCCCGTAGATGACCACTTCCTTTGGGGAGTGGACATCACCCTGTCCCAGAATTCCTAATTCCACCACACACCAGATGGAGGAATTTCTAATTTCTTGTTCACATCAGGCTTTGTCACCCTAGCAGTGGGTGCAGACTGGCAGTGCAACACACCCCTGCATAGCTAATTTTCCCATCTGACCTGCTGCCTAATGGGCCCTGAACAGGGGGGTTGGCATCCCCTCACCTCTGAGGGAAGCCAGATTAGCATACCAAAGGTGGTGGGCTCTTTGAAGCTTCCTGCCTTGGAATGCTAATTTACCAGCCTTTTTGGGGAAGGAGGTGATAACACCTCTCCCCAGAACAGGCATAGTTTGTCTTCTGAGAGCGGTGCTCTCATCTCCTAGTAGCGCAGAAACTCGTCTGTGGTGGCAGGGCGCGTAGGTTTCTAGGGGATACCGCTAGTACCCTCTGGGTGCATGTATTAATAAATCCATCACTGGAACCAGTGTGGGTTTATTACTACGAGGTGTTAGATACCAAGCACCATATGTTTCAGTGAAGCCATTATGTAGCAGGGAACTCGTTTTGACCATTACATACCTGAAGATGGCGTCCCTGCTCACTTGCAATATCTAGTAATAGAACTAGATATCACAGGGGCATATCTGCTCATGCAGATATGTCCTCACATAAAATATAATGCACCCTGCTTTAGGGTTCAAAGGCCTGCTTTAGGGGTAACATACATATATTAGATGCAGCGACTTTGGCATGACGCACAGTAGTGTGTTGTAATGTTTTCAGTCATGTCACACAGCCTGCAATGGCAGTCTGTGTGGAATGTGTATGTCGGTTCCCTTGGGTGGCATACGCTGTAGCCCTCAGCAACCCTCTTTAACACCTATGCTCAGGGTACCATTTACTACGGACTTACAGGGGTGCTTAAGTCCTTAGCCAATTGTAGCACAAAGAGACAAAACCTTGTTTTCGGGAAGGAGCTCTGGCACCGAGGTCTGGTTAGCAGGCTTCAGTGCACTGTCAAAGTCGAAAATCAGCATCCAGTAGCTGAAAAAGGGGGCAAAAAGTGGGGGGACAACTACAACAAAAGCCCCGTTTCCTACACACATGCAGCAAAGAAATAATTCATAGCCAGCAGCAGTGCATTGTACACAGTCTCCTTCTGGGCTGCATGACGTTTCAGAGATTGGATTGCAGGAAGGCTTCAGTTATGAGGGACAGCAAGTTTCCAGATCCGACTATTCCTAGTACCAATCATGTCCATCAGCTCTGTTAGTCCAGTTTGGTCAGTTCAAACAAATTGTATCTTTAAATACAAGAGTACACTGGTTTTCTAAATACGTGCTCCGAACTAGAAAAGTGACCTACCGCCTTAGTGATCAACACTACACACTGAGCATGTACACACCAGGGGCAGCAGCAATGCACAATTCCATGTGAATGCATACACTAAAGGCACACAATAAGGACAACACAGGCAAGAAGAGCTTAAAAGTCATTGATACAACTGGTACAGTACAGGCAGCATTACAAACTTTCCTTGCAGTAGATGCAGTGAAAGAAGCAGCACCATGCTTATTTTGTAAAAAAACAAAAAAGTGTCCGAGCCCTCGTCAGGAGCCCACTGCAGCTGGCACCACCCATTGCTCCTGCTAGGGCTGGCAATGACAATACCAGCACAGCTACTAACTATCACACTCCTACAAGTGTGACGATTGAGACTGTTCCAGGCCCCAACAGCAATAAGAATGACTTGGGTGGCAGATATTAGTCATTTTTTATGTATATTGAATTAAACAACTGTTGTGCTCATCTCTAAATTAGATAAACAGCGCCACCATGTGCCAGACTGCCTTAAGTGCCGATGTTGACAATTAAGTGCAGGTGCCAAGCACCGGAAACCGCTGGCTCAAATTAAGTACTGAAGCAGCAGTGCACGGCTGTACTAATATTCTTAACAGACTTAGAACAGTTAATGAATGGGGCTCACATTGCAACCACAGCAGCAGCACAAGCTACACACATACACAAGCACTGAACGTGTGCAACTGTGCTAACAGCAGCAGAATTTTCCTTTGCAGAAATGTGAGAACACAAAACTGCACCTCGCTCAGCCCTGATATTTGTAGGGCAACAATACAATGCACAGAGTGGGATTTCGGTCAAGCCCTTGCTCGTTGTTAGATGGTGTTCTTTTCTAGCTCTGTCCCCTACTCAAGATTCAAAGACCATATTCATGTTTTTGTCCTGCCACTGCAGTGTAGCTTATTTACCGTCCTTTTGATTGGTTGAATTGTATCCTGCTTATGACATGAGTGTACTCCTTTTTAATTTTTTCTATTGGAACTCCATGGCTTTCTCTATTGTCTGTCTGATAAACACCCCAAATCTACACTGTTGCTGGTCAGTTGCTCGCCCCGACCCCACTTGATTTATTTACTTGTTTTTAAAATGTGTAACTGGCCATTCAGTTTTTTCCACAGCATTGAACACATACCTTTCTTTTGATTTACCATTCCAAAATGTCTGTTGGCCATTTTAGAACGGTACACTTAATTTTGCCTATGTATACACTGGAGCCTGCATCTGTGTGGTATAGACATGCAGAATATGGAATGCAATTATTTGCAACTAAAAAATTTAAATGGATGATCACCTTTTTTTCCGGCGTTGCTTGAAAACTTCTCTCTTTCAAAGGGCATATGATATTCTGTTATAAATATTTAATCCGATGCGGCACATAAAAGCCACCTCATAGGTGAAAGTGCATTCTATAAGACTCCTTTAACCTAACACTGGTAGAGCAGTGCAGTCTCTGTTACACAGAACAGGCACTACAAACACAGCAGTAATGCAGGCTTCCCATGCAACATACAGCAGGAGCTACAGTATTGCAAGCATCCTTCAGAGACAAAACTGTCATATCCAGGCAGCAGTATCACAAGCAGTGGAAGCAAGACAGAGTACCTCTGAGAAAATCTTTAATAAAACAACAGATTGTTGAAGAAAACAGAAACCGAAAGAATGGGTTTTTAAAATACCAGAATACCACTAAAGGCCACATACTGGGAAGAAACACGAAAAGGGTTCTTTCCAACGCAGAGATAATACTCAAAAAAGGAGCACGTGATTGGAGAATGCAGTGAGGTTAGGTAACCAGTTGCGGCTCCTCCACTAAGGCGCGGAGGAGCTTCGCCCCACTGCTTTTTAGCAGTGAAATGAAGAGAAAATAAGATAACTTGCGTTATCCTTTTATTTTCTCCTACTTTTGATTTGTGTGGGGGGGAGGAGTGGTAGCACCCTTCTAAGTGCGCAATGACTGCTTGGCTGACCCTCTCGGGCTGCCCAAAGCAGTCTTGCGCACTTGGCATGTTCTCCATGCAAGCTGCATTACAGCCTGCATGGAGAACATGCCCAGGCTCCCAGTCATCGTCTGAATGCCGAAACATGGCGCTCAGATCAATAACAATGCTGCTAAGGCAGCGTTGTGATTGGCTTACTGGGAGCCTGGGTGTACTTCCTGTTGTTCAGGTCAGCGAGGGAGGACTACGGAGGAGAGACACGGTGAGGAAGCGGCGAAGATACATTTTTTATTTTATTTTTTGCTGCCCGCTTCCCCCACGTCCTCCCTCCCCTGCCCCCTCCTACCTCCGATCCGGGCTGGCCGCCGCTGTAGGCAACTAGAGAAAACAGAGAATACTCCCTTTAAATTCTGCCTGAGCTGCCACCCCAAATTCGTGCAGAATGACGTGTAATCTTTGCCTCCCAAGGGAACATAGTTCTGAGTACTTTGAGGCCTGCACCGAGTTTTAGCCTAAGACATTTAAGGTGAGGGAGACACAACGTTGAGGGCACTATGCCATTGTCGACACCCAGAAGAAACAGCCCTAATTTTAGGAGCTGGGCCTGTGCAGTGACCAGAAAGAGAAGAGCATCAAAGACACCAAGCTGGCAAGGGAGGAGAGTTGGATGCTGAAGATGGCATCGAATGACTGGAGGCTGCAAGTAAGGCAGCAAAGCACGCAAACAGCAAGAAGCAGCAGAAGGTAACTAATAAGTCAAAAGGCTCATACTTCAAGTCCTTGAAGAGCACCTCGATAGTTGGACGGCAAAAACAAAAGAACCCACTCGGGTCCAAAAACATGGACACCGAAGGGGGCAAATCTTCCAAACATTCTAACACTGGGAAGCGTCCGAACAAGGATGAAGGAAAGAAGCCGGAGGTCAAGAAACGCAAACTCTAAAAAAAGAAGGCTCCACAGACTCTGTACAAAGGGCACCTGAGGTAGATTGACGGAAGTGCCGGCTCAAGGCTGAAACGGTGGTGCTTGTTTAGAGGAAAAAGATTTTAATTAAGCCTTCGTGGGTTTTCTAATACCGCCAAAACCTTCAGAGTCGAACAGGGGAGGATGAACAGCTAGACATAGAACCACCTTCGACACTGGATCCTCCAGAAGAAGATCAGGGGGTGTTCTTTGACTATGAAGACTAAGAGACCACGGTCTTTGATGGACATGAACAACAGGAGGAGATCTGACATGATCTTGACACCGACTCTCCTGAGAAGAGCATTGACGCCTATCCCTCATTAGTCTCTCCTCCAGATGACCTGGCTATTACAACACGCTTGTCAAGAGAACAGCAGTGCAACTCAAGGAGGAAAAGGTTTCCTGTTTCCTATTAAGAGACACTGATGCCCTCGTAAGAGAGGAACTTGTATCTTCCCATGTTACAGAATATCGTCGACCAGAGGAAGGAGTCTTTTTGGGAGCATGCCACAGTGAAAACGGTGACACCATGTGTCGAAGACATACAAGCACTCCTTGCAGAATCGCATCTACATTAAGGGGAATGTTGCTGCGGATCATCATAGCCACAGCAAGGAACAGGGTGACACTCACATGAACAGGGCCCCGCCATACATGCAGAGTAAACTCCTAGAGCTGGTGAGGAGGAAGATTGAGAGAGATGCAGCAACTCTCTGGAGAATTTAAAACTCCAACATCCTTGTCAACCGCTATGCCCATCAAGAGAGGGACAAGCTAGAGAGACACATGCAGCTTCTCCCATAGGAGTATAAGAAAAGAGCTAATACTGTGATACAGGAAGGCAAGACCATCACCAACACCTGTCAGACGTTGGCTCTCGATGCGACAGAAACAACCAGCAGGCAGATGTGCACCAGAACAACCTTCAGAAAACACGCCTGGCTGAGAGTCTCAGGGTTCAAGACAGAGGTTAAAGCCTCATTCATTAATATGCCTTTCTCAGGCAACACCCTTTTGAGCCCAGCAGTGAATGTGGCACTGCAACAAATCAAGAAGGACAATGAAACTGGGCAGGCAATTGGAGCATTGCAATTCTGTGGATCCTTCACAGAGTGAGGCATGCCTGCCAGAAGACCACCATGTAGTGGAGGTTTCCAACATGGTGCAGCCCCTCCAAAACAAGGCTTTAGCCAAGCAACCACAACATAGGCTGTGTTCCAGCAATGGCAGTACTCTCCGAGATGGCCCTTTCGAGGGCGATGTCCATGCCCAAGGGGAGATGTACCAGCTAACAAGTGACTCCTTAAAGCCACACACTCAACACAACACCAGAGGGGAAGAATAGGATGATTCCTTCAAGAATGGGAGTCATCTCGAACAAGTGGATATTAAACATAATGAAACGCAGCATCAAACTCATCAAAATGCCCCCTTCGTTATCACCAAAAGAGAGCTACTAAAACTATGCAAGGAGATGAAGCTCATCAAAAAACAAGCCATAGAAACAATTCCCCCGAGAGAAGTCCGAAATGTGGGTTTACTCATCATACTGCCTCTTGCCAAAACAGGCTCAAACCTTAAGGCCAATCCTGGATCCCAGATACCTAAGCAAGTACATACAAACTCAATGCTTCAGCATGACAATGTTACAGGAGTTCATTCCACTCCTAAACAGTGAAGACTACATGTCCACAGTGGACTTGAATGACGCCTACTTGCATATCCCAATAATTCGCAAACAGACTGTACTTCAGATTAATCATAGACAAGGTACAATACCAGACCAAGGTACTACCCTTCAGCATAAAATCTGCACCAAGGGTTTTTACCAAATGCCTAGTGTTACTGGCTGTGCACCTCAACAGGCAGGGATCAATTTCTATTCATACATAGACGACTGCCTGGTGACACCAAAGACAATGTACCTGGTACCATCCCATCTCTATCAACCCCTGACCTTTCCTCCACTTGAGTCGCCCTGTGGCCCCTAAGGGTGCAATAAGGAGGTGGTATATGGTACTTTGGAGGAGGACCCTGCTGATGACGAGCACTGGTATGAGGAGCTGGGAGGTGCAGGTGGCCTTGACACCTCACCGGATACTGACATATTGTTCCCTACAGGCCATACTTCGGAGGTAGGTGTGTCATTCACCACTGTGATGTGCAGGGCTGCGGAGGTCCTAGACCTTCAACTTCCCGCTTTCAAAGGTAAAGTCAAATGTCTTGACTGAGGTGCTTCAGGCAGGGACAATCTCACCAGAACAGTGCGGCCCTTGAATGAAGCCCTCACCAACACACTCCTGGGGGCCTAGGCTAAACCATGCACAGGGGCTCCTGTGTACCTCAAGACTGCCCGATGGCAGCCTTCCTTTCCCTGCACCCCTTCCACAGAGAGCCTGGTGGTCCAGGTCTCCATGGCCCAAATCAACCCGATTTCGTTCCTTACCACACCCCCGGGTACAGAGTCCAAGAGACTGGATTTCTTTGTAAAGCGCACATTTTCATCCACCAGGCTTGTGATGCGATCAACGTACACCACATGCCTCTTGGGCCGCTTTTCCCATGTATTGTGGGGTTTGGTCATGCAGCTGCTTCCCATGCTGCCTGAGGAGGGCCGGGCCATCCTCAACCATACTTTACTGGACGGCAGGTATTCAGCTAAGTTCATTATACGATGTGGACTGGATACCATGGGCTCCCTTGGTAAGGCCATGGCATCTACAGTGGTGCTTTTGCTGCCACGCTTGGATACAGTCCACTAGGTTCTCTGGAATGTTCCATCATCCCTGATTGACAAGCCCTTTGATGGGTCCTGCCTGTTTGGCGAGAAGGCCGACACAGTGCATAAGCGCTTCCCCGAGAGCAGTCACCACCTGATTCTTTGGACTCTCCCTTTCTTCCTGCCTGCAACAACAGTTCTTTCATCTATACTGCAGCAGGGGCCATTTTTGGGCATCCACAGTACCAGCCCAAGCCAATACAACAGCTGGCCTAGTTCTTCAAGGGAAAGGGGCTGCAGAGCCTAAAGAGGATGTGTGAACCATGCCCAGCAAGCTGGCCAGTGCCCTGCCACCGTAGCTTCCAAGCCTCTGTAGTGTGCTCTCCAAACGGCACACGCACTCTGTGTGGGGCAGGATCAGAGATCACCTGTCCCAATGGTCCAACATCAGATCGGTGGGTGCTCCAGATAGTGCGAAAGCGGTACGCCCTACTATTGATGGACACCCCCTCCCCCCCAACACTTCCCACCATCTTAAGCATGGTTGACGGAGGACCATCTCACTTTACTCCGCCAGGAAGTGCAGGCCCTCTTGGCCAAGGGGGCCTGCAAGAGAGGGCCAGAGAGAGGCCATGGTTGCTATTTCTGCTACTTTCTGGTACTGAAGAAAGACTGAGGCCTCTGTCCCTTCTTAGACCTGTGCCATCTCAGTCAGTTACTCTAAAAAGAGAAGTTTTAAATGCTCATGTTTGCTCAGGTTCTGCTGGTCCTGGATCCCGGAGACTGACCTTGCACTGGCAGGATTATATAGGTGCCAATGTTCATGTCCCCTGCCTCCCTGCTTACAGACGTTGCATGTGGTTCATGGTGGGCTATGAGCACTTTCAATTTGCAGTGCTCCCTTTTGGCCTCACCAGTGCACCTCGGGTATTCACTAAGGTGATTGCGGTGGTTGCAGCACATCTGCTGAGGTCATGGGTTCCAGTCCACCCCTACCTCGACGACTGGGTGTTGAAGGCGTGCTTGCCCCAGACATTAGTCTCCCACCTCCAGAGTATAGTGAGCCACCTGCATTCGCTAGGGTTTTTCATCAACGGGCCGAATTCTCACATGACTCCCTCTCAGACACTCCCTTTCAGCAGAGCCATTCTGGGCACAGTGCAGTTTGCAGCCTATACTCTGGAACGGTAAGTCCAGCATATTCCGGTTATGATACCAATGTTTCAGCCTCTATCCTAGATTTCAGTGAGGCTGGCTCTGAGACTGCTGTGCCTCACCGCCTGCTGCAGGTAAAACATGCCTGAAGTCCCAGTGGGCACAGCATCAGGGGAATCTCTCTGACCTGCTTCAGATATCGGAGAGCACTGCAAAAGACCTGCAGTGGTGGCTTATCAACTGTGATTGGTTGAGTGGCAGACCCCTATCCCAGTGACATATTCGTCACTTCTGGGTTGGAGTAGCCATCTGGGAGAGATGGAGATCAGAGGACTTTAGTCTCCTGTGGAGTCCCAGCTCTACATCAATTTGTTGGATCTGAGAGCGATCCATCTGGCACGGAAAGCCTTACTACCGTCCATCAAAGGCAGCTGGTTCAGGTGTTCACAGCCATGTGGTATTGTACGAAGCAGGGCGGAGTGGGGTCGTGGGCCCTGTGTCAAGGGGCTCTGCGCCTCTGGAACTGGCTTGAGCACCAGAACATTTTCCTGGTTGTTCAGCACCTGGCGGGCTCTTTGAACGCCATGGTGGACAAGCTCAGCCGGAGGTGCCTGGCGAACCACAAATGTGGCATCTACATCCGGAGGAAGCACACTCACTTTTTAAGAAGTGTGGGGAGCCTTGGTTCGATCAGTTTGCCACCGCTGAGAATACGTAATGTCATTGCTTCTGCGCGTTGGAGTTTCCAAGGTACCTCTTGCTCAGAGATGCATTTTATCTCAAGTGGAGTTCAGGACTCCTGTACACCTTTCCTCCCACTACTACCCTGAGTTCTCAAGATTCTAACCGACCGGGCCCAAGTCATCCTAGTGGCTCTGGATTAGGCTCAGAGGTTGTGCTACCCAGATCTCCTGAGCTTGAGCATTGCTCCTCCTCTCAGGTTGCCCCTACAGGAGGACCTTGTGTCGCAGCAACAGGGCAAGTGCTGTGCCCAAACCTGCATACCCTTCAGCTTCATGCGTAGAGATGGAGAGGTCCTAGTTGAGGGTGTTTGATCTTCCTCTCAAAGTTTGTGATGTCATCTTGGCAACCAGGCGTCCTTCTACCAATTCCATCTACGCTTGCTGTTGGGAAACGCTTGTGGTATGGTGTTCCACACACCAGGTGGATCCCCTTTCTACACCTCTGTCTGAGGTTGTGATTTTGTTCTTTCCCTTGCCCAACAAGGCCTTGCTTTGGGCACTATCAAAGATTATTTGTAGGCCATCTCGGACTTCCTGTGGCTGCCAAATCAACCTTCCCTCTTGGGTTCACAGTTTGTAACTCGTTTCCTAAAAGGTTTACAGCATCTTTTTTCCTCCTGCTTCATTTGTTATGTCCCAGTGGGATCTAAACCTTGTTTTGACGTTTCTAATGTGTACTCCTTTTGAGCTGCTCCATTCTTGTCCTTTACAGCTCCTCACCATTAAGACTGCTTTTCAGGTGGCCATTACCTCGGCCAGGAGGGTCAGCGAGCTTCAAGCTCTGTGTATGGACCCTCTATAGGCCATGTTTTTCACAGAGAAGCTGGTCCTCCGAACAGGTGCCTCTTTCCTCCTGCAAGTGGTCACCATCTTTCATGTTGGCCAGAGTATCACTATGCCCGCTTTCTCTGCCCTGCTTCACCCTTCCAAGGAAGAGGAGAGACTCCATTGACTAGACCCTAAATGACCTCTCCACTGTAATATTGATCGCACCAAGTCCCACAGATTGGACGATCAGCTCTTCATCCGGTTTGATGGGGCAAAGAAGGGCAAGGTCGTTCAAAAGTGCATCATCTCCCAGTGAATTGTGATTTGTATCAAAATCTGCTGAGCACTGGTGAAGAAATGGCTACCTGATGGGCTTGATGTCCATTCCACCAGGGCTAAAGCCGCCACTACTGCGTTAGCATGCAAGGTCCCCATCCTGGACATCTTTCAGGCAGCCATGTGGGCATCATTGCACACGTTTACCAAACACTACTGCCTTGACAGCCAGGTCCGGCGTGATGAGCATTTTGCCCATTCAGTCTTCCAGGAATTTTTGTCTAGGCCAGTGGTTCCCAAACTGTGCGCCGCGGCACCCCGGTGCGCCGTGATGAGAAGCCAGGGGCGCCGCGCCGCACAATTTGGGAAATTAGGGCCTAAGACGAAGGATGCGAGCTGTGTTAGATGCAAAGATTTTATATGAAACCGAGGTCCTCGCGTGCGCAGCTTTTCGTGCTAGACAGGATGTAGAAGCGGACAGCGGGGGCGCTTTTCACACTTCGTTGCGGTTTTGCTAATGTTGGCTAAAGTTCTGTAGCTGCCTCAGAGGAGCCCTTTCACCAAACTGCCCCTCCAAAGCAGTGTGGGGGCAGACTATGGCAGGAGATTTGCCCTATTCTAAGTGACCAGAAATGTGCATTGGTACATGCAACTGTTTCTGTGTTTTTCTCCACTTAGATTGTGCATGTGACATCCTTAGGGCCTAGAAAGCTAACTGTTTGAATGGTAATGCTATTAAATGTGTTCTTCATCGCCATATTTAATACATAACTGCATTTTGACATTAGTTGTGTCAACAAAACAGCACTGTAAACTTTCTACCCTAAAGAGCCATGTGTAGTGATTACAGCTACGTGGCCATCCTGCCTTGTACAGATCTGACATGGAAGGATGCAGAAATAGTTATATTTGCTTGCCTTCTGTACATTTGTGCAAAAAGGGCATTGTTGGTGTTCTGAAGTAACAACATAAGACCTGCGCAGGAGTGCCCCTCCTCTCATAATAGGGAATCATTGGAGGCCTGGATTAAGAGGGGAGGGTGGGGGGCACACAATGGGATTGGCTGCTGAGGGCACCTGCCAAAGAGCCAATATCTGACTGCAGATCCTACAGCTCTGTAAACTATCCAGGGGCACTTGCAATGGCTTAGTACAGTGGTTCCCAAACTGTGCGCCGCGGCACCCCGGTGCGCCGTGATGAGAAGCCAGGGGCGCCGCGCCGCCGCGGCGCACAATTTGGGAAATTGGGAAATTGCAGCTGCAGCGCAATATGCGTGGGGGTTGAAATTCCACCTTCACAATGGTTTGGCCCAAGAGCGCCGTACTGCCGCCTTACACATACGTGCGTGCGTACGTACGCGTTGTGCGTGCTTTTAGGTGCGTAGTCTCCGACTCTCCGTCGTAGTGGCATACGCAGCTCGTAGCGTTGTTGCTGCCTGCCGTGTTTGGCCGCCGTGTTTGGCCGCCGTGTTGTGCCTCGCCTCGTGGGACCCTCGACAAGGAAATCGGTAAGCCTAAAATACATTTATACAGGCAGAAGCCTATAAAATATGCCTTTGGGCATCTCTGCATATCACAAATGCACCGGGAGTTGCCCCAGAGAAAAAGAGGTTGAATACAAACAAATAGTAATACGTCGGTTATTGACCAGACATACATCACCTATGATGCCCGTCTTTATGCAGGTAAGCAAGGGGGAAGCCTTCCTCTCCTCCATAATCACTTGGAGAGCTGTGAGAGGAGTGACGAAAATGGGTGAAGGCTTGAAATCCATTTGCATGAGACAGGATGCAACTGTAAACAGCGATACAATCTTTAATAGTCTTGATCTCACAGAAAAATAGAGGCCAAATTGCCACAAATCTTGGGAGGGGAAGCAGTCATTTTCACACCGGGTAGATTGATGAGACTGAAACTGCCTGGAAAAGAGTAGTCGAGGAGTTAGAGACCTGAGAAATAGAGCTTGAAATAAAAGAGGTATTAGTAGCAATAGGAGACAATTTTTAATGCATGTATTGTTGAAATTTCCATGGTGCTTTAGAACCTGACGTGTGTGTGTGTGTGTGTGTGTGTGTGTGTGTGTGTGCATGTGCGCACCTATACAAGTTTGTGCTTTGCTAAATGCAAAAAAAAATTTGTTACACGGGTTGCAGACCTATTTGTCTTTCCATGGCCTTTACCGGATGTGCCTACCTCCACCCTGCCCTACTCTAAAGAAAGATGCTTTGCTGTTTAGCAGATCATTCGAGTTGTTTTCTTTAGCACTATATACTTCATGCTGGTGGGTTCAAGGAACATGAGCAAACACAGAGGTGAAACTAAGGGCCTCATTTCGAGTCTGGAAGAGCAGGAGCACCACCATAACTCTGTTATCTTCTTATTTTGTTACACATATGATTATAATACCTTCATTGCATCCCAATTAATTTAAGGAAGACAACAGGAAGTACTCCCGAGGTCAGGCTTTGATCCCCCGCACCCGCCTCCGGTAAAAAAATGGTGGGGAGCCACGGCCAACTGCCAATTAGGTCAAGGGAGACACAGGGCAAAAAAGTTTGGGAACCACTGGTCTAGGCTATTCACAGTACCACCTCCGGGGAGGTAATGCTGGTGTATCTATTCTAAGGTGAGGAATCTGCAGCTAGAAGTCTATATCAGATGGGCAAGTTATTTACCTTCGGTAGCACCTTATCTGGGAGATACTCTAACCATATTCCTCACTGACCCTCCCATGCTCCCCGCTCTGCGAACTGGACTCTTTTCCAAAAGATCAGATTTTGCACACTGGTCACCACTGGTACATTGGGTTTAATTTAGCTCCACATTTTTGGCGTGGAAACAAAAAACTGATGTCAGCACGTCGGGGTGGCGCTCATTAAGGCAGTGCGACAGTACTTCTGATTTGAACGGCATCGTCGCAGAGCCGATTGATGCCACCTACCTGCACTCTGAGGTACTTCTCAAGATGTTCCGGATCCAGTATGACGCCTCAGGGATATTCTAAGGTGAAGAATCTGCGGTTATCAGATAAGGCATTTTCCGAAGGTAAGTAACTTGTCCATTAGTTTGTCCCAGGGGCCCTCTCAATGACTGTCCAGTGTAAAATATCTTTGGAATGAACCATTTGTTTAGTATGAGATACTAATTTTGTGGGTAACTTTCCTGATTTTAATGTTACTGTGATGTTCAATGATGCATGTCTTTTCTTCCAACTTCTCATGCCAATGTATTGTAGTATGCAAGTGCCCAAATACAGGTAAATTACTGAATCTGTGCTGCTATTGGTCTGAGATCTTTGCTACCCGGGCACAGGAGAGGCCCAGATCAAGGGAACTAGTATGTTTAGAGTACTTGCAAACAGTGCAGTTCCCATAAGGAAAATTGCCAACCACATCTGGTAAAGACCACAGTGTCTTTTGAAGGTCAGGGGCCACTGCTTTCTGGGGTTTTGTATGGATCAACATGCCATGTAGATTATTCCCTATTTGGAGAAGCACAAACGTTTTTCTAGAGAGATCGGGCGTGCATTTCGAATGCTCCAATCTTTTTCAATAATTTTTTTGCAAATTAAGGAAAATGTTGTGATACAGGTGATTCTATCAATGAGGTCTTTGATGCGAGTCTCAAGTATCCCTAGTATAAATCTGTGCACCTTTATAGGATTTTTTTATTTAATGATTTAATGATTCTATTATGACATAATTTCTCAGCCAAAGTTTTACGTTATGCATAAAAGGTTATTAAGTCAAAGCAGTTTCTCCTAATTCTTAAAATGTGTCCTAGGGGAGCTGATCTCTGAAGGCCTTTGGATGATGGCTGTCATAGAGTAGTAGGATTTTTTTTTTTTTATCAGTGTTTCCTATAAACTTAACTGATACGTTTCCTCTGAACTGAGTTTATCATGGGATACAAAAATGGTATTTCGACTGTACTAAGGTTTTGAGTGAAATCTAAGTGATGGTCGGTATTGTTGAGCCAATGTATAAAGCTTTCATCTGTAGCAGTAGCACCCTCCAAGATTGTGTCATTGATGTACCTTTTCCAAGTTAATATATTCATCGCAAAAGGGTTGATTTCATCATAGATATATATTTTGTTTTAAGTCATGTTATGTTTATTTGTATAGCGCATGGCTACCCGAAGGCGTCCCAGCGCTAGCAGGGAGAAGGTGAGGTCACAGCAGCTTAATAGGTGGGGTTTTGAAAAAGTCATGTACACTCATGCTAAGCTGGGTGCTAATGCAAAGAATCTTCTTTTCAGCTCTTCCAATGCGGATTCAGAGAGTGGTTCCTCAGGCCTGTCTTGACATTTATGTAGATGGAACAGTGTGCTTTTTGATAATGTGCTCGTAGTTCAAACCCGGTCGGTCCTGTGGGTCCTGTGGATGGCAGCTGTTGGCCACAGACTCTCATACGCTTTGTATGTGGTGCCTCAGGGAGAACCATTACTCTGAGGAGTGCAACTCCTTTTGCCAACTTCGCCCAAAGGCGTTGCGGGAATGCTGCATGAAGCTTTTGGCGGCGCGGTTGTCGCAGGCTCCGCAATGTCTGTGGTATTATTCTCGCTCCAGAGAAAGCTTGAGAGCCCGATCCAGAAGTCCTTCCCAAGGGCATCCTTCGACCTTGACGTCTAAAGGTAAGTTGAGATGCAAGCAGTGAAAATCACTCCATTCTGCGACTTCGCCGTGTACGCTCTGCATCTCTGTTGATCCTTCCTGGCCTCTGGTGAGGAGTTGGGGCAAAAGTCTACCCCGCGCCTCCCTACCTTGCCTGGAGCCAGAGCGACTCTGGACCAGATGTGGGAGTATTATTCCTCTCTACGTGTCATCTTTGGGTCTCCTCCCTCTGGTGTGCTTTTCAGCCACAAGCAGGTCAGAGGAGCCTTGACTGAATCCACGCTGGCGGGGTCGCCCTCGGCTTCAGTTAGACCCATGGAATCCGTAGTCGGATCAATGTCTGCTCCAGTGCACAGCCCTTCAGGGTTCCCACCTGCGATGCCAGTGCCCGATCAGCCAACTTCAACATCGGTGGGCCGATTGACGCTTCACCATCTCTCCTCTCCAATGCTGGACCGAGTCGCCACATTGATGCCGGACGGCATCGCCACATCTACACCAGACGGCTTCAGGGGTCGGTGCCAGAGGTGCAGTTCACCTCGGACACCTGTCCTACTTCTGAAGAGCCCTTTACTGTTTTTCCTCCGGGAGAAAAGGTTTTTGGAGGAGAAGAGACCTTGTTTAGTCACCACTGATCCATTAATTGGTGTGCTTCATCAGGGTCAAACAGGTTGAGCCTGTGCTTCCCTACAGCGAAGCCTTATATGATATTTTGTTGGGCTCCTGGGCTAAGCCCACTACGGGGGCCTCTGTGGACCGGTCTATAGCACTTAGACACCGCCCTGCCCCCAGGGACCCTGCCTGCCTTCTATGGCAGCCTACTCTGCACGGTTTTGTGGTGGAGGCCGCTACAGCCTCCTAAGCGCCCTTCCTAACGTACCTCCGGACAGGGAGTCCAGGAGTCTCGACAATTATAGTAGGTATATTTTCTCTACCACCAGTTCAGCCTTGTGGTCAGTTAATACCGCTTGTGTTCTGGTCGATTTTCTCAGTGAGGTGGGATTTGGTCATGCACCTGCTACCCTCATTTCGGGATGAGACCCTGAATGATCTTACCCAGATACTCCACGATGGGCAACAAGCAGCTAAATTGCTGATACGATGTGGTATGGATACCACAGACTATGTAGGGCGAGTCATGTCTCTTTCAGTGGCACTCCGCCACCATGCCTGGCTACGCAACTCTGGTTTTCTGAAAGCTGTTTAAGCCACTTTGATAGACATGCCTCAATGGTGTACATCTCTTTGGCACTGAGGCCGATTCTGCATTTCAGCGTTTTTCAGACAGTCGGGGTGGAACAGAATCTTAGCTCTGTTTTTCTATACCGTCTGTTTACCTACTTCCTCCCGTACTAGACTTGTACGGAGGACGTTCCTCTTTGATTTCTTTCACATATTAGCCATTCTAGGGCACATCCCATTTTTTTTTTTATATAATCTTTTCAAAGGGCCTATTCAACCTACTGGTGGCACCCGGTGAGGTGTTCCTGCCTTCTGCAGGTATTCTTCTTTCTTAAACTGTCACTGACAGGCTATGGTTCCCATTTTCTGGGATGTATATTACTTTGTGGCCATATGTGGGTTTCAATGCCTATTGCTACAGGGTGGTGTTCTTTTCTGAAGATGGTTTTTCTTCCCAAGTTCTGTTTCTATACAGGGTATTTTGCTTGCATTGTGCAGATGCACTGTTGTTTTGTTCCTTGTTCTACGGGGACCATGTTCTGTATGCCTTATAGGCATTCTTTCATATGGTTCTGGCACTTTAGTTTCCCTTATGGGGACGTCAATTTATGTATCTCTGGAAAGATGGTGCAAGGGTTTCTGCCTTGCATCAGTGCCCCCCTCTCCTTTTTTGTCGGGTGCATCTATCTTCACCATGGGCATTCCTTAAACTCTATCTGGCGTCCTTCTTTCCCTAGCAAAAGATATAGGACGGGTGGCTTAGTCCTTGGCCTACAGTATATTGTCTGCTTCTGGCCTAGGCAGTGTTCCCACTTAGGTCCTTTTTCAGTGCGTTTTGGCACTTACTTTGCTGCTCTCGCTGTGTATTGGCAAGAATCGCTCCTGCCATTGATCCCTTGTTGAGGTATCTTATCCATATTTCGGCTATAGGTGGCTTACACTCACAACTCGATTCTCCTGTGCCACCATCTTGCTGTCTTTACTCTGCTTTATCCCTGCGAGACCCGGTTTTTACTTTTTGCTTTGGGGAAATGCCTTGTACCTTTGTTCCCACAGGCAACATTTCTATGACAGTTCAGATACCAACCATGGCATTTAGTTACTGAAATGGTTGTTCTTCAGATGTCGCCACCTACCCCCTTTTTCGGTGTTCGTGGCTGTTCTCCTCTTAAGTTCCCTTCTCAAACGCTTGTTCCTTGAACATTATGGTTCCATCTCTCTTGGGATTGGCTCACAAGGAGGCTTGGTACTCCCTTCAGATTCTTTTCCTGAGAGTTCCTCTCACTCCTCACAGGACGTCATAAGGTTTCTAACCCTCTGGGGTTAGTTATACCACTTCTACCTTATTTTGCGGATTCCTTCTGCTTGAAGGATTCTCTATCTCTTTCTTCTTCTGTCCTTCTCTTCCTTTGGAAGATGCTGGGTCTTTTCTCCTCCCTTGTCGTGGTTTAATGAAGGTTTTTTTGCTATACTTAGACTATACTTTCCAGTCATTTTTCTGGGTCCTGTCTCCTGTAGAAACATTCCTTCCTGGCTTCAACATTTATTCTGCTTGTATGCACTGCAACTCTGTTGCTTCCGTTTTTTTTCTCATACTGGTATTTTGTTTTCGGACTTCCACTTCCGTGTGGGCCTTTTCCCTACATGACTATGTACTCTATCTCTTATCCGATGCTTGTCAGGTCCTGCTCTGTCTGATATCTTTTTCTATCGGATTTGAGGCTAGTTATCTGTCTAGGCCTTCCGTGCGTTGGCCTTCGTTTCAACTTAAACTTTTCTAGACCCCGGTGGTGGTCTTCCCTTATCTAGTCTAGCAGGGTTTTCACACCTGCTTTTTTTCTTTCATGATCATCTTTCAACCGCCTGATTATAGCCATATCAGTCAATAGAGTTGTTTTCATGTTTTGATTGCCATTATTTTTCTGGGATGTGTGATGTCCTCTTCTCCTTCTATCTTCTTACACAGTATCATGTTGCTGGTTACTCAACTCGGTCCTCGTATATCTGTCTATAATTTTGACAGCTTCAATCTATGGCCGAAGTATGTGTGTAATTATATATCTTTTTATTATGCTGAATTTTTTCAAAGGGCTTGCGTATCTGCTTACGTAACTGCACCTTATTTTGTGTTCCAGTGGGACCTTAACTTGGTTGTTGCATATGCAATTGTTTATTCTTTTCTTCTCTGTGGCTTCTACGTTAGATAGTCCCAGAGGGTTACCTTTTCTCTGGAAGTGTTTTCTCGGAACAAGAATGGTCTATACCAATAGTTGTTGTTGTTCTTGCAGTACTTCTGTTGAAGCATTGATTGGAGCTCTCTCCATCATTGATGTATTCTGAGATTTTCTTTTCCCTGTGTTTCTCAGGGCAGGTTTATATCGCATACTTGTTTTCTACGACATGGAGCTCTGGCTCAGTGGCATTGGCTGTTGCTCTTGGTCCTTCAGCCTTGTCAAACCATGGTTCAGATACCATCAAGGGAACTGCGTAGTATTTGTTTCTATGGAACGTTGTCTTCTGACATTTCTTTATTCCTCTACCAGGGGTAATGTTTTCTTCATGCTTTTTAATGTCATACTGACTTCCATTCCCTACGAACTTTAAAACAGTCCTTCTGGTGAGATGTCTCCCTTTCCTCACCTATATTCCTAACAGCCCGGTCACTCTGTCTTGTTACAGACCGGCTAGTCCTATTCAGGGATCTTTCGTGGGATCCATTCGCAGACCCTCCTCTGGGCATGGTATTGCTTGGGCATCTAATTCAAAGGTAAGGAATCTGCGGCTAGATGTCTCTATCAATGAATAAGTTACCGTTGGTAACGCCTTATCTAGCTGCAAATTCATTATCGACCCTCCCATCCTCCCCGTTCTGTGAACTGGTTTCTCCTTTTACCTACAAGATCACTTTCTAGGCATTCTAATTTCTTTCATTAAGACTTAGTAATTGTTTTGACATAAAGATGACTTTTTTGGGGCACGCTGTTTCTATAGGCAGTTTCTTTAAGTGGCTCTGCATTTTTGGCACGGAAAATAGTAACGGAAAAACTGACATCAGCACTTCAGGGGAGAGCTTAGAATGGACTACGTCGACGTCACATCCGATGAACGATGTCGCTACAGTGTCGTTTGATGCTCTCTACCAACGCGCAGTGGTTCTGCTGTAAAAAAAAAAAAAAAATCCGGATCCAGTCTGGCGCCTGGGGAGAATTCAAGGGCAAGGAATCTGCGGCTAGATCCTGACTCTACCAGATAAGACGTTAGCAAAGGTAAGTAAGTTATTAATTATGAACGCAGCCTATTTGGAGCACGTAATGGGGTTATTTATTTAGGATGGTGCACACCTATAAACTCGATAAACCCACTCTGATTAGTTCAAAACATAGTTCTTAGAGAATCGCTGTTCAACATCTGGTAGCTATGGCACAAGCAGCAACCAATCCCTAGAGAGCTGTGTGCTAAGTTCAAGCAGTACCAGCAATTTCAAAGTATAGAATACCACACAATAAATTCCCCTAAACCAATCTAGAAAAATTGAATGAACAAAAAGACACCAAGATCATGAAAATGGTTTAAGAGGAACTAGTGATATGGTTTTATAGAGTTATAAGGCCAAAAAGGCCTAGAAAGAAGTCGACCACTACAGAAAAAAACAGTCCGTGATGGACATGGAACCTAGGCACAATTTCAGTCCTACCGTATTGGAGTGGAGGTTGGATACACCAAGTGGGTTGTTCCCGACAGAGATTTTACTTTCAGACTTGGTCTCCAACTGGTTGGAAATGTTCTACTGGTAAGTCCTGCTGGTCCTAGCTCCTCAGGGGATGTTTCTTCTGGGCACCAGTTCTCTCTCCAGCCAGGTCTCCTGCAGGATCTAGTCCTCTTTAGTCAGCAGGGTCCTCTTGGAGCCAGGAGTCCTTCTGCTTTTTGTCTTTCTGAAGCAGGTAAACAGGAGGCCAACCACTAGATCCTTAGAGTGCAATTCCGGTTCCTGTGTGCCAGCAGAATGTAGGAGTCCTGTGTGAGTCTTCTTCCAGCAGGAGTCAGAAGTTGGAATTCTTCTTAAATCAGGCTCTCCTTCTTCAGATGGAGCCTTCTAAGTTCTGCCCTTAGGAGGTGGTGGTAGAGCTGCTGAATATATCCTGTGTTCTAGCCAGTGACTGAAGAAAGTCCACTACCCAATACTATTTTCTTGCAGTCCCCCCCCCCCCACCAGTGCTTCCTCTTTGCCTTACTGAATATTTATCTGGGATCCCCTGTTTTAACATGGCAGAACCCAACTGCCATCAGGCAGACCTGTCCTTAGCTTCTTGGTCACCCCCCTCCCTACCTGCCAGGACCTAAACAGGTTTTCCCTCCTACTGTGGTTGGAGCCTCACTGTCTAGGTGGGGCTTGGGAGTGAATAGGAGAAGTTCTTCTTGGCATCTCCAGGTCAAATGATGTAGTGCTAAAGTTGCCATTTGTTCTGAAAACTGCTTCCGTCCACTCCCAGATAGCTAATCTCTACTAAATGGTCAGCAGCTAGCACCCATTGACCTTCCTGTCCCCAGAGGCAGGCCATTGTTCTCCCTACTAAAGTTGTTAACTCTCCCAGCCAAGGATGTGTAATCCAGGTCTGGAGATGTGATGAGTGGCAGAACTGCTTTTAAGCCAGTTCTGGTTCTGACAGCCCATTGGCAATTTTTACAAAGTTACTTCCATAAGTTATCAAAATAGCAAAAAAACTCTGAAGCATTTATATAGCCATTTCATAACTGGAGTTGGAAAATTAAGAGTTTAATCCCACCTAGACCTTTTGAGGAAAAGTCTAGTCAGGCCTACACAGTGAAAAGCAGTTTGCCTTTTATTTCATTGTGAAGGCACACTAACCCCGATATGTAAAGGTGCCCTATTTTTATATATCGGGACCCTGCGCTGTGGACTTGTAAGGTATACTTTAGGAGTTACTTGTGCACATATAAAAATAGGGCTTTCTTACATGGCAACTGCATTTTTCCTTGCCATGTGTCATTGCTGTGCATTTATATTTAAGCCATGCCAGAGTACAGTGGTGCTTCTGTGACAGACCTATTTTTGCCACATATGTGGGTCAAGTAGATTTACACTGCAGCCCGCTAATGACATTTAACTTTCCAGGCCATAGGTACACTTTAGGCACTATTTACAATTGACTTTATAGGGGCATTAAATAGGAATTCCAATGTACAGCACGTGTTTTGGAGGGGAAGCACAGGCACTTTACTACTGTTTAGAAGTGACAAAGCCTTAAAGCCAGCAAAAATAGGTTCCAGAAAAAGGAGAAAATTCTTCGGTGACTATGCAGAAAAGGCAGATTTGCTCCAAGCAGTTTGTAGAAGCCTTGCCTACTCTAGCGCATATCTTATTTGCACTAGAACATCTACTTCAATGAGTCCGTGATATATGGTGTACACACAGTGACTACCTTCCTGATGGGCTACTAGAGTATCAGCACGAAGTATCTGTTCTGTGTTCAAGAGTAAGGTTCGGATGTCGCCATCACCTGCGTTAATGGGGCCTCGCCAGTATATCTGTTAGAATGTATATGAATGCAAGGTGTGGAGATGCATGAAGGCTTACAGGTAGCCTTAATTCCAGAATCTCCATGTAGTACGCTCACCAGGAACGGTTTTAAAATGAATTCTCCTGTCTGGAGCACCCTTGAACATCTGATGCTCCTTTTTCCCAATTAGCCCATTCCTACTACAACCCTCTACTAAGGTACCATAGCATTGTGCGCACTTCAAAGATAAACATTTTTTTATGCATCTGTTACCTTTGGGTACAAGTGGCTACATATGGGCCTGGACAGGGAAAATAAATTAACTTAAGTCTAATATTTACGCAACCATTTACTTATAAAGATAGAACCACTTAAAGACAGCCCTCCTTTTGTTTGAAGAAGGCCTCCTGTACCAAATGAACCAAATGCAAAAGGAACAGGAGCACCATGGAAACATGTGGGTCACAGCTTTGGTGTTCAAAAGGTGACCAGAATTATGCTGAGATGATTCTATTGACCAGTGGTTCTGGCTGATGTCCAGAGACACAGGGCAGCGTGTAAGATTTGTCAGAAATGTTGCCCAAAGAAAATCCTGTTAGCAAGCTTCCAACTGCTCCCCATCATTGAAGTGTCTGTCAACTGTATAGCTTGGATTTAGTGAGCCCTCTAAACTGTCCAAAAGAGGGTATACAGCTATATTGGTAGTCCAAGGATTGCAACCGCACTCCAGAGTATTTTTGTTTGATTTTCCGCAGAAAATGGACCAGGGGCTGGTTTTTTCCTCAAGTAATAAAGAAGATTTAATGTGCACTATGAATGAAAGCCATTTAAATCACCCATTTCCACCCATAAACAGACGGTCTTGTTGAAAGGGTCAATCAAACCTTCAAGGGGTTATTAATGAAAAATGTGACACCCAACCGTGGCCCCTTTGAAGACCTGCTACTTTACTTTTATTTGCTCTCAAAGCTATTAATGCTCCTGAGGCCTTAATCCTTCTTGTTAGTACCTGGTGGGCAACTCATGAAGTCTTACAAATGTTGAATTTAAAATTGGAAAAGTAAGGAGCATGCTGTGAAACTACCTGTTCTTTTGCACCCGGAAAAATAGGACTTGAATACAGGGGTTGTGGCGAGATCAATGTTGCACTGATATGTGTAATCGGCTAGCATGGGCTGGTCTGTAAACAATGTTATGAATGTTATAAAACCTAGTAAATATGATTTAAAAAATACTACCTGTTCTTTTGTTCAATTACAACACGAAAGAATTGAACGAGTGTCCTTTGGTCTGAGAACCTATAAAGTCAGCCAAGTGAAGCAAGCATTATGATTGTTGAGCTAAGATCGGTAACTTTCAAGTAAGAGGCAAGATATTGTTTTTTTTTGCCTAGTTCCTCAAGCTGTTAGCCCTAACAGAAGAGTTCACCAGATAATGGAATTCACATATGGTCTTCGTACCGAAGCGAGTTGGAAGTCTACACATTTGCATAAATCTCTGAACTAAATGCGATTGGCAACTGATAGTTATCTAATGCCAAAATGTTGCCAACCTGGGCAAAAGCTTGTTATCGCTTGGCCAGAGACCAGACCTGGAGATGTTGACAAAGTCCTTCTCCCTTTTGAAGATTGAAAACAACTGTATTTGACATTCCATATGGCCTCTTCCACTTTAGAACCAAGTCCTTTGGCTCACATGGTACACGTCAACTTTACAATGCTTAAAGAGCGTTTCAGGACCATTAGGGCTATGTGGCAGCCTAATCATATAGTATCATCCTCTTGAGTCCTTCCTAGGACGACTGTCTGTCTGACTAACCCAAGTATGCTTGGCCGTGCAAGAAAGTGGTTATGTCCAACCTCTAACCTCAGTGTAAGAGAGTGCAGGCCATTTTGCTGACCCTGAGATCCCAAATGTAAAAAAGATGTTAAAGCTTTTGTGGAGCTTGTTGAATACTATGGACGGCTTATACTAAATATATTTGATCAAGTTACAGCCTTAATCTGTTACTCTGAATAGATGCGCCAAAATGGGTCCTTTGGACTACTGGGGCAGAAGAGGGATTTTGAAATTTACAGCATGCCCTATGGAAAGACCTTGTGCTAATCACACCTGATTTTTCTCTATCTTTTCTTTTGCTGATGGATGCTTCGGCCAAGGATCTGTCTATCGTTCTCTCACAAGTTCTCAACCATTCCAAATAGCCCATTCTCTACCAGTCTGGAACTCTTGGCACATAAGTCTTACTCCATCACTGTAAAGCTATATCTCGCATGCAGTTGGGCGATTAACTATCTCCCTTGATATCTAGCAGGCCGGACATTTGAACTCCTTACTGACCATGCTCCCTTGGTTTGGTTGCCCCTTCACAAGCATACCAAATCCAGGATCCTCCCATTTGTTCGTTCTAGAGCCTTACGTATTGACTGTCAATTAGGAAGTTTGATGTTGACTTTTTTCTCTTTCTTCTGGGGACTCTTCTTTTTCCAGATTAAGGTTAGTCGTGTGGGAACTAGTGTAGTGCCTGGAGTGAAGTCTGCTCTCATGGCACTGCTCTGTCTATCTTAACTGAGGCAACATACGTGGTAGAGGACTGAGGCCACAATACTGGGGGTGGTAAGCTGAGCGACATAGCCCAGGGCGCTTGATGGGTATGGTGCGGGGTCTGCGGAAGGCTGTGAGTGTGAGTTCTTGGTGCACGGCTCTGACAGGTGGGAAGAAGGCACAGATTATGAGTCACGGGTCCATATGACTACTGTACTCAAAGGTGGGGCTAATCATATTCAGCGTAAAAGAAAGAGTCTGATATTGGCCAGCCCATAACTCTACCCCAGTTGGTTGCCACACCCCTACGTGAAGAACAGAAGTACAGCCCTTCTTCAGGAGTCCCACCTCCAAATAACCACTGTCCGTTAACTCGCATATTAGATATACGGAAGGAGGCACAGCCGAAATGGAGGGGGTGTCCTCCTTGTGAGAAGCACTGGAGACTGCCATGGTAGTTTTTTGTTCCAGGTCAGTCAATAGAGACCGTAGAACCCAACAACTTTCTTTTTCCCAGGATATCCACGGGGTGAAGGAACAAAACTTGGCGGGTTTGCAGGAGGAGTTTCTCCATGAGGAAGAATATTATCAGATGAAAAAAACTAAATTTATGCATGCTTAAATGGACACCATGTACAATTATGAAGGCAAACATGCTTCCACGTTGTTATAAATAGGAATAATTAAAAAAAATCAGTATTCTCTTATAAACCTCTGACTTCTGCAGCTTCCCAGAGTACTCCTCGAATTCTTTGTGAGTTCCGAAAAATAAATCTGAAATTTACTCCACATGTAGGAGTAAATTAAGAAGAGTACATTTCCAACTTTTTGTAAACTGGGCCCTTGTACATTGTCCTCTTTTCCAAGGGTAGTGTTGTGAATCGAGGGCATAATGATGACCCCCAGACTGATGAATACATATATATTCTTTGTTTTTTGCGCTACTCCTCTTTGGAGTGGCCCCAGTGGTGGCTCGCAGAGGGAATGCTGCGGGCGGTGGGGGAGGGGCAGGGTGGGGGGGTAGTGGACTCCGACATACAGCGGAACGGAGTAAAGTAAATAAATAAATAAAACAATTTACCTTGCGCACGCTGCATCACTGAGTTAGCGATGCAGTGCGCGCAAGGTAAATTGTTTTATTTATTTATTTACTTTACTCCGTTCCGCCGTATGTCGGAGTCCATTACCCCCCCCACTCTGCCCCTGCCCGGCCGCACAGCCCCGCAGCACTCCCTCTGCGAGCCGCCACTGAGTGGCCCCTCAAACATTCCCCGTTTTGGAGATGAGGAATTTCAATTTTACTTCTGCTCTAGTAATTATTGGGCCGTACTAGCATACTATGCAGTATCAGAGGTGGTACTAATTTACAAATAGAGGTCTGAATCATCGCCTTTTTCTGAGGGTACTTGTGTTTTACTTAAGTCAAAGGTCTGAATTAATCCTGAATCTTTGGTCCTCATTCCTAAAGCATTATTCTGTGAGCAGTTGTGTCTTACTACAGAACTGGTTGTGACTTACGACGGTTCAGGAGTAAGATGTGCTTACTCATGGACTTGTTTTACAAAGTTTTTTTTGCATGTATGAATATCTTACTGCAGGGGTCTATAAGCAGATTACACCCAAGGCTGGGGTAAGGAAGACACAAGTCCTCGCATACTTTATGAATCAGCCTAAAATCAGAGTAATAGTTGCCACCTAAGAAAGGAGTAAAACAAACCCACTTACTCGCAGCAAAAAGCTTTGTTCGCCTCCACTGCAGCTCTTGGGTGGGTACTTGGTTCTAATGTGTTAAAAGGACGCAAGGCATTTGGGAACTATGTAGAAGGAGAAAAAAAGTAATTAATAGCAAGGAACGCTGCTTCAAGATAGTTAACCTTGGCCCAAGGAGAATATTCCCTCATATAAAGGAGTTAATTTTACTTTTTCGTCCAAAAAAAAACTAAAATAATCTTGAGGGGTTTGATAGATTTTGGATTGATGTATAGATCAGTCTCATGTGGCAGTTACTCCTCGGTCACAGAAGAGTCCTATAAACAATGCTTTCTCTCATAAATTTACAGAGATTATGCCCCTCTGATACCAAAGATTATTCAGGTATTGGGATTACTTTGGGAAAACCGCCTCAATATCTCTTTTTGCACCGCTTGTGACATCCCATTGGTGTTTATATAAAAAGTTATCACTTTTAGACAACGCTTATTGTTCTTCCCATTGGAGCCACCAGATGGCAATCTCTACTCAGCTGTATGTAAGCAGTTCGGAGAAAACTATTTTTTTATGATCTCATTTTGCAACAGTTAGTTTAAAGAAGATAGGGCGGATCAGTGCAGGAATTGTAGAAAATTTACTCCAGGAACCAATAAATTGGCTGTCAAGGTTTGTGAAAGGAAAGTTGGTGGACTCACGAGGGCCAGAGCTTAAAAAGCGGAGTCTGGCAGTCCACTTATGTGTTTATTTATTTATTTTTTAAATCTGCGCAAAGAAATTGCGAACACGGACATATGTGACAGTAAATCAGTTCTAGATTACTTAATTGGTCACAAACAGGCTGCATTTTAAAATATCTTACAGGGTTAAGACACCTGCTGCAGAGATCATTATGTGCCCGGCAAATTTTTGGTTGATTATAATCGCGCTAAGATAACGCTAGTGGTTAACACAGCAGGGCCAGCTTCAGAGGGGAGGTGTTTGGGGATGTTACCAGGGCTGGATTGGCCATAGCGGGCACCGGGTGTTTCCCCGGTAGGCTGCTAGGGTGGGGGCCGGTTTTGGGCCCCTGGGGGGCCGTTTTTGTTACCGGGGGTCGGCAATATCGGGCCCCCGGTAACAAAATCGGACGAAACCGGCCCTTGCAAACTGCTCGGCTGCACTCCCCCTCAACCCAGGGGGGGGGGGGTGCTGAGCAGTTTGCCAGGGTCGGTTTCTGTTCCCAGTCCGGCCCTGGATGTTACACCCCCCTAGTAAATCTATTTTCTGGTAAATAGTTGGGTACATGGGCTTTTAGTCAGGTATTGTGAAGTCTCTGTTGGATTTCACCAGGAATTGTGTCACACACACACACACACACACACACACACACACACACACACACACACACACACACACACACACACACACACACACACACACACACACACACACACACACACACACACACACACACACACACACACACACACACACACACACACACACACACACACACACACACACACACACACACACACACACACACACACACACACACACACACACACACACACACACACACACACACACTCTCCTTCGCTTTTTAAAAAAAAAAAAAAACTTCACAAATGTTGGTTATTTAAAAAAATATATATGGCGGTTTCTCTCACTTCGTACCTCTACCAATCCACATTCATCTCCCTCTCCACTGCCCCTTTAGCCCCTCTCATGCACCCTGCTGGTCGTATAATGTATTTTAATATTATTATTGTTGGAAAATCGGAATCTCACTCCCCACAATCTTACTGACCAAGCTATGCCCGTGTAACACAGGTCTTGGAGCGTTGTGTGTTCAGTCATAGTTTTGACTCCTAAACTAGAATAGAGAGTTAATGTGCCTGCTGCAAAGCACATTGTGTAACATGCAGATCACAGATTTGCATTTTATGTAGATAGACAAGCGAGCTACTGCTTTTGACACTGAGATTATTCTGTTACTTTCAGTTCATAATTGCAAGCTTTCTAATATAGCACAATAATTTCTCTACAGGCATCAAGGGGCTCCAAGCAAACTGCAAGTCATCGGTTTAGGTCCTTATTGGTTTTTTAGGTCGAGCCTAAGGGCAGCGCGCATGTGCTGCTCGCTCTGCGAGGCATGCTGTATTGAAGAATGCTCTTGAAGCCCCGCCCACACTCCGCCCATATTTGTCATTGGCTTATGTCATTGCCATTCGTAAATTCTGGCTTCTGATTCGTAGTACCGCCTTGTAACCTCCCACAAGGACTGGCCCTATTACTTCGGTTGTTACACGGTCTGCTTTATAAGTTGGTGAGCACTATTTTCTTAAATGCTCTTCCCCTATTCCACCCACGGCATCGGAGCACCCGACCGCTTTGTTTTAAATTGTAATATATTTTATTCAAATTACAGCGCGGTCCGCTTTATAGTGGACGCGCTTATTAAATTATTTAATATACGGCGCGGTCAGCATTCACTTTAGCAGCCGCGCCTATTTAATTAATTAATTACCAGCGCAGGCCGCTTTCACTTTAGCAGCCACGCTAGAAAGCTTTTGAAATTACTTTATACATTTTTTTTTTTTACTATAGGTGAAAGCACCATACGCGCTTTTACTGTAATGGTGGCCACGCCTTTTTATTTAGACGCTGCTCACGGTAACCTGAATATGCGAGCAGGGTCTTAAGAGGGGCGTGGACCCCATTATAGTGGTCTCGCATTTGCGAGAGTTTGAGCTCTTGGCATTAAAAACAACAATCCCTTTTATATATGTGTTCCTTTTAAAAACACACAAATAAAAGGCAGTCATTTTCAATGCCAATAGCTTAAACGCTCGCAAATGCGAGACCTAATGCATTGAAAATGCTTGTTCTCAATCTGTTGTTATTCTACGAATGCTAAGAAGGGTTCCTTTGGGAAGTAATAAAGTCTTGTTAGTACAGACAACCCAATCACTGAATTAAGTTTTATATCCTGAGTTTGTGTTTCTCCTGATCATTCACTCTTAAAATATACTGTCTACAAGTATGGATGATATGTGATTCCTACACCTTATAACTATCATTGTTTTATGTATTATTTCCTGTATGTTGATTTACATACTTATATGATTTATTTTGCATCTGTGTGTGATGTAAAGCGCTATGACACCCTACACTGGGATGAGTAGTGCAATAGAAGAATTAAATTAAAAAAATTAGTAGGTGCCATTTAAATGAATATTTTTCTAAATACTCAGACAGATCAATCTTGCATTCTTGCAGAGCAAGCACATCTCTTAGGGTTTTAACCAAATTTAGAAACCTGTCTCCAGTAGTTTTTTAGGTCGAGCCTCGAGTAGCGCGCAAGCGCTGCTAGGCGAAGACTTTAAGTAAGGGGGTTTCAGAATCTGACCACACGCTCGTGCGTCGTGGCCTTTTTCGGGCGGTTACGCGCGCAGGGCCGACATCTGTTTCCAATTATCGTAATTGGAAACAGATGTCTGCCCTGCTCGTAATCGCAGGCAAAAGGCCATGACGCACGAGCGTCTGGTCAGCTCTGCAGGCTGCCGCGCTCGCTCCCGCTCCTCTCTTGTTTGTCAGCTTTCCAGCTCAAGGGATGTACCCGAGTGACTTCTATCCCTCAGTGTTGTTGCGCTCCATGTTTCGACCCCCTCCCACCGAGCTCTCCCACACAGCTGGTTCGGCTGCTTGTTTTAATTAGCTTGCGCGCCATTTGCACCCCCTCGTAAAAATCATTTAATCTCCCCCCGCACACAAAACAAAATTACTGTGTCAGTGTGTAATGTAATTTTCCGCATCGGGTTGTCCTTTGTCGGATTCTAGCAGGCCCCTGCATTAAAGTGAGCAAAGGCTTCCGCTCCTAGATCCGATCTCTGGCTCACTGTAACTCTTGCAGAAGCCTGTGTGGGGCCCTTGAGCCCAGGATTTGGTGGACTAGAGAACTGTTACTGACCGGGCTGCTCCAGTCTTGTGCCAGTTAACATCGGTGTTGAGATGAGCCAAGTGGGCTCAGTGAGTTAAACGCTCCCTGCTATTATCAGCTGTGATCTGCATCCCACAAATCTGTATCCCGACAAAAGCAACGCAGTGCACCATTCTTCTGATGTTGGTGTGTTGTGTGTCATACCGGTAACACATGCTATTTACAAAGCTTAGAAACTGCACATATGGTGCACGAAGCACTAGCGAAATTACAAGTTGGTATTATCTGGAGGGAGGGACCCTTTTGAATTCTGATCATTTAGATGCCTTTGGCGAGTACGAGAAAGTAGCTGTTGCACCTTACTTTTCGTATGCACGTTATAGATAAAAATATTTTTTCCCCCGGAGTTTTATATAGAGCGAACTTGACCCGAAGGTATCAGAGCGCTTTACATGAGCACCAGTTAAGTTACAGACGGACACATTTAATAATTAATAATGCGGAAACAAGGAGCAGCTGCCATTTTACGACTTCCCACCAGAATAATGTGTAAAACAATGTCGTTTTCACTTTTAATATCTGCGGCTTTTCTTGATTTGTGTACGTTGCTGTTCCTGATTCTCTGGTAACTTTCCCTAAATTGGCATCAACATTAGTATTGATGACAAAGGATTTTAAGTGGTAGAGGAATGCATAATAAGGAACAATCAAAAGGTGATATCATTTCTGCCATGCTTGCAATATCTGGGGCACCAAGTGTATATTTCACCGCCTCGGATACGGTGTGTGTTGACTGAGAGATTGCTAGTTTTTGGAAGTGATCGGCGCCTCCAAGGATTCTGCTGCGCTACCGCCATCTAGTGGTTTTATACCAGATTCTATTGTGGCTGATTTATGAAAGTCTCAGCGACGTAGAGAATTTCGCTTGAGAATTTGAAATAACTGTGCTGTGATATGGCGACCTAATTTCCAGCCGGATGGAATCTATGGCGTTAGCTCATTATTCTGCTCGGTTCTTACAAAATATAGTTGCATTACGAATTCGATTATAATTGCGACACCTCATATGGAGGGAGGGATTAAAGCCTCATGGCGTGCCGATATTGCTGCTTTACTGGGCAATTACGAGGAAAAACATAATCCCCAGTAAATATGGCATTTATGAGGCATAAAACAGTGTCTCCAGGGAGCAGAAGGGCTGAGAATGAATTAGATGGCTTTCGTTAATTGGCAAGAGATTGCCACGAGCTGAGGGATTAATTGCATAGTAGTGTGGCGAAGGTGGTTGTTATGCTTCGTAGGGGGTGTGCCCAAGCTGTCACATGAATAGTGAAAACGAAACGCAGGCTGCAGGTGGGGGGAATAGATTAGACACCTGGGCGTGAGGCCACAGCATGTCAATAGTTAAAAATATCATGCACAAACAGCCACTACATAAGCAAAAAATAAAGGCATTCTGACTTTTAAAGTTTAGTGATGAGCTAGGTTAAATCTAAGAGGTTGCCATGGGTTGGGCTATTAACACGGACTTAGCATTTGCTAACTATGGCTGTCACCAGATCACTTTCCTGGCAAATTTCACAAGGGAAGGAGGCACTTACAGATTTTCTGCCATTGAAGCTTTTAATATTAGGGAATCTTTTAATCTGTATAAACAATGCAGAGAAGTAATTTTCCCAATCAAATACATTATCGGTTCATTTGTGTCTGCCTTGTACATTTGCCCCACGCACAGTGCCCCACGCACAGTGCCCCACGAAGTTCAGCATACGGCAGAAATCCGCACTTTTACCTTATTTTTTATCCAAGAACATATAAGTGACTTCTAATGAACACAACTAAGTTCATACATTCGGTGAAAATAAACAACATATCAGTCACGCCTAAGTAGTGTGTAAAAAGTCGATTTAATGTGGGAAGTTTGAGGTCACAAACATTGCTACAATCGGCAAGCAAAATAATACAAAATAACGTCTTGACCCTCTCCCCCAACCCCACCCAAAAGTGCCAGCCTCTCGGGCCCAACAGCCTACCAACCGATTCTTAACAATCAGTCCTTGAGCACATATCTTCCCAGCCTTTCTCCCTCCACAATCTCGTTTGTGACGTACCAGTCAAACCCTCTGGCCCTCTTTTCCACTTCTGAAAGTGCTCTCTCAACCTACACCATCAACCTGTCAATCACCGTCCTGGACCTACTGGCCTTCAGAACCTTGCTGATCAGTGAACTCACACTCGCCACTCCATCCACTAGAAACAAGGGGAGATATTTACAATGAAAAGGCGCAGCGCAGTGCTGCAAGCAATTTAGCTGTGCCAAGCTGCTTCGTTTAAAAAATGCAGGGATGCGCCGTATTAACAAGAATATGGCGCACCCCTGTGCTCTCCCGTACACCAGCGCTAAAAAACGCTGCCTAGCGCCAGCGCAGGCTCCCTTGCACCATGGTGCAAGGGTGCCTGCATTGCAGGGATAATTGTGTTTGTGCAAGAAGGGGCTTCCTGCACAGAAACAATCATTAATGGTGTTTTGCTCCTTCTATCTTGCTGCAGAATGCAGTTGACATGCAGCAAAAAACAAGGAGAAATAAAAGTATTTCTCCACGTTGTGCCACATTAACGCCTCCTTTTGAAAGGTGTTAGTTTTTGGCGTTGCCTCAGATTTACAGATCCTTGTAAATCTGGGGCAGTGTAAAAAGCAATGGGTTTTGCATGGGAACGGCCACAGCAAATCCATTGCACACCTCTTTGCGACAGAAAACTGCGTCGAGGAGGGCCATATTTACAAGGTAGTGTTAAGCCACGCAAAGTGACTTAGCGCTGCCTTGTAAATATGAAGCACGGCACAGCGTCACCGGAGCGTTAGAAAAAGTGGCGCTCCGGTGGTGCTATGCCCTTGTAAATATATCCCAGGGTGTCACCATTTTGGACCTACCAGACTCCCTTCTCTTCTTTCAGTTCCACTGGTTTTCCATATAACACTGGCTCTACAGCGTTACTGCGCTTGATTACTCTCTTTGTAATGGAAATGAGCCTTCACCATAGAGCACCTATTAGTTTACCAGGCCCTTCTGATTGCAGGACCCCATGGGCCCGCAGAGTGCCGGTTCACTCTGGAAAAAGGCCAACTGTTACTATCACTCTCCTACTGAAAGCAACCAAAATTAACAATCTTACAATTAATCATTAGACAGGTAGCTGGTTTCTGGGACAGACATGATGGAGTGTTCCATAAAGAAGTGTGTCTTCAACTAATTCCCTAAATTGAAGCAGCGTTAAGGTGGTCCTGATGGATACAGGGATGTTATTCCAGATCCTGAATGCATAGAAGGGAAAGGCCTTTTGCTTTGTTTTTTTCTTGTTTTATACTTCTTTGTTTCCAGTCTGGTAATGTCCTAGCTGCAGGTGAGCTGAGAGCCACCAGAGATGGTGAGCCTGTCCGCCTGATAGGCGCGGTTGTTGGTCTACATGGCTTTGTAAATAATGCAGCTGGTTTCAAAGATGGTGTGGGCTGGCATGGGGGGCCAATGGAATTCCATCAAGATAGGGCGGATGTGATAATATTTCTTAAGGCCCTAAACACGTGTGGCTGGCAATGTCCTTCTATCCATTACCCTTATCTCCTTATAAGTACAACCACCATTTCGCTCTGAAAACACTATCACCTGGGCATAATAACCTTGAATATTCAAGAACATGTTACTTCTTCCAATGTGAAACAAGCATTGGCATAGCCAATAGGTCTCGCGTTTTGGGACCTTATAAGTGTTTAGCCATGCAACACTTGATGTTGTTGCACCAAGGATATTGTGCTGCATAACTAAATACTTATAAGATCCCAAAAGCGAGACCTATTGGCTATGCCAATGCTTGTCTTAAGTAGTTGTGAAGTGATAACATACTGTGCTCCTTTGTTTCCTTCCACTGCTTAGGTGTCTAGGTGTTCGCCTCCGATAGCTCCAAGCCATGGTGATAATTGAACAAAAGAAGGGGTGATGGCGCTTTAATTCTGGCCTTTGTTTGTGCCCAGTTGTAAGTGAAAATAGGAAAGCCCACTCGCTGCCTGCAGGTTGCTGCTCCGGACAAATGCAGACAACATGCAGGCACTGCTGAATTATGTCACAGTGTTGGAAAATGTCACTAGAACAAATTCAGCATGGTTCCTTAGGTCAGCCGGATCCCAGATCAGACCCCAAAATAGCTGCTGAAGCCCGGATCTGGTGGGATCCTCCTACTTTCCAGAACTGGGGCATATATACTAATTCCTTATAGTAGCCAACATAAAGCCTTTTGTTTCCCACCGGAAAGTGGGCACAACTCCTTCTTGTCTGTTCGGTGGCTAAATGATGGGGTGCTGATGTGAAATATGTGGGGATGAACGTAATATTTGCTCATCCCCCAGCATCAAATCTGGCCTTTGTTCAGGGAGTTCTCCAGGTGTAACCAAATTTGGTGCTTTCTCCCACTAGCCCTCGTTAAATGTCTATTTATAGAAAATTTGGGAGAAGTAGAAGAAAGGTGAAGTGGGTAAGAATCAAAATCACCAGGAAACAAAAACCACCAACGGAGGTGTCAGCAGCCTTCACAAAAAGTGTATAAGCACAGTTTTCTTTTGACCTTAGTGTAGGGAGACGGCTGCAGGGAGCTCCAAGGACCCTTCGGAAGGTCAGCGCCCTGGGTGTGGGCCCAGCTCCCACATGCTAAAGGTCCTGCCCAGCATAACCAGGGTCGAACTGCAAATCCAAAGCAGCCCAGTGCTTAATATGAACTGGTGGTTGCAGGTGGGGCCCAGGGGCATAGCTTGGTCAGTAACATATGGGGGGGGGGGGGGATTTAAGCTTCAGATTTCCCAACAATCACTCTGGCAAACCTTGTTAAAATACATTATGAAAAGCAGGACATGACAGGGGCTTAAGAGGCAGTGGAAAGAGAGGAGTGCGGATTGTTAGGGGTGCTTAAAATTATAGTTTTCACACTAGCCAAGTTTTAAGGCAGAGACGAGGGAGAGAGTGTGTGTATTTTTGTCTGTGTGTGCATGTAAAAATCCAGGGTGAAATTCAACAGACACCTCGCCAGACCCGACTGAGAGCACGTGCACTCAACTATTTACTACAGAATACATTTTTTAGGAGGATGTAACACCCCTTATAAAGCAACACCCCTGATGGGGCCAACCAGTACTAATTTAGGCTATTGTGTATGACGCTTTTTAAGTTATTTATTTACTACGTTTCCATTTGATACTTGCAACTACTGACGTGTTGATTATTTTCTGTACTAAAATAGCCTTTCATCTTTTATGGTCTAGATTTTGGACAAATAGAGTTAAATAAATCTAATTTTAATTGTATTTGACTTTTCAGAAAAAAGCCGGGGGCACTCATGTATTTAGATGTATCCCGCAGAGTTTCTGACAGGTCTGAGGTCCATCCCTTTGACCAGTGCCCTTTGGTGGGGTGGGGGTTGAAGTGACCCTTTTCTGCCCGCCTTCCCCCTTACAACTGGCTAGATAAACATATTTAAGGCACAGGGAAACATACGTTGTAACAAGCATTTGCAATGCAATAGGTCTCGCAATTACGAGAGTTTGAGCTATTGGCATTGTAATGGCAATGTCTTTTATTTATGTGTTGTTTTTAAAACAGATAAATAAAAGGCATTGTCATTTACAATGCCAATAGCTTAAACTCTCTCAAATGCGAGACCTAATGCAATGTAAATGCGTTCATGCTATAATTTTTAATTTCTTTTTTAAAGTTAGGAGAGAGCGTGTCCGGCCTGCAACAGCAGGCAGGACAAAGCTATTTGAGAAAATAGTGCTCGGAGGCTGTAATTAAAGCTTACCGAGTAACAACACACGTAACAGGGGGTGCCGCTCTGGGAGGTTAAAAAATGAGACAAGGCGGTACTAAGGAGGGACTACTAAGCCTATTGACCAATGAACAGCTACAGTTTACAGTGGACAATGACACAAGCCAATGAAAAATATGGGTGGAGAGTGGGCGGAGCTTCAAGTCTCTACCTGAATACAGCATGCCTCGCAGAGCAGCGCATGCGCTGCTGAGGCTCGACCTAAAAAGGGGGTTACACCAGCTGTGTGATCTGTTCATAAGGACCTTGTTCTAATTTTGCAATTGTGAGGGTCATTTTCAGCACTTCATTTCAATTCATTTTTCTTCTGCGCAAGATCTAATGTAGTTTTTTTAAAGAGTCTATGAAGCAGCTGCAGGCCCGAGTTCCCACTTCTTGATGAGGAGAATTTTTTTAATGTGAAAATACTATCACAAGTTTGCTTGTTGCTTTTAAAAGAAAGGTTGATTTGATGTTTTTAGTAATGATTTTTCCAGAAGCTCAGCTAAGACTAGATATGGGAAGAACGAATTTCGTCAGATCACTATGTATGACAGAACAATACAGACTATTTTTTACCCTTGTGATGACCTTTTACGACTGTTAAGGAGCGCATGTAGCAGCGATGATTTGTTCCCTGCAGTCTATGATTTACAGTTGTCGATCATGAAGGTGATGTAGATCATATTGTATTGTTATAACAATGTCACATGACTTTCTGTTCTGCCAACTTAATCTTATTGTGAATATGGTTATTCAGTCAAAATATAAAATTAATTATAAACCCTTGAACACCATTTATATATCATCACTGCTGCTACTATATATTCATCTGAATGTTAGAAATATATGATCATTGATGTGATTATTGACAGCTACTTGGCTGTCAGCTCTCCTCTGCACACAGCTGTCCTCGCTTCGACTAGACATTTGTCTGCTATTCGCTCCCCCTTGAACTCAAAGATTTCCCACCTAACCCTTTGGCTAATGAGTGGCATGGTGAAAGGCCCCTGGAAGGGAGAGGTAATCATTTTCTCCTGAAAGACTATTGTTCAATCAATCAATCAAGGGCTTGTATAACGCGGCCACTCACCCGTGAGGGTCTCAAGGCGCTGGGAGGAGGGGGGTGGGCTGCTGGGCCTTGTGGGTGCAGGATCATTCGAAGAGCCAGGTCTTGAGGTCTTCTTGAATTGGGTCAGCGACCCGGATTGCCTGAGGCGGAGAGGTAGGAGGTGGAGGGGCAGGGTGTTCCAGGTCTTGGCGAGGTAGGAGAAGGACCGTCCTATGGTTCTGGTCTTGTGGATCCCTGGGACGGAGGCTAGGGTGAGTTGGGCGGAGCAGAGTTGTTTGGCGGGTATGTGGAATGTGTGGGGGTGGTTCAGGTATGCTGGTCCTTCGTTGTGGAGAGCTTTGTAGGCATGTGTGAGAAGCTTGAAGGTGATTCTCTTATTGACTGGGAGCCAGTGGAGTTGTCGGAGGTGTTGGGTGATGTGGCTGTGGCGGGGTATGGCGAGGACCAGTCTGGCTGCGGCATTGTGGACGTTCTGTAGTTTCTTGAGGTGTTTCTGAGTGATGCCGGTGTAGAGTGCGTTGCCGTAGTAGAGTCTGCTGGTGAAAAGTGCGTGTGTGACCATCTTTCTGGATTCTGTGGGGATCCATCTGAACGTCTTTCGAAGCAGGCGGAGGAACCTGGGTTGATTTGGCGGTTCATTGTGAGCGATGAGTCCAGTATGATGCCAAGCTTGCGTGCGTGGTCCGTCGGGGTGGGAGGGGATCTCAGAGTTGCTGGCCACCAAGAGTCATCCCAGGCTGAAGGGGTGGGTCCCCGGATGAGTACTTCAGTCTTGTTCGAGTTGAGCTTGAGGCAGCTATCTTTCACCCAGGTAGCAACGTCCTTCATTCTGCTGTGGAAGTTGGTTCTGGCAGGTTTGGGTTCATTGGTGAGGGAGAGATGGGTGTCGTCAGCATAGGAGGCGATGTTGAGCCCGTGGCTTCTGACGATGGTTGCGAGGGGAGTCATGTAGTTGTGGAAGAGGGTGGGGCTCACGGAGGAAGCCTGGGGCACATCACAGCTGATCTCTGTAGCTTTTGAGAGGAACGGGGGTAGTCTGACTTGCTAAGTCCGGCTGGTGAGGAAGGAGTGGATCCAGTCCAGTGCCTTGTCGTGGATGCCAGCATTGTGGAGTCTCATGATTAGGGTGCGATGAGAGACCGTGTCGAAGGCAGCCAAGAGGTCCAGTAGGATGAGGGCTGCAGTCTCGCCCCAGTCGAGGAGGGATCGGATGTCATTGGTGGTGGTGAGGAGTGTGGTCTCCGTGCTGTGGTTGCTTCAGAAGCCGGTTTGGGAGGTGTCCAGGACGCGGTTTACTTCTAGGAACTCAGAGTTGGGAATTGATGGCCTT
This sequence comes from Calotriton arnoldi, assembly GCA_963921515.1. Classification (NCBI taxonomy): domain Eukaryota; kingdom Metazoa; phylum Chordata; class Amphibia; order Caudata; family Salamandridae; genus Calotriton; species Calotriton arnoldi. Next base: position 1,444,751 of record CAWUFW010004520.1, read on the forward strand.
CTTGATGACCTTGGTTGGGAAGGGGAGGAGGGAGCTGGGTCTGAAGTTCTTGAGGTCAGTCGGGTCTGAGGACGGCTTCTAAAGCAGGGGGTTGATCTCAGCATGTTTCCAGTTGTCGGGTAAGGTGGCGGTTTCGATGGAGCAGTTGATGGTGCAGCAAAGCTGGGGGGCGATGACGGCGGCTACTCTGTGGAAGATGTGGTGCGAGCAAGGATCCGACGGAGCTCCTGAGTGGATGCTCTTCATGGTCTTGAGCGTGTCCTCTGTTGTGAGCGAGGTCCAGCAGAGCACGGTCTGTTGGGGTGTGGTTGCGTGCGGTGGTGTCAGGTGAAGTGGCAGTAGGAGCCTTCTTTGAATATTGCATTTGAACTAGATTCAGTTGCCGTAACACTGTATTATAACTGCTATCACTAATGTTTCATAGGGAGTTGGTCATACCTCAGTCTCCTGAGCCAGAGTTTTAGTCACCCATTGCCCGTTCTGTTTAGTTTTAGCTTTGACCCCCTTCCCTTGTCTATAGAAGTTAAATATTCCTGTTCCTTAATACACTTTTCACTCACAAAAAGAGCAGTAATTAGCAGTACAAGGCAGTTAATATGCTTATATTCTTTAATTTGCGATGCAATATAATGTTCGAGATTGATCAGGTTGTTAACCACTTCAATAATGTGTTTCAGTGGACTTGAAATGCCACAGAAAAGGTAGCAAATACTCTGACCTATTTCTTCTCCAACAAACACATCTTTCAGATTTTGAAGCTCTTAATTGATGTAACAGCTGGGTGGGAGGAGTAGAAAATGAAACTATACTTATTGTCAATGTTTATTAATGCATAGCTAGTCTTACCAGATCTGTACAAGGAACTGGTGTAAATTGTGTGTGATGGCATTGTGATGAAAGGAACACCACATCATATTCAAGACAGAAAAAAACATGCCGAAAATTAGAGACCAGAAAGACATCTCGAATTTAATCTCCTTCAAACAAGATCTAGGCTTAACTGATAGTGACTAAACCATCCCACCACAAGAGAACATACTCGCTGTTCGGCTCTTCACATCTTATGCTTGCATTGACTACTTCTCAATAAACTCATTAAACTAATTAAATCATGACCTCAGAAATAAGAGGTATATCTTTTTGTTTCTAGACCTTTGCTAATTTAGCTCTGTCTCTCTTTCTACAGATAACTAAAGCATTCACAATTGAACTTACACGCCTCCATGAAGCCTATCAAAGGTAAACTTTACGTTTTTGCAACAGTTGAGGAAGTGTTAAAAATGTGAATATGATTTGAGAAGCCCTCAAAGCTTTGGTAGGGGAAAATATCATATCACCTATTGCACATTGAAAAAATGCAAAGCAAAAACGTTTGTTTTAGCAAAGAAATAACTTTAAGGTTTTAAATAGGAGGACGCTTCCTGAATTGACCTCAGGCCAGACGTGTGGCAAACTGGAAAGACTAAAATGATTCTTGGTACATCAAATGTTTTGGAGCTAAGTGAGAATGGAGGAAAGCTAGAGCATGATGTAAACTGACTTTCCAACACAACATTAATTCACTCAAAGCCAGCTATTGTATCACCTGTAAGGACAATTCAATTAATGATAAAATTTCCAAATTCTTCATAGCAATTTTTAGTAATCCAGCATCCTCCGGTCTAATGAAATTGCCTTTCACAAGGATTTGCCATGCAACACAAGACACTGGAGGTGTAGATGTCATAAAACTCTTTGCTAGAAGAAAGCAGATGGATTTTCAAAGGAATATTACAAATATTTCCATATGTAATTGCACATCTTGTGTCAAGCATACAACACAACTATTAGAGATTCCCCCACCCCTTTGGAGCATTTCCACATAATTGTTGCTCCAGTGGAAGGCAGACATCTCCAGCAATGTGAGATCTGCAGACCCGTCTCCCTGCTTACGTGACTTTATGAATTCTTGAACGAAATATAAGCAGGAAGTACCTGCCAAATTACGCAGTTAGCTAACCAATACCAATGTAGTTTGAGAGATGGCAAGTTTGGGTACAGTAACATTAGTAAATAAACATCATTCATATGTGAAAATTCCTGCATGCTTCAAGGGTCTTGCTCAACCTTGAGCCACCAAAGACATTTTGAAGATAATTAACTTATGTGATTTGTCTTGTGTTGCCCTTTTTGCCTATACCAAGACTCATTTTTAATTGTGCTCTAATGGCATAATTTCAAAACTATTCAACATATTTTGGGGCACAAAACAAGTGATTATCTTTCACATCTTTGCTTTGTTCTCATTCTGCCAAAAGATCACATGTCACCAGCATTGTAATCTCTACAAAGGCTTTCTATTTGACCTGGGGTAGCCATTAAAACTCTAACAATTGTCCATAATGGCCTACACCTCAAAGCACCCTCCTTTCTAGCCAATACATTTTCATTTTATCATCCGTCATCCTGCCTGAGATAGGCAAATCAATTCTATTTGCTACAACTAGGACCAGATAGGTCAGTTATGAAGTCTGTTTTTTTTCTACAGCAGCTCACAAACTGGGTTCCAGTTCCCGGCCAGATCCCCTTGTTCGCAGTTTTTCCTGCACAACGGTTTTCCCGCTCTTCCCCCCCCCCACCTCCCCAGCACCCCTCCCAGGACCTACTTAATGGAGGCAGCAGCATGGCCCTATTGAGCATGTCCAGACCAGATCTCCTAGCTGCCAGTTTGTCCCGTTTGGTTCCACCACCCTTGACTGCTGCCAGGCTGCTCGTGTCCGTGTGAGCAAGCCTGGTCAGACAGCCTAACAGCCTGCTTTTGCCCTTAGGTTCCTGTCCCCAGGCCAGCAAGGTTCCAGTTCTCAGGCCAGCTCCTCTGCTCTTCGTTTTCCTGCACGCCGTCTTTTCCACTTCCTGCTTCTCCAGTGCCCCTCCTCCCTCCCAGGACCTACTTAATGGAGGCTGCAGCTCGGCCACATTGAGCAGGTCCAGACCAGCTCTCCTCACTGCCAGCTTCTCCCGTTTGGTCCCCCCACACTTGACTGCTGACACGCTTCTCCTGCCCGTGTGAACCTGGTCAGACAGTCCAACAGCCTACTTTTGCGCTTAGGTTCCTGTCCCCGAGGCCAGCAAGGTTCCAGTTCACAGGTCAGCTCCCCTTGCTTGGCGTTTTCCCTGTGTGCTGTTTTCCCCACTTCCAGTCACCAGCCTCCCCATCACCCCTCCCAGGACCTACTTAATGGAGGCCACAGTGAGGCCCCATTGAGCAGGTCCAGATCAGCTCTCCTCGCTTCCAGATCCTCTTGTTTGGTCCCGCCTCACTTGACTGCTGCCAGGCTCCCCTGCCTGTGTGAGCAAGCCTGGTCACACAGTCTAATAGCCTGGTTTTGCCCTTAGGTTCCTGCCAGCAAGGTTTCAGTTCCCAGGCCAGCTCCCCTTGCTCGCTGTTTTTGTTGTGCGCCATTTTTCCAGTTTCCCACCACCAGCCTCCCCAGCGCCCGCCCAGGACCTACTCACCGGAAGCCGCAGCTCATCTGTCTGCACCCATCTGTGCCTGAACTGCACCCAGCACCAGGAACCGTGACCCTCTGGACACCCACAGGTACTCTGCCGCAGATCTCCGCACCTTGGACCCCGGACGCAACAATAACTGCTGCCTCGCATCCCCGTGCTCCAGAGCAGGACCGTTCAACTGCCACCGATGCCAATTCACCTGCAACCTAGAACCACCCGCCCCCGCAGAAACCCGCGCCTGCCCCACCTCACCGCCTGACACCACCCTGAAACCACTCCAATGCCTCCTGATCAACACCAGATCACTCTGCAAGCACGCCACCGAAGTCTGGGACACCATAGCCACCCATGCCCAGGTGTAACTTTCATCACAGAGACCTGGCTCACTCTCGCATCAGCCTCCGACATCACCTCTGTGACACCCAATGGCTACAAGATGAGACACCGGGACAGCACCAACAAACATGGAGGCGGCATTGCCATTGAATCCATGCACAACATGCTCCTAGGAGACTTCAACTTCCACCTGGAGGACCCCACAGTCACGAACTCCGCCCACCTCCTGGAACAAATGAACAACATTGGCCTCACCCAGCTGGTCACAGACCCCACACACAGAACAGACAAGCTCTAGACCCGATCTTCACGTCCAGCAACAGAGTCCAATATAGCCACACCATGGAACTCACCTGGACCAATCTCTCCATCGTCCACTTCACCATCGCAGGACCATCCAGCACCACCCCGAACCCTCCCAGCCCCTCCTCCCGCAGGTGGAGCAAAGTAGCACAGAACCAATGGATGGACGCCCTCATCATCACCCTGCCCGACGCTACCACCAACCTGAAACAGGCAGTCAAAAACTTCAACAGCTGGATCACCAGTGCCGCCAACCGAGTTGCCCCCATCAAACCAGTCGAAACTCACAGACCCACCAGACAAGCCAGCTGGTTCACTCTGGAACTCCGTGCAGAGTAATGCAGCGGCAAACAACTAGAAAGAAGATGGCGCACCCGCAGAGACAACACAGACCGAGTCACCTTTAAAACAGCCCTCAACAATTACCACCATCAACTCAAAGACGCGATAAAGAAGGTCCTTGCAGACCGCACAGAGGCCAGCGCCAACCAGACCAAGGAACCTCTTCACCATTGTCAGAGATTTCTCCTGCCCAGCAGCCACCAAAAACTCAATCCCACCCTCACAGGAACTCTGTGATGCTCTTGCAGAACATTTCCAGAACAAGATATCCACCATATGCAAGAACATCGACCTCCAACCTCCTCAGCCTCCCCACTCCCATGGAGACCGCCCCCAACCACCAACTCACCAAATAGGAACAACTGAGCACACCGGACACCTCAGTCATAATGAACTCCATCCACTCAGCAGCACCCTCTGACCCATGCTCCCATGCCTCTCAACCTCCGAACCAACGAGATAAGCCACCAACTCACCACCACAGCCAGCTTTCCCGATGCTTTGAAACACGCGGAGGTCCGACCTCTCCTCAAGAAATCTTCCACAGACCCCAGCGATCTCCAGAACTACAGCCTCCTCTCGCTGCTCCCGTTCCCCGCCAAAGTCCTGGAGAAGGCCATCAACCTTCAGCTCACCGAACATCTGGAGAAAAATAACTAGCACCGAAACTACCCTGATCGCTGCCACGGATGAAACGGAACCCTACTTGACAGAGGAGAATAGGTTGCCTTGATCCTTCTCGACCTCTCTGCAGCCTTTGACACCGTTTCCCACCGCACACTCATCGAAAGACTTCACCAGATCGGCATTAAAGAAAACGCACTCAGATGGATGGCATCATTCCTCACTGGATGCATGCAGACAATTTGTCTGCAAACCAAGAGCACCATCTGCAGCGTACCTCAAGGCTCATCTCTCAGCCCCATCCTCTTCAATATCTACATGATGCCGCTAGCCGATATCATCAGAACCCACAACATTAACATCATATCCACTGCCAATGACACCCAGCTTGTCCTCTCGCTGTTAGCATCACCACAAAACCTAGAAGGCGAACTTCCATAACTGCATGAAGAACGTCATGGGCTGGATGAAAGACAACTGCCTGAAGCTCAACACGGACAAAACTAAAGTGCTGATCTTTGGCAACCAAACCTCCCTCTGGAACGACATCTGGTGGCCCTTAGAGCTCGGACTCACACCTACACCGAAAGACCATGTCCGCAACCTCAGCATCATCTTAGACAGCAAACTAAAAATGAAATGACAGATCAACACTGTCTCTGCAGCCTCCTTCTACACCTTCCACATGCTCCAAAGAATCTTCAAAGGGCTACCCACAAGCACCAGGAAAAGAATCATGCAAGCCTTTATCACCAGCCGTTTGAACTACGCCAACACACTCTACGCAGGTACCTCCAGCGAACTCATGAGAAGACTCAAGATGGTACAGAACGCAGTGGCCAGACTAATCCTCAACCTACCCAAAAGGACCCACATCACCCAGCACCTGGGAAATCTACATTTGCTCCCCATCCAGAAGAGATGCTGATTCAAACTACTGACTCTGCCTACAAAACCCTCCACAATCGAGGATCTGCTTACATGAACCACTGCCTCAACTTCCACCAACATCCAGAAACCTTGGCTCCACCCACCTTGCCCTCGCACAGACACTGCGCATCCACCGTAGCCACAGCTGAGGGCACGCCATCTCCCACCACACCACCAAGTCCTGGAGCCCCCTCCGCTGTTGCTCTTCTGAACATTTGCCTTGCTGACATACTTCAGGAAGAAACTAAAGATCTGGCTCTTCGATTAAACCCAGCAGCCCAGCGCCTGGATAACCTCACAGGTGATAAGCCAGGCTATACAATTACTGTTTGATTGATTGATTGTCTATGGAACTCTCTCCCTTTGAGTTTGTGGGAAGACGCACATTTACTCTGTTTTAATCGTAAGCTGAAAACCTGGCACAATTAAGTATCTTCTTGCCTTTTTTTTCCTCAGTCATTGTTCGGTTTTATGGGTGTGTTTCTGTAGCACCAAGAAGCATCTGCATATGAGGAATTATAACACAATATTCTGATGGGTAATTCTAACTGCAGATTCCTCATCTTTATATTGTCTCCAGGCACCAGACTAGATCTAAAAGTTTTCTCAGTAGTACTCCTAAGCAGCACTAGCTGGTGATGTGAGACTGCATGCTGGCTCTGTTCCACCCCGGAAGTGGCAGAGTGCCAACCCTGTGCACTGATGACAGTTCCTTTCCTTCTGTGCCTTCAAACTCTGATCCATAGCTCCGCTCCCATTTTCATCATTTTTTGATGTTTTCCTACTATGAATCCAGTGTGCAAGGGAACTATGTCCCCATCTAAAACTACAGTATTCAAACTGTGCTGTGATTGTCTGAAACAGATATCGGTGGTGGACTCACACAAGGTGAGTTTTCGCTGTCTGAGCTCAGGGCAGGACACAAAGTTGTGCGATGAGTGCGTCCTCATGCATCCGAAGGTGATCCGGGACCATGAAGCGCAGCTGTATGTCGCGAAACATCGAAAGAAGTCAGCCCTTGCATAAGTCCCGCTCCCACTCCCATTCCAAGTCAAGGTCGAAGACTTGCTTCCTTTCTCGAGGTTAGTCCAGAGGCATTTCCTCTTCATGGTCAAAGTCCAACTCGAAGAAGAAACATAAGAAAGCAAAGCTGGACTCAACCCCATCCGCCACTTTCCATCGAAAGAGAATTTGCAAGGGCGTCAAGATGCCAATCGGTATCTCTGCTAAGACCCGCTTGAGGAGTCAATTCTTCAACTGATCCAAAATGCGTCCTAGTTCCCCAGGCCATTGGTGACACCACAGCAGGTCATGGCCATTAAGTAGGCCATGCTGTATATTTTTGGCACTCTTCTGACACCCTCTGGTCTGTTTCTGAGCTCCAAGGATTTGCATGGGTTACCAGTCAGGTTAAAGACAGAAGATCCATCATCCATGCTGTCTGAGGCCTTAGAACCCCCCTTGGGTTCCGCACCGACTCTGATGCCAATGTACATTCCAGCTCCAAAACCTGCGCCAGTCCCCTCTTAATCTATGCCAATACTGAGGTTGCCAGGGCTGGAGGGGATTCAGTGTCAACTCTGATGTTTGTTTCCAGTCCGAATTCATTCTGACGCCGACCAAGGTTGTGCTCCAAATCCACTCCAGTGCACACAGTTCCTGTACAATCAGATTCTGGCAACATACAACCACTGTTGCAGAGCTGTCATCAGAGGCTGCATCATCTTTTTGGTTTCCCATTTCGACCATAGTTTGACTCCTTGAGATGATATTGGTAACGATGGGGATGATTTACCCCCAGATTATGATGATGACAGTTTGTGTATGGGCCTACAGCAGGCCAGTGGGATTGATTCCTCCCCTATTGCAAGGTTGTTGTCCCCCACTGAGCTTCCAACAGAGGAGAGTACTTCATTTGTTGTGGTAAATAAACATGCAGCTGAGCTGAGGTTCTGTTGAAGTTAAAACAAATAACCTTACGGAAGTCCTACAGCCTGAGCCAACTTCCTCTGAGCCATTATTTCCATTCAAAGAAGCCCTACTGGATGAGCACCTGGTCTAAGCCTTGCTCTTGCCCACTGGTGCAATGACAAGTGATCAGATGCCACAGTCCGGTGCCAAGCGACGCTGCTTTTCTAATGCAGCATCCTACTCCTGAGACTCTGGTGGTCCAGGCTTCCATCAGTAAAGAGAATCTCAATTAATTCCCTGTGACCCCTCTGGACAGGGAGTCATAGAGAATTGGGGCATTAGGGAAGCAAATGTTCTCTTCGACCAGCTTGGTGATCAGCTCAGTAAACGAAGTTTGCCTACTAGACTGATACAGAGATGCCCTTGGGTCACGTCCAGATAGATCTTACCCGCTGTTCTGGAAGAACGTAAGGCCTCCCTGGGTCAAACCATTCAAGATGGTCAGGATTGCTGCGAAATACTTCATTCATGCTGGCCAGAATATGACCAATTGCTTAATGCAAGCAGTCTGCACTAGTGGGGTGCTCCTTCGCCATATGTAGATGCAGTCAACAGGATTTTCAGGAGATATGCAGGCATCCCATATGGATATGCCTTTAGATGGAGGATGCATTTTTGCCCAAAAAGCTGACTCCACCCCACAACATTTTAAAAAGAGCCAGGCCACAGAAAATTCTTTGTCCCTCCACCCCCACCAGACAGTTCCCCACTAATTTCAGCCTTTCCATGGCTACTCAAGGGGGTTGGCATACAGGCAGCACCAGGCCCACCAGCCCCTCAGCTGTTGCCCCAGTCCTTCCATGGCTGAGGGCTGGTATCAAGCAGGCATGATACAGGTCCCAAAGGGCAGCAATCTTCTAAATCTCACCTCCCCTGCAGCATCTGTGGCCAAGCTGCTTTAGTATGTCCTTAGCTGAGCATACCCACCATGTGGAAGGCAGTATCCAACACTTTCTGGCAGAGTGGCAATTCATCTCATCCAACAGATGGGTCCTCCAGATTGTTCGGCAGGGCTATGCCCTTCCATTCCTTTTCGACCCACCACAGCTTCCTCCCACATCAGAGCAGCTCTCAGAGGAGCACTGTTTCCATCTTGCTGCAAGGGTTGTGATTTCTACTTTCCTAAGGAGACATTGAGAGGGCTCTGGCTTAAGAAGTAGGAATGGGTTGTTACTCCTGCTGTTTCTTCGTAGCAACGAAAGATGGAGGCCTCTGTTCTATTTTAGATCTTTGCCCTCTGAATTGCCTGCAGAAGGACAGATTCAAAATACTCAAGCTGGCCCAAAGTCTGTCTGCCCTGAATCCAGACAACTGGATGGTGTCTTGGATCTGCTGAACGTATTTTTTCATATAGCCTTCCTGCAGTCCCACAGACGTTACCGAAGGTTCAAGGTGGACCAGGACTATTTTCAATTTACTGTGTTCACCTTTGGCCACAGCAGCACCCCTTGGGTGTTCATTAAAGTAATGGCTGTGCACGCTGCCCATCTTCGAAGGTTGAGGGTACTAGTTTTACCCCTATCTCGATGACTGGGTGCCTAGTGCAGACTCACCACAGTCAGTAAGGCACCACCTCCAGATGGCGGCAAACCTCCAGACATCATTGGGGTTTTCGATCGAAGTGCTAAAGTTGCACCTGACTCCTTCTCGGAGGTTTCCTTTTATAGGAGCTGTCTTGAATATGGAGCAGTTCAGGGCCTTCTCTCCTTCATGAGTCCAGGACATTCAGGCTATGATCCTCGGTCCTGGATCTTCATGAGAGCAGTTCTGAGTCTTCTTGGCCTATTGGCCTCCTGTATCCTGCTTGTTGACTATGCTAGGTGGCATACGTGGGCCCTGAAGTGGAATTTTAATTTTAATGTGCCCATCACCACGGAAAGCTGTCTGATTCCATCCAGGTTTCAGATGAGACTGTAAGAGATCTGCACTGGTGGCTGCTGGACTGCAATTAGAGAAGCAGCAGATCTCCCTTCTATGCTCCACCCAGTTATGGCTGGGTTGGGAGCTCATTTGGGGGAGTTGGACTTCAGAGGACTCTGGCCTCCAGCATAAACCTGGCTCCATATCATTCATTTGAAGTTGAGAGCAATTCACCTGGTGCTGAAAGCCTTCCTGCCATCCATCAAAGGGAGGCTAGTACAGGTACTCACAGAGACATCAACACCACCATGCGGGACTGCAACATGCAGGACAGAGAGGGGATCTGGTTCCTGTTCTGAAAGACACTGCACCTATGGAGTTGGCTGAGGCGTCAGGACATTGCCCTGATCGTTAACCACCTAGCAGGATCTTTAAATAACAGGGCGGATGAGCTCTGCCGGTAGCGACCGGTGTAACATGAAGGCTGGTTACACAGGGCATCAGCCAACAGTGGGGAGAACCCTGGCTGGATCTTTTTTGCCACCATAAAGAACGTGCAGTGTCAAAACATTTGCGGATTGGAGTTCCCAAGAAAGGTTTTCTGGGAGACACATTCCGGCTAACACGGACTACAGGGCTGCTCTTCTCTTGCTTCTCCTGCCCAGGGTCCTGAAGAAGATCAGGAACAACTGGGCCCAAGTTATCCTAATGGCACCAAATTGAGCCAGGAGCATGTGGTACCGAGTACTTCTGGGCATGAGCAGCTATCCTCTGAGCAGACAGCTGACTGTGTTCAATCTATCACCTGAAGATATGGATGTTATCCCTGCTGCCATGTGTCCTTCTGCAAAGTCCACTTACGTCAGGTAGTGGGACATATTTGTTGGATGGTGGGTAGTCCGCAACACAGACCCCTTATAAGCCAAACTGTTGGATACTTTATTGCTTGTTTTGACTTTGGCCCAGCAAGATCTTGTGGTGGGCACTTTAAAGGTTATTTGTCAGCCGTTTTGCATTTGCCTGATCAACCATCCTTGTCTAATTCACCTGTTTTGATGCAGTTTATTAAAGATTTGACACACAGATTCCGTCCCAGACTTTTTGCCATGCCACAGTTGGACCTTAATTTGGTCCTGACATTCCTCCTGTGTGCCCTCTTTGAGCCAATGCACAGGTGCTCACTGCGTCTTCTGACACTCAAAACTGTCTTCCTCATTGCAATCTCTTAAGCTTGCCGTGAAAGTGAATGCTAAGCTCTTTCGGTGTAGCTGCCCTACACCAACTTTTTTTCTGGACAAAGTGGTGCTATGGACCTGGGCCACCTTCTTGATGAAAGTTGTGACTCCTTTTCACGTCCTTCACTCTTCCAGCATTCTTTGCCTCATCTCACTTGTTGAAAGAGGAGATGAGACTCCATCGGCTATACCACAAAAGGGCTTTAAGCTTCTACATAAATCGCACCAAAGACCATCGGGAGACAATCAGCCATTTGTGGGATTCTATGGGGCAAGGAAAGGCACATTTTGAAAAGGACTCTATTGAGGTGGATTGTCCTCTGTATTCATAAACATCTGCTGCGTATTGTCCAAAAGGCACCCTCCGGAAAGTCTGAAAGAACATTCCACCAGGGCAAAGGCTGTCATCACTGCGTTGGTGTGCAGAGTGCCTGTTCTGTGAAAATGCCTGGCCACATTGTGAGCATCAGTGCGCACGATCATAAGGCACTGCTGATTTGACAGCAAAGTCTGTTGAGAATGGCATTTTGCCCATTCGATCCTACAAGACTTTTTGGTCTGAGCTCACTCCACGGACCCTCCACCTTAGGATGTACTGCTTGATATCTATTCTAAAGTTGAGGAATCTATATTTAGAAGTATCCATCAGAAAAACAAGTAACTTACCTTCGGTAACATTCTTTCTGGTGGATACTCTATCTAACCACATATTGCTCACTGCTCACCCTAATCCCCATTCTTTGGAGTGATATCTTTTTACCATCAAAAAAGGTCCCGAATTGGATTGGAGATCCGCTTACTAGTCCTGACAACTGTTTTGTACTCAACGTTGGAGGGCGTGGAATAATCAAGCAAGAAACTGACGATGGCACGGATTTGTGTGTGTTGCCTCCAGCTGCCCTAGAAAGGTAATCTCATAATGACCAACACTTTGGGCTACAACAATGTGGAAGCAGGAATTAGAGCCCCATTGCGGCATAGACACCGTTAACAGAGTTAAGCTGCGCTTGCAAAGAAGAGTCTCATGAAATTGAGTTAGAAGATGAAGGTTGTCTTTTAAGTGAATAATTTAAAAGGCATACATGGTAGTTATTGAATAATAGATATTTTTGACAAAGGACCAGTATTTTAGTTGCATCTTTAAGACAACCTTTGTGCATGCTCTTTTTTTACTATGTGAAGAAATGCAACCATAAGTCCAAAAATATGTTATCATGACAGACAGGAGAAAATAAGTGATCAGCACTGTCCCTATATGACAGGTAATGCATCCAAAGACTGAGTACACTAACTAAAAAGTCATAAATTAGCTATGAAAATGACATCCAGCAAAATAAATTCATCAAAGAACATACCCTGAGCCTCAATTGTGTTACAAATCATGTCACCTCTGTAATCTATACTTAAATCTAACCTACCCTTTCGCTAAACCTAATTTAACTAAACGTAACACTAACAGTAACCCAACATCAACTAAAATTTCCGAACTAACCCTACAAATAAGTACAAACCAATCCAAACTCCCACACCAACCTGAAAACTAACCACAATCACAACACCAACCTAAACCACAATGCCAACCTAAAACTCAAAAATACCAGAGCCCCGACACTTAACCCACAACTAGACCTGCTGGACATGTTTTGATAGCGCTCTTCAGAGTTTTATTGTAGCAAGAGTGTTACAAGTGTTTTACAGGTTCCTGAGTGATTGGCAATACACACAGCTAAAGATGTGATACCCAGAGAACCACAGCCTCCCATACACAACTACTAAGGGGGCAACATTAAAAGTGATAAAAGCATTGGCAATCAAAGCTCAAAGAACTGTATATGTACATATCCAGAGCTGTCCCGTAGATCACAGAATAGAGGATGATGATTAGGAATAGACATATATTGAGAAATGGTTCTGTAAACTGAATGATTATAAAGTGCCCGAAACAATTAAATCACATTTTACTTAGGGAAGAAACTCTGCTTTATCCTGGAAAGCCTTGGCAGAGCATACCTGGCAGGTCAAGCATCTTCAGTCTTTAAAAGAAATTGCTGGAGGGCATCATTTGCCATCCTACAGCGTGGAGAAACCAAGAATTATTTTACCCAGTTGATGAATGTTCTTGGCTGCAATCTTCACAGAGCGGTGGCTGAGTTCATCAGCTTTATAAATCAGGTTTTAAACCTGCAAGTGGTAAATATAGAGCTTGGGATGTCTGCTGTTAAGGAAGAGAGAGCAGCAGCAGCAGCAGGGATCAAGAATTCAAATGTCCACACACAGTTAAGTATTGCATTACCAAAGAGCTGGAATTTAAACCTGGGCCTTCCATGCTAATGCTCATACTGATAAAATAAACTGCTTCCATGTTGGAGCCGGAATCTAAACAAGCATTGGCAATGCCCGTAGGTCTGGCTTTAAAGGAAAGTTGTATGGTAATGTGGATCATTACCAGTAAATAGCGTGGGAATGGATATGTATTTGTGTATATGCAAAGAATTGTGGAATAATACTAGTGCAGGTTAAAAGGTATGTGACCGTTGCACTGTCAAGCCAGACCTAAAACTCCACGTAGATTAATGACTGCCCTTCTCCCATCTGTGGCGCTGCCAGAGAAAAACAACATACATTTTCTAGTTATCTAAGACACTTTAATAGCATTCCAATGTCATGTGTGTGCCCCTGAAAGTTCAAGCTCAGATAGCTGGATAAATAAAATGATGACAGCTGTGTGGAGGGCAAGTACTTTTTTTGTGGAAGCACACAACTTCTGCCCAATCAAAACACTCCAAAGCTGCCCCTCTCTCCAATTCTTCATCTCTCTTTCATACTCCATTTAATAAATATAGGCCTAATGTGAGACTACCTAAAAACTAGAGGGTAGGCCTGTCTTCATTGAGAGTTCTCTAATTTGACTATTTGAGTATTGGTTAAAAATCTGCATTAGTTCACTTTAAGAAGTAGGAACACTTCTCTAGTATACAACTGTCACAGATTTCTATGGCTTTTACTGTGATTCTTGGTGAAGGCCCCAAAACTCAAAAATCTACTCCAAGTGCAGGTCGAAACCTATTGGGCCAGATTTTTGACTTTTTCAAGCAGACATTTTTGGGTTTTTATCCTAGAGAATATGTAAGGAAAATCACTGATCATCAGTGGCATTTTTATAGTCAAAGGGGTCTTTTGCAGCTTTTATTGACCATGAACAATCCGACCTCCCCATTAAATGTTCATACCTGACCAACGGTCAGGTTTGGTGGTGCATATGAACTGTCATAAATTGGCGATTCACCTACCCCACCAAACTTGTTGTGGCCCCTCCTCATTTAGAGGTGGAGGAAGTCCAGGATTTCCACTGACGAAGCGTCAGCAGGCTATGCCAGTGGAAACCCTTGACCTGAGGCCTGCAAAATATACAAATAAGCCCACCATCTTGAAAGGGAGTTTTGCTCTGGGCTCAGTCGGTGCCTCCAGAACGTGGTGCTACCTTTTTCCTCTTGGCTGGAAGCAAGCGCTGTTGGCCCACTGCGCTGATCTTGGCTGTTTGGAAGCCCAATGAGTTTAGAGGTGCCTTGAAGCCCTCTCAGTCTCTCATCAAAAACACAAGAGGGCTTCCTTAGGAAACTATAGCTATAAGTACAAAATGGGCTGAATGGTGATTACGTCTGCTGAAGAAACTGCCTCCGTACAACAATTGTTTTTTATTTGATTTTAGCTGACGCTCGAATTTATGCAGCGGTTTATCATCTGGGTGGCCACCTTGCTAGCTGGATCGAGTAGGTTTTGATTGGTCTAATAAGATTGTTATGTGCCGGTGGGTTTGTACTGTAGCAACAACGTAACTCTTCTATTCCCACAAAATCACTTACTACCAACACATTGATTAGCAAACAGTTACTTGATTGGTGTTATGATATACAATATTCAAAACAAATCTCAAATGACTGATCCAGAAAGTATTTTAACCATTGTGCTTAGATAATACATACAAATACCCATAACTGGAAAAAAAGGATTTTTAACAAATTGAATTAATTAACAAAAGAGTTTGTTTACTTTTGTCAATGGGACTGTGGGCTTGTACACCCCTACCTGTGAATCAAAATTGCAATATGTCCCCTTCATCATTAAGGTTGGTGCCTCCTGGAGAGGCACCACTGACCTGGAGCATCTAGGGCTCCCAGGATGTGAGGTCTCCCCACTTTAACTTACGAGGGCCACTTATTCCTTACTCTTTGATTCACTTGGATTGTGTGTTTGCACTATGCACGTGTTGGGTTCTAATGATTTGTGAGCCCCTAAAAAAGTAGGTCAGCATTGACACGAGATTTGTGATTCTCCATTTTACTGTGTTGTGCTTGCGATCAGGTAGCAATTGCGAACAGTATATATTTTGAACATTCCATCATTGCAGCAACTGTGTTGGTATTGTGTTATGTGTTCTCATTTTCAAGACTGTTGCTAGTTTAATCATTACTTTCATTGTGTTTTGTGTACTTTATACCATTTGGTCCCCATTTCTACTATACAATATTTATATATTTAGAAATATTATTAAAGTATTGTGTATGTACAAAAACATGGAATGGTCCTTCACACCTTTATTAAAACTGTGTTGTGTAATTGTGTTGTACTGTACCTACACGCATCCCTCCACCTCCTTGGAGCTAGGATTTCTCTGCTCGTCCACATTTACCTGGAGAGCCAGGGAGGATGGCCAAGCCAGCTTCCCATCTCAGAGATAGTATGCGTCGTCCTGGCTTGTGGCAACACTAGAAATTTGCTGAACACTCTCGTCTTTAATACTGTGTGATGTCCTTGTCACTACACACGCTTGGGAATAAAAAGACTGACAACAATCTTGCGACAAATTCCCACATATTAACTAACAAGTTCAGTAAAGGAAACTCCAAGAGACACCATAACACAGCCTAATATATTGCCAGGAAGTGAAGTTGCCCTTTCCGCCAGTTCTTTTCGATACACATTTTGCCAAGTGGGCTGCTTGTTGGCCTCGGCTGCGTTCCCGCTGATTGCGTTTCGCTCTCTGATTGGCTGCGGCAGAATGGCCTCATGTCTTGCTGACAAAGCGCTGCTTCTGTGAAAGCGCTCAGCGCGAGCCAAGACGGGTTCACCGAACTCTGGGGTTCACAGAGTCCTGTCTGAACTCTTCCCTGAAAGCATTGCGATATCGAAGGATACAAATGATCAAGTTGGTTCTGTGAAGACCTCATGTATATTGCAGTCAGAGCTCCTCTTTCTGCAGAGTTGCATTTTGTGTAACAACTTTTACATCTGAAATGCACGGAATGTGATGCAAGAACATATTGGTTTCTTTTTGCTTCATTTAAATCTGTGTTAGTAGCGGTTCTTCAGTACTCGTCATTTCATCAGCAAGACAAAGACAGCATTGGGGTGGGTGAAACAGATGGGGGCTGTGCCATAAGTCATCGCAGGCCCCAAATCCTTGCCAAAGGCACAGCAGGACTAAGGGGCTCATTTACAAGCCTCTAGCACCACTTTTGCGTCGTCATTTTTAACATGGGACAAGTGACGTAAGGGTGGCGCAAGGGGCTTGTAAATAAGCCCCTTAGACTTTTAAAAAGTGGCAACGGATTAAATGATTCATGTTTCGGTACCGGTCTCAGTGCAGAGACAGCCTCCGATCTTCTGAAGGAGTTAGGCTATTCGTTCTCGCAACAAAAATGGTTTTTTTTTAACTTGTATTAAAGAAAAATGAAGCCAAAATGATTAAGTTTAGAGTTTTTCAGATTACAAACATATTGCCTAAAAATACTTTTGCTGCTTTTCAGTCTTCCAATTGATCAGGGTCTGGCACGGTACTGGGGGCACGTTATTTCCCCGCAGCAGCAAATCACATATGTAAGAAGCTGATGTGCAACTCCCTCAGCGTTGCTTTCCATGCTAGACAGACCCTGAAAATGACTTGGCCTCCAGCCGTAGAAGCCGAGACAGACCTCACCTGACCTGGCTTCACTATTCTAGTAAATCTCTTATTGGTTCATATCACTGGTAATGTCGCATCCTGTCAGATGTGATGAGCCTCTTTATTAGTGCAACCTGAAGGGGCCATCAAGTTTTTTTTTATGATGAGGAATGGTTACCTCTCAGCCCAGAAGTGCTTCAGGCCGTCGAGGGTACAAGGAACAACATTGATCAGAAGCCAACTTATTGGCCTTCATCTGGCTATCAGACCATGGATCAACCATAAGAAACCTAGCAATTTTTTTCTTTGACTCCCACCTCTCCTTCACACCACAATTCAGTGCAAAGGCTAAGGGAGTCAATATGCACCTCCCCCTGCTCTGGAAAACACTTCACTACTTGTAGTAACACATCTCAGCTATTTCCAAAGAAATTCATCTACTGGTAGCAAACGTTACAAAACTAGGCGGCCAGAGTGTGCTTGAACATTCGCAAACATAACCAAGTTAACCAGCCATAAATCCGCAGAGGTCTTCAAATTGGGGGGCGCGCCCCCCTGAGGGTCCATGGCGGCATTCCAAGGGGTGCACAAATGCTTCAGTAACTACTTGTAAATGAAGATGGCCTGGAAGTGCGACTTTGTTTATTTTTCGTGTTTCTAGGCTAACTTTATTTACATGAAGCGGTTGAAGTGCATAACAAAAGTATAGTAACTTTGATCCTGAGCCCTGTGGTGATGGGGTCAAACACATGGCTAAAAACAACAAAATATTCTATAAGCATTTTGTTAGTTTTTTTCGGCACAGCAACTGCATATAAAATAATGCATGCACCTAAAATGAAAAATAAATGCATTTTGAACTAATTGGTGGGAAATGCACTCTTTTACATTATGAAACTTCAGTTGGTTAACGTGAACACTGCAGATGTCTGTTTGTGAGACCAGAGAATCAGATTTGAAACCTGGTTGGTGCAGTGCATAATAGTGGCTTGTGTATTTATAGAGCTATGAGGTCCCAATATGTAACAGGAAGCATTGTAAACATGTAAACCATATTTTTAAAATTGTATTACACGCTGTATAAGATAGTCTGCCACACAATGATTTAGTATATATGATAAGACAAGTGCTTAAAGAACACATACTACTAATAGCTAACCAGACTGTACCTAGTGCAGATGTTTTTATGAGTCCATTAAAGGACACTTTCCAAAACTCAGCATCCTTACATTATCTCTCAAAAATATATATTTTTTTGTCATCATGATGCTTCAAGTGACTCCATAAATTAAACCGCTTTTGACCCACCTCTTTTCACTCTCATACAGAGGTACCCCCAGATCCCCATCAACAATTCAGATATGGTTGTTTTTAACAAAAAGATTGGGAACTGTGTTTGTAAAATTAAAAACACATGAGCACCTTGGTCCCCATATACCCGACCAACTTCGACCTCTGTTTAACTGCAGATTTCCTTACAGGTGAGTGAGGTGGGTGCAGGGAGGAGTTAATTAAATTAACCACAGAAGGAGTGATATGCCTAACAAAAACGAGCGTGAGCCCATGGTTGGGTTCAGATGCTACCTACTACAGGTCATGGAAGACCCTTCAAATCAAGGAGGCCATCCTTAATGGAAGAGGATGCCTCACACAGATTATCGTGTCATGCTTCATCCTAGGCATCCTCTCCCCACCTTGGTAAGGTGGTACTACCAGGGCGGACTCGACCTTCGTGAAGACTTGGCGGTAGGAGGGAGTTCTTATATAAAACTTGCAGTATAAGGTCGGGTCCACTTCAATTAAAAATACCTTCAGATTCCTCGGTTTTCACCTTTATTAGTGAGTACCCTAGGTACACTAAAATCAAATCAAGTGATGGAACCTTAGCGAATGATGACTCTAGTCCATCTTTAAAATTACCAACATGTTTCTGCCCATATTGTTTAGCTTACTAGGTCTAGGGCATTCGTCAGGGTTATTGAATCCATATCAAAATAATTATAGGTGTCCACCAATGTTTTACATGCTAATGTGAGAAAGTACACCTATATGTTAACCCAAGTGGATCCTACCTGGGATACTAGTATCCGTATTTCGTCATTCACCTGCATCAGGGAAAACACACAAAACACAAGAGAGAAGGACAGTTTGCATCCATATTTCACTTATCACATACATGCCAAAAAACATTATTTAATGAACCGCATGAATATTTACAAAGTCACCCTATGCTTGATTAACACCCCGCCCAACGCGTGCAGCTAGTCAGGGTAAACAGTGGTTCCTGAGTGCGGGTAGTTCATGTAGTAGGTCCCCCATGTGTTAGGAGGGGAGTCATTACATCAATTGTATGTAAGACTTCAAGCTTTCATTAAGTCGTTATTAACCATATTAAGCAAAGCATCAAATGTTGATGTGAAACGGGTCCTAAAATGTCAACTGCATTTGATAATTAATCATAGTTGTAAAGACCTTCTCCATACCCTATGTTTTAGGGGATACTAGAGAATCGGTCATGGGAGGGGTGGTGTCCTTCGTGGTCACCCACTAATGAAAGCAGGGATACACAAACAGGGAAGGAAAACATAAATCAAAATATTACAGCTGGGAGGAGTCTCCCCCCGAAGATGACACCGTCATCTGTTAAAAATAGTACATACATCCAGAACTAAAACTGGTATAGTATTATCCGATATTTTCATATATAATAGTTGAACACTGGTTTCATGTGTTTACATTATTCTAGAGTCTTATGTTGGCAGGTCATAACGGTCTACTATGCCAGAGATACGGAAACACTCTCTCACTTGTATTAAAGTTTAACCATAACTAACAGATGCAAAACATTAAATCGAGATAGGCATAACAGGATGGTTCTTTTAGAAATAATCCGGTAGCAGAACGTGGCCGAAAACAATGTGTGACCGACTCTCTGCAAAGTTATACACTTCCTCTACCGTGGTAAATATGGATCTTATAGTCATCATGGAGAGACCAAACCCAGGTCCCGTAACCTGCCCTGCTCTCCTTACTTCGTCAGAAGGCACGCCACTCGTGATCACCTAATGCTCTCCGCTCCTTGCCGCTGGTACACCGCATTGCCCAAGCGGAGGGGCTGATAAGCTTCCTGGATTACGAAGTGCAGGCGTGTATGTCAGAGCGTTGCCTGAACGTGGATGTCGTGAATTGTAATGACGTGTGTGAACAAGGGAGTCTGGAGGATGTAGTTCCTTACCCTGGTCCGGTAGCCATGTCAGGCCGGGAAAGTTCGTAGGGGGATATATAAGAACTCACCCAAAAACCACTCAGAACGACAAATAACCAAGCTAACAATTATTATTTTATATATCATTTTGTTTTTGTTTATTCTGGACTGAGGCTAGACATGCTTGAGTAATATATAGATTTCGAGTATGCTCTACTTCGACTGGGATCATGGGAATTATTATGTTTACCCAGAGGGGGAATAATTATGGAGGTTGTCACATACCCCGCCGTTGTCACTATTCCGAGTGAGCGCTTTCTTTTCATACTGCCAGTAGGCTTCCCCACGGAATATCATCATTGAGTCCAAGGCGATCTGTGTGAAGCCTATGCACCCATCTTTGCTCAAAGAGGAGCAGGGCGTTTGCCATGTACGGATGGTTTTGTGACAGTTTCTCCAGGATAGACCACTGTAACTGATAGGCACTATGGCCCTTCTGGATATAGTGGGCAATGAGCTTGATGGCGTCCCTTTTGCACCTAATTGTGCTGCGGTGTTCCGAGATGCGGACACACACCTTGCGAGTTGTCATCCCAACATACAAAAGCCCACATGGACACTTGATCACATACACCACATTTGTGGTATTACAGTTGGTTACACAACAGATCGCCTTGGACGTTTCCTTATCCTGGCTTTTATAGACAAGAAAGCGAGTTTGTGTAAGTAATGTGAAGAAACAAAACAAAGAACTCAAACATTGTAAAGGAGGGAGCATAACTCCTTTCTTCTTATGCAATAAAATCAGGGGTTGGTCTGTGTTTTTGTCACAGATATTCTACACAAGGGGCTTTTGTTTATTGTGCAAAACAAAAGAAAGGAAAGTGAAATAAAAGAAGGCACAGTGAAGAGGTCTTTGTGATACGCGGTTCAATAGTGAAGTCCTCCTGTGTTACACCCACAGTGCCCTTCCCATGAAATGCCCCTTCCTCCTCCCCGCAAAGCCCATCCAACCCCGGTTATCCCGACTCACCCACTACACCACAACTCTCCTGGGATGCGGCGGGCCTATCAGCGTCCTCCGGGGGTAGCCAACAGTGTTCAGTCCACTCCTCCATGTCAGCTTCCGATTCAGTGGCGTCGATCAAGTTTACGGCGTCCTAGTCTGTACTGGCGTCTTCTCCGACTTCCACGATCCCGAGGTGCTCCTACGTGCAAACCAGGCATCTTCCTCCTTCCTGTCTCCTGCTTACGGACATGTGCGTCTGCTTACTGCTAACAGGGCCTTTTTATCCTCCTCTCGACGGCGGCCATTGGTTCTCCTCTATGCATGTATCGATGTCCTGTTTAAAGAGACAGGACTCCTTTTTACAAACGGATGAGTCTTTGTGGGGTTGTAGAGGACCGTACCGGGATTGGTTTTGGTCCATCTCACATCCCTTAGATTCTAACCGGTAAGAACGCTGTCTTTGGGGTACCTAGACAGATAGTCTGCAGTTGCTTGATCAACACCTTTTCTGTGTAAGGTTCGAAACCGAAAAGGCTGTAGGGCCAAAAACCACCTCATGATGTGTTCATTGTTGCTCTTATTCCAGACCATCCACTCTAAGGGAGCGTGATTAGTAAAGAGTGTAAATTCCCTTCCTTCCAGATAGTAGCGGAAAGTGTTGATGGCCCATTTAATGGCAAGAGCTTCCTATTCCACAACCGTATAATTTCTTTCTCTAGGGAAGAGTTTCCGGCTAATAAATACAATGGGTCGTTCTACCCCTTTTTTGTCAACCTGAGAGAGGACGGCCCCAAGACCCACGTCGGCGGCATCAGTCTGAAGTATGAAAGGACTGATCAGGATAGGTTCTGAGATTAGGACCTGCTTTAGTTGATGAAAGGCTTCTAATATCTCAGGGTTGGGAGATTTTAACACCTTTTCAGTTTTCACTTTTTTGTTACAAATCAGTTAGGGGGTCACAATCTGAGAAAACTGGGGTATAAACTGGTGGTAATACCCTAAGAGTCCTAAAAGGCCCTAAGCTCTTTTCTTGTTTTAGGGACGGAAACTCTGGAAATGGCCGACCCTTTTTAAGTTTGGGGTTTAATATAGCCCTCACCCAAGAGAAAGCCCAAGTATTTTACTTTGCATGTGGCCAAAAGGCTTTTTGATTGATTAATCTTAAGGCCACATTTGCCTAAAGCTTGTATAACAACTTGTAGGTGTTGTAAGTGTTGTTCCCAAGTGGAACTGTAGATAATGATGTCATCTAAATAGGCTGCTGTGTATTGTTCAATGTTCATGAAACCGGAGTATAGCGTTCAACATACGCTGAAATGTTGCTGGGAATCCGTGAAGCCCGAAAGGTAGGACCTTGAAGTTATATAGGCCTCCCGGGGTTGAGAAGGCCGTTTTTTCTCTGTCACACCTTCTTAAGGGGACTTGCCAGTACCCTATGCATAGATCAAGGATACTAATATATTGGGCTTCACCTAATCGTTCTACCATTTCGTCTTCTTGCAGGAGTGGATAAGCATCAAATTGGGAAATTTTGTTGACCTCAGGGAAGTCAATACAGAGCCGGACGGATCCGTCTGGTTTGGGAACCAACACAATTGGGGAGTTCCATTCACTACAGGAAGGTTCAATAACTCCCATTTGTAACATTTGATCGACTTCCTGTGCTATGATGGTTCTCCAAAGCAAACACAAGGAGATGATGGACGGAGCGCTGAAACTTTTCAGACACTCACCCCAAGTCACAGATCTGGGTTGAATCCATCATCATTCTTTAGCTCACTTTGCCACCTCAGTTCAGACCCAGCTATATGCAAATCAGTCTTGACCCTGTGCCTAATGGAACAGTCCAGCCCGAACTGCCAAGCCAGGTCTTCCCTGAACCGGAAACAAGCATCCTGGGACCGGTTTCTGGGTAACACCCTTCATCAGCCAGGCTAGCTTGAATCCAGTGGCAAAGTGAGCAAGGGACCCACGTCTGGGCATACCCTGCCAACTTAGGGCGAACAAAGCAAACACAAGGAGATGATGGACGGAGCGCTGAAACTTTTCAGACACTCACGCCCAGTCACAGATCTGGGTTTAATCACTTTGCCACCTCAGTTCAGACCCAGCTATATGCAAATCAGTCTTGACCCTGTGCCTAATGGAACAGTCCAGCCCGAACTGCCAAGCCAGGTCTTCCCTGAACTGGAAACAAGCATCCTGGGACCGGTTTCTGGGTAACACCCTTCATCAGCCAGGCTAGCTTGAATCCAGTGGCAAAGTGAGCAAGGGACCCACGTCTGGGCATACCCTGCCAACTTAGGGCGAACAAAGCAAGCACAAAGAGATGATGGACGGAGCGCTGAAACTTTTCAGACACTCACCCCCAGTCACAGATCTGGGTTGAATCCATCATCATTCTTTATCTCACTTTGCCACCTCAGTTCAGACCCATCTATATGCAAATCAGTCTTGACCCTGTGCCTAATGGAACAGTCCAGCCCGAACTGCCAAACCAGGTCTTCCCTGAACCGGAAACAAGCATCCTGGGACCGGTTTCTGGGTAACACCCTTCATCAGCCAGGCTAGCTTGAATCCAGTGGCAAAGTGAGCAAGGGACCCACGTCTGGGCATACCCTGCCAACTTAGGGCGAACAAAGCAAACACAAGGAGATGATGGACGGAGCGCTGAAACTTTTCAGACACTCACCCCCATTCACAGATCTGGGTTGAATCCATCATCGTTCTTTAGCTCACTTTGCCACCTCAGTTCACCCTGGGGGTGAGTGTCTGAAAAGTTTCAGCGCTCCGTCCATCATCTCCTTGTATTTGCTTTGTTCGCCCTAAGTTGGCAGGGTATGCCCAGATGTGGGTCCCTTGCTCACTTTGCCACTGGATTCAAGCTAGCCTGGCTGATGAAGGGTGTTCCCCAGAAACCGGTCCCAGGATGCTTGTTTCCGGTTCAGGGAAGACCTGGCTTGGCAGTTCAGGCTGGACTGTTCCATTAGGCACAGGGTCAAGACTGATTTGCATATAGCTGGGTCTGAACTGAGGTGGCAAAGTGAGCTAAAGAATGATGATGGATTCAACCCAGATCTGTGACTGGGGGTGAGTGTCTGAAAAATGTCAGCGCTCCGTCCATCATCTCCTTGCGTTTGCTATGATGGTTCTCCAGGCTTTTGAGTATACGGTAAGGTCATATCCTTACTTTTTTTCCAGGTAGGGTATTGATTAGGTGTTCTATAGTGTCGGATTTCCCGGGTATTAGCGAGAATACCTCCTGACATGTGTGAAGTTGTTGTACCAATTCCTGTTTAAGGGAATGTGGGAGATCAGGATCAATACTTTGGAGATATAAAGGTTCTTTTGAATTAGAGACTCCCACCAATACGGAAGCTGGACCCTCCCATTTTTTTAAAAAGGTTGATGTGATATATCTGGTTAGTCTTTTTCTGTGAACCCAACTTAATGCGGTATGTAACTGGGGCAACCTTCTCTAATACTTGATAGAGGCCTTGCAACTGTCCCAGAAGTTTATGGTCTGATGAGGCTAACATAAGCAATACATAATCCCCGATTTGGAAGGACCTTTCTTTTGCTTTTTTGTCATATAGTACTTTCTGGGCCATCTGGGCCTGTTCTAGATTGTTTTTCAGTATTTCACTGTCACGATTCACTGCCTGTGCTCTCGTTCCCACCACCAGGGGGCCGAATTGTGGGGCTTTCCAGTATTCTAATATGCTTCCAGACACTCCCCTGTATGCATAACCTGACTTCCAGGCATTTGGACATCATTTAGGAATTGACATCCGTTCCCAATCCATGCCGGGTTTTGTGGAAGCCAGTCTGCTCATGCTGGAAACTCAATTACCTATAATCCCCTGCTTGGAACATATGCTGTTTACTTGCCCAAATGCGACAGTCGTGGAAGCAAGAAAAAGGTTTCTACAACCAATTTGCATAAAATGTAGAATTAACTCAGTTCAGGACTTGATCTCGCTCTGCAAGGCTCCGCCAAATGAATTCGTATGTTACAATTTATTTAAATTTTTAAATTCATTTTTAACCTTGTATTAGAATAAAAACTTTTATTTTCTTATTGTCAAATTTTTTTATATCATGTATCAAATATTTGTGGTTCTCAGCCGAGAACTAAATCAAATAAACTTAAACTTGAACTATAATCCCCTGCTCACTGCTTTGTCTCCACCCCTGCAGGCCAAGAATGGGTGGAGGAATTGAGCTCACCTGTGGCTGGCTGCTGCTAGCCTGCTCACACCTGATGCGCATGAGTACTGTGAGCTCTTTTAAGCCCCAGCTCCCTTCAGCCCAGGGTTGGTCATTGTAGCTGTTTTCCGGTGAGACCGATCCTTGTTTCCTGAGCTTTTGATGTTCCTTGATTCCTGAGCTATAGCTATTCCTTGTGCCTGAATTAGCACTGCCTGCAGTGCTACCTTGTTTTTTGAGTTCCTGAGCTATAGTTATTCTTTGTTCCTGTTCCTGGGCTTCAGCTATTTCTTGTTCCTGATTTGCACTGCTTACAGTGCTCTCTTGACTCCTTGTTTCCTGGGCTGTAGCTATTTCCTGTTTCCTTGGACCAGTACTGCTTGCAGTGCTACCTTGACTCCTGAAGCTTTAGTAATTTCCCTGTTCCTGAACCAGCACTGCCTGCAGTGCTACCTTGACTCCTGGAGCTTTAGTAATTCCCTGTTCTTGAACCAGCACTGCCTGCAGTGCTACCTTGACTCCTGAGCCTTAGCTCAATTCTTGTCCCTGCCCCAGCACTGCCTTCTATGCTACTTTGCTTTCTTGATTCCTGAACCTGCACTATTCTAGTATACCCTTGTAGCCTCCCCTTCTGTACATCCTTTTCCAGTCCCTGCCTTTCTTCCCATTTCCTTGGTTCCAGTTCTAGTTTGCTGTCTTTCTATTTCTGCTGTCTTGGTTCTGTTCCCTGTATGTTTGTTACCTGCTTTCTGCCAAGTGTGCCATGTGATTTCCTTCCTTTCCTGTTAAGCACTCCTTGCTAGCTCCTTGTCTATTGTGCTTGTGTTTAGTTCTACCCCTTTGCTGTTACTGCCTTGCGTGTTCCTGTTTGATCGCCAGGATCCGTGGGCACAGCTGACTACCTAGGTGGTGTTTCTTGTTCACTGTGAGTATTGTCTTTGAGTTACTGTTATAACATCACCATAGGTATAAGCTCCACAGACCCTGCCTTTGCATACATATCCTATATGTGTGTATTTTCAGTCAGTATCTGTAACAGCAATTGTGGGTGAGGAACTTGCTGAGCTTCAGTCTTACCGTGTGGAGCTCCTGAGTGCTTTACCCCACATTCCCTTTATTGTTAATGTTGTATTATATATATATATATATGTCTTGCACGTCTGTCCTGGGTGTAGTTAGTCTGAATGCTAAATTGCCTTTTGAGTGCCCTTCCTTTCTGAGTCTTAGCCATCTTGTTCCTTTGTACAGGCCTCCCCTCTGGATCCCTTTTCTCCTCTGACTTCCTGTGTGATCCTGGGCAGCGCTGTACTCCTCTCTCTGTGTACGTTTTGTACCCCGTTCCCAGTCCTTGCCCAAGTCCCTGACTGTGTTCCTGACATAGTCCCGGACAGTCCCTGACATTCCCTGATTAGTCCTAGATGTGTTTTAAGGTTTGTCACATATTCTAATAGGGGTTTGGGTCCATCTGTCTCCTGTTACCACCCTTCTCTGGCCATATCTAAGAGGGATTGTGGTTGTCTTTCATAAAGTAACTCAAAAGGGAAGTACCCTGTACTACTTTGTACCGTACATCGGATAGCGAATGAAGCTTGGGGTAGCATTTCTTCCCATCTTCGTGTCTCCAGGTCAAGCAATTTTTCTAGGGTGGTTTTTAGGGCGGTATTATGTCATTCTACCATACCATCAGTTTGTGGGTGATAGACTGCTGTACGAATTTGCTTAATTCCGAACTGTAGACATGCCTATCTCATCAGTTTAGACTGTGTACCTTGGTCTGTCAGAATTTCTTTAGGGGATCCTACCCTAGAGAATACATTAATCATTGCTTTAGGTACGTTGGTCGTATTGGGTTGTCGTAAAGCTACAGCTTCCGGGAATCTTGTGGCATAATCGACAAGAACCAATACATAGCGACAGCCTGTACAGGAGGGAAGGAGAGGTCCTATGTTATCCATACCCTCTCTGCTGAATAGCTCTTCTATTATTGGGAGTGGCATTAAGGGGACATTAACTGGTCTATGTCTACTGTTTTTCTGACAGACAGGACATTCTTTACAGTACTTTTTTACCTGCTGGTAAATCCCTGGCCAGTAAAACCTTTCTAATATGGAGTTTTCCGTTTTCCCAGTACTAAAGTGTCTTCCTAGTAAGTGGCTATGGGCTAAAAACAACACTTTTTCTCGAAAAGGAGCTGGTACCAAAAACTGGGATGGTGCTGTTTTCCCACCCTTGCGATATAGTAACCCATCCTCCAAAAAGAATTGGTGACCTACTTTCATGGGGTCAACTTGATCGGTAGCGTTGTTCCATGCTTCTTTGAACATGGGTTCTTCATGTTGTGCTGCCCTAAAATTTCTGTCTGCGTCCCATTTGTACCCATCACCATCTGTAAGAAATACAGGTTGAGGCGCTTTCTTCTCTTCTCTCCTCTGTCTTTTACTTTTTCTGGGTTTCAAGGGGGCCACTCATGATCGTTGTCCTGGGAAAAGGGTGCAGAGGACCACCAATTATTACAGTGCCTCCATGTCTCCTGGAATAAATTCTCTAGATGGGGATAATTTTCCCCAACAATTAAGGGTTCTGGTAATTTTGGAATTACTTCTACGCGCAGTGTTACTAGAGGACAAGAGGGGTGTTGAACCTGTACTTCTGTAGTAGGATATCTTTGGGTGTCCCCATAAACATACTGTATGTCCACTGTTCTGGTAGGGGTAGGGATACCCGCTTGGAGGGTTTGTGGTCGTATTACGCTTTGTAAACAGCCCGTATCGACCAGTGCGTTTACTGCTTCTCTATTTCCAAGGAGTTGACAATGGTACAGGCTCGGTTTTCTGAAGGTGTACAAAATAAAGGACGAACCATTCCTTGGGTTCTGCTCGCGCCGGGACACTCTCGAGTATCCGTGCGCGCTACAAGTTAAAATAACATAACATAACATTTCCATGGGTTCCACTTTTGCTTTCTGTGGACAAAAGCGAGTGATGTGTCCGAAACCCTCACATTGATAACATTGTGGTCCTGAAGGAGTGGATGAGAACCTATGCATGGGTCCTGATATCATGGTGATGGTTTCCTGTTTTTTCATGATCGGAGCTCGTGGAGGGGCCCGGGCGAGGTTGGAACCATGAACGCTCCATCCGCTGTCTTCTCTCACCCTATGGGGTTCTTGAGCCCTGATATACTGCTCTTTCTAATGTTAATTGCGTATGTTGTCATACCCATTTTTGGACTGGGGGGTGAAGAGAAGAGAGGTATTGTTCCATATAGATCTTTTCAAAGATGTCCTCTTTTGTAGCAGTATGAGGTTTAAGCCAGCGGTCTGCCATGTTCTTGATTTTAAAATAAAGAGCTTGTGGGGGTCTCTTTGGGTCCTTCCTTAATTTGGCGAAGTTTGACACGGTAGGTCTCATCATCTACTCCTAATCGCTCTAGTATACTTTACCTAATGTCTGTATAGGGGGTGATTTCTTGTGGATTTGAGGCCTGATAGGCTGACTGCAATTCCCCTGTCAATAAAGGTCCTAGATATTGTCCCCATAGATGCACAGGGCATGCAGCTGCTTGTGCCATCCTCTCTTAGTTATTAAAGAAGTGCTCGGGAATTTCACCGCTTGCATATTTCTGGAGGACTACTGAGGAAAGGGCAGTGTGTCCTCTTTGTTGTCCCAAAGTATCTGCAACCCTCCATATTGTGGTCTCTTGGGACTGTGATTGACTAGTCAAGGTCTTATGGATAGCTTCACGATCCTCTGCTGCTACGGTAAGGAATTTTTCCATTACCCGCTCAAGTTTTTCTTGGCTCTCAGCCATCTTGTTAATAGCAGCCTCTAAACTTCCGGATCCCACTTCTGACACCACTTGTAAGAGGGATGGGCGGATTTATAGATGAGGAGGCGGCTGTTTATTCTCAATGATGATTTATTAAAGAACCCAATTGTAAAGAAACTGATGAGAATGTTTTTTTCCAGAGCTACAGTTGTAAACAGGGTGTGGTGTTGTCGTTCCTGACTCTCTCCTTCTCCTTTTAGGAACCTTCGTGAGATGGTATGGTGCCCGGAGTCTCGAAGAAAAGAGAAACAGTAGCGGTAAGTATAACATTTCTTTTCTGGGTTTACTTTAGGTTACCCATCACATCATCCTTGGTGGTGTAAAAATAATCACTAGACATAAGAGTTGTTTTTTTTCGCGCGGATAGAGAGGAGAACCTGACCTAATCGATTGAAGCAGACCCATAAATTGCACTGGCTCTAGAGGGAGGCAAAGAGTGAAGTTGAGCCGCAGGCTGGTTCAGCACCAGATGAGTGTTTCCTGCAACTGAAAATAGATCAGGAGTGGGAGATGTCATTAATTACGGACTGGGACTAAGTAATGCTAGCTGATGCCAGAGCGAGTTGAATTTTTGTGACTTTTTTGGGAAAATAGGCTGCCAGCTCTTCGCATTGGGCTTGTGACAGTGTGGGAGATGGTGCTGTTTTGCTGTGGCTGGACCGGTCTTGAACCTCTTTGAAAAGCGTTTTCTAATGATTTTGGGCTTTAGAGATTTTTTCAGAGAAAAAAGAGGCACAAGCCTGTTTGCAGTTCCTATGGTATTGGCTCAGAGCTGATTTATATTTTAGTTTGGAGTTATGATCATAGAACTTTCTCCACTCCTTTTCAAGTCGCTTGCAGAGTTTTTTTTCTTCCAAGAGAGAAGTATTATACCGGGGTGCAGGAGCGTGTTACCTGGACACAGTTTTTAATTTGGCTGGCAGGAGTGTGTCAAGGGAGTTTCTAAGCCAGCTGTCGACCATGGGCTGGTCTATGTCAACCTGGTGGGCCAGTTGGTGAGAGGTACTGGATAAGTGGGAATGAAGAGCAGGATTGTCGAGTGCGGCCCAGTTCCAGACCATTATGTTAGGGCCTGTTGTTGCGCCGGGTATCAGCCTGGTAGAGTGTTTTTATTTGCTGCTTTGTCAGAACTGTCTCTTCAGACATAATCACAGTCTGAGAAAAGATATCTAAGACTGAGTCAATAAATTCAGCTACAATGATGATCACTACTAAAAGCTGCTCCTCACAACCCTTTCCCAAGGGACTGTGTCAGTGGTGTAGCATGTGTGCTTAAAGCAACCAAGAACAAGCATTGGCAAAGCCAACAGTCTCGCCTCTGGGACCTACTGGTTTTGCCAATGCTTTTCATAGCGTTACTATAAATAGACTGCATATTTTTCTTAATTAATTTTTTTTAATTTGTTAACATTTGTAAACTCTCCTTGCTTAAATATAATTATGTATTGGAATTTACAAAGTATTGCCAAAGACAAGAGGGCTTGACTCTAAAAGGCCAAGCTACTAGGTTTTCCAATGCTTGTATGGTACACGTGAGCTGAGTCATATTTAGGTGTCTGGGTGAGTTCCAGTTGTGGGAGGGTGTTCATGGAGGGGCACAACTGAGTGCTCTGGAGCTGAGGCTGAGGCTGAAGGCAGTGGGAGTCAGTGGGACATAACACTGTTCAAATTACATTCTCATCCAATCCTTGGCCTCTCTCCAGAGTGCACATAGTGATGCTCACATATGTATAACTATGCTGTAATGCATGGCTTCCACAGAAAGCCTCTATCATTTACACCAGATTCTAAATATGGCAACTCCCTGACGTAGCCACAGTTGATAACAAAATACGTTATTCACTATTGGTATCTCATAATGGCTTTCCAGACTGGCCTGACCTGCAGCCGCAGCCCGTGCAGGTAAGAGCGGTGGGGCTGGGTTGGGGGGGGATTCGACAGACGACCATGAGGGAAAATTAAATAAATAATTAACTTTCCCTCGTCGTCGTCTGTCGAAATCCCCCCCTCACCTGGCCCCACCGCCCCACTGCTCTTACCTGCACGGGCTGCAGCTGCTGACATGGCTGTCTGAGGGCATGTCAGTGAAACGCTGCTTGTCGGCCTTAACTGAATGCAGAAAGAACAGCTGCAGGAGGGGGAAGGAAGGCAGGGAAGTTGGTGGGGGTTGGTTAATGATGGCAGGTAAAGTGCATTTTTAGGTATCACTCGCACAGCGCTTGCGCTGTGCTGTGAAATCTCTTGTAAAGAAAAAAGAATTTAAAAGATGCTTAGATCCCATCCATTACTTACCTTTACAGTTCATTGGTTGGCTCCCACATCACTCTCGTTTCTTTGCTTCCTATTGGTCTTCGCCTCCGGCTTCCTCCTGAGTCTTTGTCTGTGTCCCTGCTGTAGTGCATGGACCAAATACAGCTTCCCGTCTGTAGTCAGTGTACTACCACTCACTGCAGGCTCCTGCAGGTATACTTTTGTTATTCTTCTACATGAACTCTTATTGAGTGCATGTCTCTGAAGTCCCTCTCCTTCACCTCCACCCTTGGTTGTGCTTCCTCCACCACCCCACGGCCTCCATTGTTTTCCACCCACCCACCCACCCTCCTTCCGCTTGCTGTTGTATCTAATCCTCCCCCTGCCCTCCTCCCACTTGGCGTTGTCATCCATCCTCCGCCCTTCTCCTACTCGCTGTTGTTTCACATTTTCCCAGACTCCCCCTGCTTGACGTTGTTCTAACCTACCCACACCTTCCTCCCTCTCGCTGTTGTATTTCATCAACCCCGGCCTCCTCCCACTCTCCGATGTATTTCCCATCCTCCTCCCTCATGTTGCTTGACTCCCCTCTGCACCCCTTCGTGCTATTTTTTCCACATGATGCACAGGCTGATGTGCAACATGGCTTAAAGAAAAAAAAGTGACATGACGTGGTCAATGCTGACAGCGTCATAGTGCTTTTTATTTTTTACTTCAAGCCATGTTGCACAGCAACTCGCACTGCTGTGCAACGTGTGATTAAACATTGCCAAAGTCAATAGATTTCGCAAAGGCGAAACCTACTGGTTTTGCCAATGCTTGTTTCATATTTGGGTCAGGGAAGAGAGGCCATGTCATATATGGCTCATCAAAGCAGGGGCAGAAGACTTTGAGGGCTATACATAACATAAAATTATAGATGGGTAAAAAGTGAATTACGGGGATGTTTTTAGGCAACTTGAGCTTAGCTCTCGTCTATTTGATGTCCCTCAGAACCCCTCAGTGAAAAACATCACCATAATTCACTGTTACCCATCTATAATTCTATACATAAATAACTATTATAATTATTTCAATCATTGTTGTTACTAATTTATATCAAACTACTAACAAGCATCCACAAAGCCAATGGGTCTGACTTGTTTTAGGCATATTTTGTTGAGTGATATGTCTGGATGCAATAGCATAAAACTCACAGAGGCACCTAAATACTAGTCAGGCAGCATGCTGTGTAAAGCACAGGACTGCATTTCCCATGTTTTAGGCCAAGTCCTTAATTACTTAAGCCATGCCCCTTTTAGAGACCCCACAACCACCTTTTTCCATCTCACTTAAAACACTGTGGTCCACAATAGGCTTTTGCCTACAGATGGCTAAAAGCTGGCTGGTTAACGAGAACACCTAAAATTATGATGTTGTAAAGCTGTGGAGTCCTTGGAGTCAAATCTAAAATTTGTAGAGCAGAAAGAACGAATGACCGCTCTGTAGCATTTCTTGGAGGGCAGGAGTACAGCTGGTGTTGTGTCAAATGGGGGAATCATGCACTTCAGTGAAAGAAAGTAGAGGGCCTGACCTTCTCCACTGTGACACCCCAGATCACGATTGTAGGTCTTAAGGCTCTTGAAGCCACCACACCCCATTAGAAGTGGAACTGTAGTATTTGTTCCCTGGGGAATTTCATCCAAAAGTCATGCAGGTCATTAGCTCCATGGAAAAGCAGATCCAAATATCCTCAGCTTCTCCGGGAGTCAAGCACGAAAGTAGAAACATGGGCGAATGACAGCAACGTGGTATGCAGGGGAGATAGAAGCAATGCTGAGGGCGGGCGGAGGAATCACAGAGGATAAGAGTGGGGGCAAGGGAAGGTGCGGAGAAACAAAACACAGGGGGTGGGGCGTAAACAACACGGGGATAAGCGTAGGGAGAAAGTAACATGGAGAATGTGCGGAGAGTGCAAACTAACAGGGCGAGGCAGCAATGTGGAGCCCTGGGGAGGAAGTAAACGAGTGAGAGAGCAATGGACCAGGAGGAAAATAAGCACACTAGAGAGAGACAGCTGGAGAACACATGCACCCTTGTGGAGTGCTTAAACAAAAAGTTAAAAAAAAGCGCCTGAAAAATGAGCAGTGGAAGGATACAAATAATGCGGACATGATGGTCCAGTGGAGGGACAAACACATATGAACTCCAGCACAATATAAGGAACAAGAAGCAAGCAAATGAGTAACAGTGAAAGCAAACAATGGCAAGCAATGGGCTGACCGTAAACCCACTGCAAGTTAACAATATGTCTTGCAACAGACAGCGCATACGCTCTCTAGTGGGCCCCCTGGTAGCATAGTCAAATGCAGGCATGACGGAGGTGCAGGGGCCCACACACCCCGGTGTCACTGCACTAATAATAGCTACACCCTCAGAGTTCTGGTCCTTCAGGATCTTTTTCTCTCACACATACCTGCTGAAACTAATTAGAAAGACAGAGGCAGAAAAGGGCGAACAAGGGCCAACAGGAGGGTCAGACAGAACCTTCAAGAAGAAAGGGTGGAAAGCAATTAAAGATAAGAGACCATGAGGCCTGGGTGGGAGAGGCATAACGAGGAGGTGAAAAGGTGAGTGCCCTGTAATGAAGAAAGCACAGTCAAGAGTCAGCACTACAGGCCTTACCCTGGCGTAAATGGATATAGCCAAGACATGGAAAGCAGGCTTTCCATGTCTTCATCCCTCGGGTGTGGAAAGAGAGGATGGATCATTGTATGGGGCTAGAAATTGCAGTGTACCCGGAGAGGTGTTTTGAATCCTGTTTGCTCTGCTAATTCCCTTCTCGAAGAGGAAGTTCGGGGATACGGAGCCACGACTAATGCTCATTCTGTTGCGAGTCATGCATGATGTCATATGGTATTTGGGTGGGACGGGTGGGTGTCTGTGCAAGTTATGTTGTTGTTTTCGCTTTTGGGTGTACTCATTTCAACATCCTGTATGTAGGCGCGTGTAACCAAACATCTTTCTTAAAACCCAATAAAATCTGGTAAAAAAAAAAAAGTCAGCTCTACAAGACTCATGGCAGGAAGAAGTGAGAAAAGAAGAGTGAAGGAGGGAGGAGCAAGATATGCCGAGGTCAGAAAATCAACACAACACCAATTCGGCATCAAGATAACCACTCATACAACAGGCACTACATAGTCAAAGGTTAATATAATTGATATAATACAAAATTAGTGACTGTAATTACAATTAATTAATAAATACACCTAACTTATGTAATGTAAAAATACTTTTAATAGACACTTGATACCTCCTACTTAAGAGAATGAAAACGTAATTACTATAATTAAAAATAGATGTAATTGAATCTATTTGAACTTACTTAGAAAGAAAGCTAAAGAAATGTAAAATATTTATTTGCAAAAAATATTCAATAAACATTTAAAGTACTATTTAAAAATGGATTTAGGGCTCCCCTGAAATAACATTTAGCTCAAAAAACGTAGTATGTCGAGTCAGGAAGGAAAGGTAAGGTAATCCATTCCTGGTGTCTAGCAGTCTACAGTATTATGACCAGTGTGTTTCTGCATGGAGCGACAGCCAAGTGAGAGTATGTATGTCTGAAAGTTTATACATAGCTCTTCATGAGAGCTGAGAGCGAGAGCTCTTTCTGCTTTGAAGTCCTACAGGCCCTGGACACTGCCCAGTGAAGATCAAAGATCTGCCTCTAGGAGAATCACTAACAGCAGAGGTGCCCCCACCAGGAGGACAGACCCCCGAGCATCCAATGGCTGGATGGGTGGTGCTAGGACAGGTCTGAAAGGAGCAAATTCCCTGGGGCCATCTGTGCCACAGCCCATCTGACCAGGAGCAAAATGGAGAAGATGAAGAGGAGTCATTTGTACCCCGAGACCTGCAGATAGTAGGTGGGTAACACACCGCTAGTCACTACTGATGAGACCACCAACCCCAGTGGGTGAGGTTTAAGGTACCATTTAAGATCATGCTCCACTATCCAGGGGTGGAACCTCTCCCAGATATGGGCTCACTTTTACGTCAGACCACCACAAGCTTTCCAGATGAGAACTCTGGACTCTGGAGTAATGGCCCTCTTGCAGGACACGTTTGAGGGATGGGCCTCCAGAGAGGAAAGATGTTGCCCTACCCAAGATGAGGAAGAAAGAAAGAACGTAATTCTGCCTTGTACTTACGAATGTGGGCTACAAAAATCAGCATGAGTGGTATTGATGATCAACATGTTTCCACAAATGAGTGAGTGAGATATATGCACATTCCCCTTTCTGAAGAGTTCTGGGTGTAAACAAGTCGAGGGGGCTTTTGGACTGCTGAGACGTGGAAGCAGAGCATCTGTTTCTCTTCAGCCAGAGAGATTAATGTAATTAGAGTTTTCTGTACCCCGCTAACCAGGCGAAGGCTCCAAATATGTGATGAATTATGAGGCTGCTTCACTTTTACCCATACTCTGAACCAGGGAGGTTGGCCCTCTTCTACACAGGTCAGGATCAAACCCAGACATGATGAGAAAAGTTAATGGTATTGCAGTTAGGAAACATTTATTTAATTTTTATGTTAGATGTAACCCCTCTACTCTCTCTTTGCGATTGCTCCTTTAAAGGTATTCTGGTTTTACAACAACTGAGCAAACAATAGTTTTCTGAAGGGGGAGCAGCTGAGATCAGGGGAGCAGGAATCCTTCTTGAGATCTGCCATTGGCTCTCATCTGCATGCCCTAGGTTTGGAGCGAGGATACATTCACTTTCGCAACAGTTCAAGCATGGGAAGCAATTTTGCACAAAGGGGCACCCAGTGTGTATGAACTGAGACCCTGTGGAAGGAGTTGAGGGGTGGTGGCTCTCCTCTTGCAGAATCCAATGAGGCAGTCGCTAGCTCCACCTAAGACTGAGGTTCATGCCTGCACAGTGGCGGCATTGAGCCCTTTGACTTGGGTGGGAAGTCGTTTTACTGTAGGATCACAGCACAGTGGAGCAGGAACCGAGGATCAGACTGACCAGACTGAACAAGAGGCTAAGGACTGCAAGTCTGCACAGGAAGTCAATGGTGGGAGTGGGAAAGGTATGCAAGAGCTGAGGTTGTCTTACTACAAAAACGTTATGTTCTGTTATGTTAAGGAATCTTAATGTAGCACACATTCACCAATGGTTTCTTGGCGCTAGGTACGTAACTCTTTGTGTGACCGAGTGTGAGGTAACATGAAAAAGAACACTGAGCAGAAAAACGATTGCGCAGATATAGGCTTGTTTGAAGACTCATGTTTTTATGTTCTTTCTGAAGAAACTGAACTCCCTTTCAGTTTGGAACTGACCAGTTAGAGAGTTCCACAACCCAGGCACTTGCACAGAGAAACTGCTCTCTCGTGATCTTTCTTTGGCATATCTGGGCAACATTAGGTTGTTCGCTAATGATGAGCATAGGGCACGAGTAGGTTCATATCGAGTCATACGTATAGCCAAAAATGAGGGTGCCATTCTATGTAGTGCCTTGAAGGTGCATCTTGTAAACTGAATCATCTGCCTAAATGGAAACCAATGAAGCTGTTTGGTACTTTGAAAATGTAACTGTGCAGCTGTGTTTTGCACTGCTTGCAATTTGTATACGTCATTTTTGGGGAGTCTGAGGTACAGAGAGTTTGCATAAACTAGCCTTGACCCACTGAGTGCTATGGTTACCCTTTTAAGAGCCTCTGCAGAAAGAAAGGGCACTGACGTCCTAAACACACAGCAGAAAGAGGGATGTGAAAACCACAGAAGCAATCTGGGGTGTCATTGAGAGGTTGCTGTCTATGTTTCACCAAGACATTTTGCTGCGTCCTTGGGTATGGGGAGGGAATCCATTTCCAGGGGCCAGTATTGATGATGCCAGAGGTCGAGTCTATTATTAATAATTATAAATTCTTCTTTTTCTGCTTTTAATGTCAAGTAGTTATTTTATTTCCCATCCACAGATGAAGGGCATCATGTTTTGAAAATCCTTTGGTGAGGAAGTTTTACCATCCAAACATAGTATGATCTGCAAGTCATCTGTGTAGCCTAAAGGGCTGACAAATATAATAAATAGATGAGGGTTTATAGAGTAGCCTTGATGGACTCCACATTTCACAGGCACACTTGTTGCCAGAAAAGGTGAAAGTTGTACAGCTTTTGCATGAGCCTCTAGAAATGATTTCACTCAAATCAAAGGGGAATATTATGGCCTGTTGCCTCAACCGCGCCATCGGAATATCATGGTCGACATTGTAGAAGGCGGCCGCCGAGTCAAATAGTGCAACCAATCCCTTGTCTATAGCTTTTCTTAGAACATTCATAACTGACAGTAGCACAGTTTCGGTACTATGTGCTGGACAAAAAACAGCTTGTGAGGGATCGAGATAGCTGGAGGCCTGAAGATGACATCATATACCATGCGCTACACGCACTTCTAATATGTTGGCACCAAAAGGTAGCAAAGAGATGGGCCGATAATTTTCAGTAATTAAAGGATTGCCATCTGTTTCTTTAACAATGGGATTTCAATAGTATGTTAAAAAGATTTTGATACTATGCCCTGTGTGGCTGAGGTATTGTGAGGTGAGTGAGGTATTGAGGATAGTCTAGTCAACAAGGATTCCATGATTGCAAACTCGATTATTTTCATAGTTTTAGGGGGTCACAGTTCTAAAAAATTTAGCATTTCCATATCAATCAGTTGAAATTTAGATATAGATATATTATTAATTTCAATATACAGTAATTCAACTTGACTTGGCTCTTTGCTAATGATTTATCTGATTGCTGCTGTTTTATTCATTTAAAATTCAAATAAAAGAATTCTTGCAAACCTTTTGAGAGGGTGTAAATCTTGGTGAGGCTCTGTCTGCTGAAGAAAGTTTGTTGACAAAAACCTCTTTCTGGATGTTAGAGGCTTTAGAAATCTTATTGGTGTAATATGCTGTTTTTACCCTCAATAATGTAAGTTTCCAGATCATCATGTCTTCTTTCAATCTGTTCTTATGTACTTCATCACAATTCTTCCACGATTGACATTGAAGGTGGCATAATTCTGAATTAGCTACTACTAGCTGGAGCAAACCGTGGAGTCAGTTGAGTTATTTTAAATATTCAGCTCTTGACCATAGGAGCAAGTAAACTACCTGCTTCTTTAGCCATGATGTAAATTCTTTTTCAGCATTATCTACTTTCAAGTTCAGCTTAGGCTGAGTGTTTCTGAGCGTAGTAATCATGGCCTCAGGCTTCATCTTCTACTACCTGCTGATTATTTTAACTCAGTCTGACCAAATACATAGAGAAATATTCAAGTGAAGGGTTTTAAAATTAAGCAAGAGTTAATGCCATAATTGTACGCCCTTGGGTCCTGCACTTGGGCCATTGGCCCAGTAACTAAAATCGTCAATTATCATTAAATGCGAATGATTAATCAGTGGAGAGC
Organism: Calotriton arnoldi; assembly: GCA_963921515.1. NCBI lineage: Eukaryota > Metazoa > Chordata > Amphibia > Caudata > Salamandridae > Calotriton > Calotriton arnoldi. The sequence continues at coordinate 1,483,732 of CAWUFW010004520.1, forward strand.
ATAGAAGTTCCAAAAATTGTTTAGGAAAATCCACATTTAGGGCATCATTACGATGGCGGGCGGACAAAGTCCCCCCGCCACCGCAGCGGAATGCGGGACCGTCCGCAAGGGGTGCGGCGGTCCCACCATGGGTATTAGGATGCAACCGCCGCGGTGGCATCCCGTATGGTTCGCATATTGTTGCATGTTGTGCATTTGAATGCACAACGTGACAGGCACTGCGCGGTGCCTGCCACCTTGTGCATTCAAATGTAGGGGGGTACCATAGGTACCCCCCATGTGCACCCCCCACACCCCCCCAAATCCTGGGGGCCCGACACGGGCCCCCAGAAGCAAAGACCACATGCCTTTCCATGGCGGCAACACCGCCATGGAAAGGCTACTTTCCGCCAGCATCCTAATATGGATGGCGGTGTCTTGCAGACACCGCCACCATGTTAGAGCCCTTTTCCGCCCGGTCGACGAGTCGACCGGCGGAAAAGTGCCGGACAGTCTTTCCGTCCGGCTGGGTCCCCACCGCCATCATAATATGGCGGGGGGGGAAATGTGCGGGCGGATGGGAATGGCGGGCGGATCGCCACCGCCATACGGGCGGCGGCGATCCGCCAGACATCATAATGACCCTCTTAGTTAGGTGGGCGATATGTACGTAAAATCGTGCTGAGCTACTAATGAGATGTAGCCTCAACAGCAGCGTGTCTGCATCTGGGAGCAGTTCAATGGACAGCGCTGAGATCAGAAGATGACATTTTATAATTGCAGCAACCCCGCTACCTTTTTATTCGCCTCTCTGTACAATTTAATAGATAAAATTTAACTCTGAGAGTGGCTAAGGTATCTAGAGTGGAATCCCCTAAAAACCAAGGTTCAGTTAGTAATAAGTTATCTAAATTGGCATAATTCACAAGGTCAAAGATTTCGATTTTGTGTTTACAAGGGAGTATGTGTTTAAATAAGAAATTTGTATACATTTCTGCACCTCTGCTTTGTTCTGGCTAGACGGTAACATTTTACTGATCCCTATTTGCTTTTTAAATATACCATATTCCAATAGGGTGGTATTTAAATCAAGTGGTATTGGTAAACTTCCATATCTCAAAGCTTTGGGTTTGTCTGCTGAATCAACTCGTTTTCCAGCATAATGTTCGCCCCTAGTCCTGGTCAGGTGTGAATGAGTGCAGACGGCCTTGCCCTTAGCACACTGTGCACCGCCACAGCAACACTCAGGAAGCTTCTTTAAATAGTCCCCCAGTTGTTGGCACATCTAGAGCGCTAACACTCTAATATGGCAATGGAAAATGTCAAGCAGGAAGTACTCAGACTCATTCTCCCATATGAGAGAAGCAGCGTCTTTAACAGGGACATTCGCCCTCTCAAAATATTTTTTTTAAAAGCTCACACAATCCACTCACACACTCAATAAATGAATTCTTCAGTACGTTAAAAATCAGCAATAGAAACTCAAGACTGGGCAATGCATTCTTCTCCATCCGAACATACAAAGAATTCTTTAAATAGTCCCCTAGTGGCTGGCACATCTAGAGCAGGACATTTCTAATGCAGCACTGGAAAATGATAAAGAGGAAGTAATTCTATTCCTATTCTGCCCGATATGAGCAAAGCACCCCTTTCAAACTAATAACAAGCATTGGAAAAGCCAATAGTTCTTGCCTTTGGGACCTAGAGGCTTTGTCAGTGGTTTTTAGTTATGCTGTACACCATGGGCACTCGTAAACATTTTCCCAACAATATGGTCTGTAGAGTGGCTGAGGGATGCATTAATGCCAACAGGCTGGGGTCAGCGCATAGGTGGATGTAAGGTGGGTGTAAGTGGAGTGAAAGATGTATATGCTGTGGACTGCTAGTCGTGGAGTTATTTTGAGGGTTTCGTTCCATACTGCCCTCTAAATTATGCCCCTAGTCTCTAGATGTGACACATATTTGACAATACTGTGTGCTATGCTGTATCTGATTTGCTGTCCTTCTACCACTCACTGGGGTAAGCCTTCTCTGTTGCTATCGCTACCTTTAGCAAGTCAAGTGTGCAAAGGATGTAACTTGGGTACTGAATTGGAATGAAATAGAATCCTATGCCTCACAATCTCCTTATTCCATTGCTCTCTCATTTGTAAACTTTAGGAATGATTAGAAACAGGCTCCGTTAAGGTAGCAAGTGCTATAAAAGTTCTTTGATAAAGATCTCTCCACTTTGTCAAGACTTGCACTATAAGTGTTTGTTTGAAATGGGGCGTTTCTGGTTGACTAGGATATGCACCTAATCCAGGCAGAACCCACCACTGTATTCAGGGCAGATAAGTTACACACCAAAGATAACCTGTGCTCACCCTCTGTTAGCTTAGCTCAAAGCAGGCAGGCTTATCATTAGAAGCAATGTGTAAAGAGTTTGCTCAACACCCTCACACCAGCAACACAATGAACTCACCACAAAAGAGACTCCACACAAGATTGTATAAAAATATGAAGCATATTATACATAAATCACAGACTAAAACAACATGAATTAGAAATACTGTGCATACCATGCAAATCCTGGGACAAGACTCATTATCCTGACAATGCAAGGAAAAATGACATATACTATGACAGCAGAACATGAAAGGTAGCAGTTAGGTTACAGGGAAACCACATAAACCACCAAATATCCCCATCCAACCATAATTAATTTGCAGGTATTACAGGTCCTCTTTAGGGGAATTCAGTTAGGTCAAAACAATATGAAGTCATAAATACTGTGTGAATTAGGCAGTAGTCCGCTTTGCATGCATAACATTTTAAGTGTATGTACTCCCAAAGACTTCCTCAGGTATGCACTTCTGAAGGAGAATGTCAAATGTGTCCACAAAACACGGGGCATAGGAGCATCTGCGCTCCTATTAGGTCTTATATGGTACTCTTCATACACTACTGAATGGTGCGCCCTTTAGGAATAGAATGTAGGGCACCAGAACACCTGGGCACCAACTACCTGTAATATGGTAATTCGCCTTCCACAAACACAGTTCGGAATAACCCCCGGACACCTTTGGAGCGTGAAAAGCAAAGCACCCAAAGGTCCCAGTGAATGGTCTGGGGATCTTTAAATATGGAGGATGCCCGGTGCAAGCACAAGAGGTCTCCCTTGGTCCCTCTCGGCCATGCACTTCTCCAATTAAGTGGCCGCTGGTTCAAGTAATCGGCAAGGAATGGCCAAGCTGCTGCGTGGGACGCAGCATGGCAAAATAGGTACAATTCGGGTCTGGTGTTGATTTACATGGCAAAAATTCCTCACTGCCGGAGCGCAGCATGTCAAAATAGGGACCGCTTGGGTCCGGTTTTGATTTAAAGGGCAAAACTCCTCCCTGCTAGAGTGCAGCGCGGCAAAATAGGGACAGATCGGGTCCGTTTTCAATTTAAATGGACACTCTTTGCTGACTCTGGGGCTCGGCGACGGACACCGGTGTATTAAGACAAATAATTACACCAATCCTCTGGCCTCTCAAAGCGCTGAACACGCGCTAGGCTTTAGAAATGGGAATTCAAGCGCTTACCACACGCTGGAGGGAGAGCAGGGGCTGGGAGCAGCAACCAATGTTTACCCTACACTGGGGCTCTTGAGAGGACACCTGGGTGGCACAAAGGGGCAGGCAGGCCAGCACAATATAGCAAATAGGCTATATGGCAGTTCCTTCTGGCAGCCCAACAGTCCCTAGTGAAATCAGAGTCAGGAAGCAGCTGACAGCAGGCCAACAAGCAGAAAAGCAATCTAGTGAGTCCTTTAGGCACCCAGCAAATAGCAGGCAGCAGGGCAACAGCAGAAGAGCAGTCCAGATGAGTCCTTAGTGCAGCAGTCCTTCTGACAGAGGTTTAGTCCCAGTTCCAAAAGTGCTCTGAAAACATGGGGTCAGAGCCACTGTACTTATACTCAAAATGTCTTTGATCTAGGGGACACTTCAAAAGAAACCTTAGAAGTGCACAACACTCCCTTTCAACCCCAGCCCTGGCTCCAGACATCAGTAGGGGGTAAATCATAGTCTATACAAATTTAAGTGTGCTCCACCTCCCTCTCTCCCAACCCAGGAAGGCCATCAGTCTGCAGACAATTGCATATTTAACCCTGTCACACCCAACCCTTCCGGTGTGATGGCTGTCTGGAAAGTATGCACAAAGTGTAGCTGTCAACCAGGCCCAGACATGGATAGCAGCCATGCTGCAAAGCACAAAGAGTCATAAGCACTGAGAAATGCCCACCTTCTAAAAGTGACATTTCCAAAATAGTAATGTAAAATCCACCTACATCAGTAAGCAGGATTTTTCACCACTATTCCAAACATACCAAACATGGCAACCCTACTCCTTTCAGATCAGGAATTACCACTTAAATATATACATAAGGGAATTCCCAATGCTAGCCTATGAGAGGCTATGAGAACCAAAATAGGGTGTTTGTCACTACCAGGACATGCCACACAATAAAGGCACATTTTCTACCTTTTACTTACACAGCACCTTGCACATAGGGCTACCTAGGGCCTACCTTAGGGGTGACCAATATGTAGTAAAAGGGGAGTTTAAGGTCTGGCAAGTCATTTAAATGGCAAGTCAATGTGGCAGTAAACTGCACACGCAGGCCCTGCAGTGGCAGGCCTGAGACCAGTTTGGAAGGCTACTTCTGTGGGTGGCGCAATCAGCGCTGCAGGCTCACTAGTAGCATTTAATCTACAGGCCCTGGGTATATTGGATACCACTGTACAAGGGACTTACAAGTAAATTAAATGGGCTAAACAGGTGTAAACCAAATCATACCATTTTTACAGGAGAGAGTACATGCACTTTAGCACTGATTAGCAGTGGTAAAGTGCCCAGAGTCCTAAAGCCAACAAAAAAGGGTCAGAAAAATAAGAGGAAGAAGGCAAAAAGATTGGGGATAACCCTGCAAAAAGGCCCGGGTCCAACAGTGTTGCTGATAAAAGAATATATTGGGTGTTTTTTTCTAACAGTCATTTGTAATGTCTGTGCATATACTTCCTTTATTGCTTTTGGTTATATCACTGTGTAGTTTTAGAAACTTGCGTAAAGTCCTCTGAATGGGGCCCTGCACTGTTTTCAGCGGATCCTATAAAAATGTATTATTATGTCTTGTGACATGTGAATTATGAATAACACAGTGTATGCTTCATTGATGAAAACTAGTCTTTTTCAGCATGTGTGTGTTAACACTCAGTACTGAAGTAAAAGCTGAGAAGTGTGCTCCAGATATTTGAACTATTTAAATAACAGTATGATGCTTCCTTTAGGGCCTGCGTACAAACAGGTTAGCTGAAAAGATGTGTATCAACAAGGGCCCTTGCATGAACTGACATTGTACAATTGATATGCACCAGTGGTGCTGGAACAATTTATAGAGTGGGGGGGCTGCCAATAATGTTACATCACTGAAGTCATAGGGGTTATAAAAGATCCATATGTCACCCAAAAGAGCAAGCATAGCAAATATAGTCTGCAGCATGGTGGTTAGGATGTGGTATGTAGCTGGTGGTACATTTTGGAGCACATTGTGTGAAAAACTATATTACTACACCATGGTTTGGTAGTGCACTGCCATTACGGACAACATATTTTCCATCGAAATGAGCAGTACATTTGCACAGACATACAGTTTTACTAATAGAACTATACATTGCACAAATTATAATGTGTGGAAAATGGCATCTCCTAGTGAATTGATTTGTTTTGATCATATTAAATTTTTTGTTTCCCACATGCTCCCTTTAAAAAGAATAAACAGCAATTTGTCAGAAGACAAAGCCTGACATTTGATCTCTGTCTTTGAATGCATAGCAAATGTGACAGGATAAAAATAAAATGTAATGGCTTCTGTATTGCTCATTTGACGTCTGTACTCTAGCATGGTTATTTTGAGGGTGCTTCAGCACCTCCCACTCCCCTACGTCCAGTGCCTATGGCATAGGTGTGAAATTGAGGAAGAGGATTATTTAAATTATGTTATTGGTAAAGAGCACCGGTCAAAATAAACAAGCTCATAGACAGAGAATTTTTCCACACCGGCATATGAGAAATAGATAAATAGAATCAGTCAAGCAGAAAGATAGGAGGCAGGAAAACCTTTTCAAAGAAATACAGCACGTTTACTGTTTCCTGAACTTGCATACAAGAGAGACAGCTGAAACCACATGCACTCCCATGGAGTGCCTCATGAAAAAGAAAGAAAGAGTTCCAGGAAAGCGAGCACTCTTGGAAGAATACAAGGAGCCAGTCAGAGAGGTGGTAAACAGGCTGTGCTCCATGGGAGAGACAAAGACATGCTGGATGGCCTAAAACAAATAAAGTCAGCAAATAGAAAGCAAGCACATGTGAGTTACAAAACACAAACCCAATGGTAATGAATAGGCAGAATGCATTTCTAGGTAATCTTTTTTTTTTTAATGATCAGCACAAAAACATAAGACACAAAGAATTTTTTTTTTTTAACAATGAGGCATGAACCAATAGCTCAACAGTCTTAGCAGAAAATTATAGTGGAGGTAGAAGAATAAATCAACATTACAGAAACAGACATATCCATATCGCACCACAGCATATCAAATCATATTATAATATATATCATCGCCAATTAACGCAGAAAAACAATAAATTCCACCAGATAGATTATTTTACCACGAACCTAGCTAGGATTCCTTCCACCGTGCCAGGGGTGACCATATGCTGTACCCCAGCCCTCTAGCCCTTTTCCCCTTTCTCTCGTAGATAGCTCTTTCAATGGTGAATAATGAGAGTAACCGTGATAACCACTGTTGAAATGTGGGAGGTTGCGAATCAAGCCAGGCCGAAGCAATACTTATCCGCACCACCGCCATTACCACAAAAAGGAATTGATATGCCGGGTTTTGCTGCTCGCCACAGCTAACTCCCAATAAAATCAGAGCGGGAGTGAGCTTAACTTTCAACCCTAATGATAAATCTAAAAATTTCATAATGGATTCTAACAATTTTTCCAAACGTGGACAAGCCGAGAACATATGTACCAGGTCAGCAGCTAATAAGCCACACCGTGGGCATGTAATCCCAGCTGATCCACCCCATTGTGAAATTCTTGCTGGGGTGTAATAAAGAGCAAAGATAGTCTTGTAATGTTGCGCTTGTAGCCCAGCGGAACAAAAGGATACCTGACCTATTTCCAGGGATTTAAAGAACCGCTCTGGTTCTACCCCTACCCATACCTGCCATTTTCCCGCATGCTTACCCAAATCATCCAATTTTGTTGTAATTAATTCAATATACAGGGCTCCGATAAATCCCTTCGGTTTACTCCTTATGGTATCTATAACTTTATTCCTAGAAAAACCCTTGAGCCCCCCTTTTTTTATAGAAAAAGCTACGTAGCTGCAAAAATTAAAAAAATTATTACTATCCAATCCAAACTCCAGCTGTATATCCGTAAATTGGCGAAAGCCATCATTCTGTATTAGATCCCCGGCCATCCGAATCCCTTTCTCTGACCATTCTGCCATTATCATATCTGAAAAGATTTCTGGAAACATAGGGTTTTTATATAACTGGGTATAATAATTAAGCCTTCCTAAACCAAACTTTTTTTCAAGGCTGCCCAGATTTTAAAAGCAGCCGCCAGCGTCTTAAATTTTGTCTTTTTGTAGTAACTGGGCTCGCTGAATTTCATAAAACAATTCTCTGCATGATCCCCTAGCAATAGCTTATATACATCAGGGAGCCCTATTTCATCAGGATCCCCCGGAGGTGTACCGAACAATATGCTCATATATTGAAGGGCGGCCGACCAATAATAAAGCCTGAAATCCGGAACAGCAAACCCCCCTCGCTCCCGAGGTAATGACATAAATCTAAGAGCCCTCCTAGTTTTCCCCTGCGCCCATATAAATCGGTTAACAATATTCTCTAATGTTACGAACCAATGTTTATCAAACTCCAAGGGTATTGCCCTGAACAGATAAAGAATTTTTGGTAAAAACATCATCTTAACCACATTACAACGACCAACTAAAGATAAATGCAGATTATTAATTCTATCAAAGTCAGATCTAGCTTTATTTATAACTGGATGGATATTTCTCTCTACAATTTTCCCCAGATCTGCCATTATCGTAATTCCCAAATAAACTGCAGATTCTGCAACTCGAGGGTCATCTATAATAGCATGCCTGTTCTTAAGAATTTGGGTTTTTGATCTATTCAATGCATACCCAGAGAGTTTACCGAATTCTTGTGAGACTTGCTCTACAGCCCTTAATGCAGTAGGGGGATTTGCCGCGATGATAGCCACGTCATCCGCATAAGCGAAGACTTTAGATTCCAGGCCGTGACAGACAATGGGGAGAATTTCGTTGTTAGCCTCAAATAAGCGTATTAACGGATCAATATATATGGCAAAAAGCAGAGGTGAACATGGACACCCCTGCCGGGTCCCTCGCTCGGTAATAAAAGTGGACGTGTATCCGCTATTCACCCTTATTCGGGCTGTAGGTGCCTTATATAATATCTGTATGGCTTTAACAAAGCCACACCCCAAGCCAAACCATTTCAGCGTCTCCCATAAGAAATCCCAGGAGACCCTATCAAAGGCTTTTTCTGCATCAAGCAGCAGAGCAGCCATAGGGTCCCCTGAGACCTCTGTGACATCGAAAAGCGTAATTACTCGACGCTCCTGCTGCATCGTTCCACGACCTGTTATAAACCCATGTTGGCCGGGGTGTATAGTTTTACAGACAATATTATTTAACCTTGTGGCCATAGCCTTAGAAAAGATCTTAACATCGCTATTTATAAGCGTGATAGGCCGATAGGAGCCTGGCTCTCTCGGTGGTTTGCCCTTTTTCAGGAATATTACAATATCTGCTCCCGCCCATGACTCTGGTGTTGATCCTCCCCGTTGGGCTGACCTAATAACCTCGATCAAATCCAGACTAATTATATCCATAAAAGTTTTGTAAAACTCAAGAGGGATCTGGTCGGGACCCGCAGCCTTATTAGATGGCAAATTTTGCAAAGAGGTCAATATTTCCTCTTGTGTTAAGATTTCCTCGAGGGCCTCCCTGTCTATAGCCTCAACCCGCTGATTAGGTATCTTCTCTAAATATTCTCGCATTATCGTCGGTGTCTCTGAAAATTCTTTACTATAAAGCTGTTGATAAAATTGATGGAATGTCTCACGTATCCCGGAACCATCGGTGATTAAACTCCGATCAGCATCATATATTTCTAAAATCTCTCCTATAGAGGCCTTTTGTCTTAACCTAATGGCTAGGGTACGCCCCACCCGTTCACTAAACTCATGACAGTGCTCTTTTTTTGCCAAATAAATTTCCGCTGCTTTTACAGCAATACGCTCCCCTGCTTCAGCCTTTTTTATAGCCAGCTGGAATATAATTTCTTCTGTAGGACTACCCGTATTAACAGCCATAGCCAGTGCCTCTTCTAGTTTAGTTAGGTTGTCTCTTACCACCTCTTCTTGTTGAGCCTCCTTCGTTTGCCGAAACTTACTATAACTGGCTGTTTCCCCTCTAACCCCGGCTTTAAAAGCATCCCAAACAAACCCTACACTTGTGCTCCCTCGATTAAAATCCCAAAATTCCCTAATCCAACCCTTCATATGAGAAACATATTCTGAATCATGTAAGAGCCTCCGTTCAAAAGTCCATGCACGGGTTTGCCTGGCCCCCCCTGTAAGGCTAACTGTTAGGACTAAAGGGTTATGATCCGAAAGTATCCTGGGTAACTTCTCGACCCTGGAATTCACAATAACCTGATGTGTTACTAAAAAATAATCAAGTCGAGAGATGACCTTATGTGGTGCCGAAAAATAAGTGCTACCCAAATCATTAGGTTTCAGGTAAGACCAGACATCCATAAGGCCATTGTTTATAATCAGGTTAGTCAAAGCAGACCCAACCCTTCTTTTCCTACCAACATATCTGCTTCCTGGGAGCCCCCAGTGTACCCCCAACCCATTAATATTAAAATCCCCGCATACAATTATAGGAGTTGACCACATTGCAAGATCAGTATCCAAAAATTCAAAGACATCCGGGTCGTCCCCGTTGATCCATAAACAGAGCATATGGTAATTTTTTCAACACCAACTGAACACTCGACAATCGCCCAACGTCCCCATTGATCAGCAGCTTTTTAATAACCTTTATGTCGTTTCTGCGGGTCATAATGGCGACCCCTCTTGTTCGAGTGCCCTGAGACGTGTTTACCATAAGATTATATCCTAGCTGTTCCATAATACGGCTTCTATTACCTTCAATGTGAGTCTCTTGGAGACAGAGAATATCAATACGCAAGGATTTAAACAAAATTGCAGCCCTCTGCCTCTTATTTGGGTCATTTAATCCACTGATATTAATTGTGCCTATTCGTAAACTCGTACTGTTGTGTTTCCAAACTTCCTACCAGAAACCCCCACCCTACCACTTCTTAGTACCTCCGAACTACATATTAATCTTACTGACCTTCTTTTAGATATTTTTTGACTACACATGCCCACCTCATCAATACGCCTCAGAAAAAATATATACCTGCTTTGTGCTGATCTCGTGCCCCCCACACCCTCGAGCTTCCCCCCAACCCCACCCCCCCTTACACCCCTTACATGCAGATAGGTCAGACATGACCTATATATGGCAGCTGAGCTCTCGTCTCAGACCGCGCCGATCCCCACCCCCCCACCCCTCTCTATTCAATCATGACTTACCCTAATTTATCCAACCACATTAGTAGATCTAAACCTTATAGCATCTTAATACTTCTTAAATACCCAACTGTCAATCAACTGTCAGTCAGAAGAAAATTTAGCATACATATACAAAAATCCCCTCAAACATTAATCAGCAGCAGCAGTAGCTCCACCCTTTTGCAAGAGAGAGCATGCCCCCTCTGCCCTCTGGTTTCTTTTAATTCAGTGAGGTACTCTTGAGCCTTAATCTCAGAAGAAAACATTCTAACCCTCCCTTTAGTGATGACTTTTAGCCGTGCAGGAAATAGCAGAAATGCTTCACAACCCTCCCCTGAAACGAAGTTATAATCTGCCGTAATCGCCACCTTCGTTCTACAGTCATATGGCAAAAGTCAGGCCGAGCGAAGAAGGTGTGCCCCCCAAAAGACCTCTTTGAATCGGGTCTGGCCCTATCTATTATTGCCTGTCTTAATAGAAAGTTGCCCACAAAAATAAGAATGGCTCTAGGGCGCTCCCCCTGATCTTTAGGCTGAGCTCTTCTGAACATTGGGAAGCGGTGAGCCCGCTGAATTTCCGTCTCCCAGTTCCAGTGGGCAAGATCAGGGAAGGCACCCTTCAGCAACGCAGTAACGAAGGCCATGATGTTCTCCCCTTCAACACTTTCCTCCAAACCAAGCAGCCGCACATTATTGCGGCGCTGCCGATTTTCAAATTCTTCGAGCTCCCAACATACATCCAGGGACTGTTTTTCCTGAGACACCTGGAAAGCCTGAAATTTATCAACCTGTATCTCTACATTAGCCGTTCTTTCTTCTACTTGGGTGACTCGTACAGTCGTATCAGCGCATATTTTGTTCATCTTGCGGATTGCCCCCTGTAGATTTTTAGTGGCCTGTGAAGCTCTTCTGCTCTCCTGTCTTGCTTCCCCTGCATCTGCTTGAGAGTAGTGTACAGCAACTCAAGGGTGGGGGAGGGAGCAACTGCTTCAGGATTAAGGGGAGCATCATTGCCACTTTGTATTTCAGTTCCTTTATCTGAGCCAAGGGCTATACCAAAAGACAGTGTTGCAGCCGAGTAATCCCATTCAAGTTTGCGAGTAATTAAATCCGTTGATTTAGATTTTAATTTGGTTTTAGCCCGACGTTTTGAATTATTAGACCTACTGCGTTGTGTCATCTGGGTCGCAGAAGATTCACCTGAGTCTGTTTCCTCTGAAGTTATCAACACACTAGGCACAGATGATTCAGAGTCGTCATTTAACGAAAAAACTTATCACCTTCTGGGGATAGCAGAGGAGCACTTAGCCATGATGGATCATGGCTATGCCGACCACGTAATATACTGCTGGTGTTGCTCCCTGCAGACTCCACCACTGCCAACTGCACCAGAGGCTGTGCCATTTCAGTTCTGACAGGATGAGAATCTGCCTGAAAGTCCTTCTGTACAGGGCATGTATCCAAAAGTGGGGGACTCCACCATCACCATCACCATTATCCTTATCTGTGACATTGTCTTTGCCAATAACACTAGCAGACTCCGCAGCCAGCCCGGTACCGATAGGTACAGCAGAATCTGATTCCGATCCTGCGACCGCCTCTGCCAGAATATTGGAAGTATGAATGTCCGCTGGCAGCGAACCCCCCTCAATAAGCCTGGTGTTAACTAAATGCACGCCTTCGCATAAAGCATCTGCTTCCCCCAGGCTGTTTAGCTCCTTACCCTTGTCCTGGCCACATGGCCCGGGCACGCCGTTCACCACATCGTTCATTACCGGCCCCAGAGATAAATCAGCTAGTTGTGGCAGGGGACTACATTGCCCAGAATCCATCTCTCTGGCATCGGCCAAACCCGAGCTGGTTGCATCCGCAGTCATGTCGGTGCCCCTCTGGGCTTTCCGCCCCCCGCAGTACTCGGGATGTCCAGGGCAGCTTGTGCAGTCATGACTTTGGAGTCAGCTGTAATTAAGGCTGTTGTCGCCCGGAACGCCTCCGCGACTGTTTGCTGCCGCATAATTCCATCTCCCCCGGCGGCCACACGGAGGCGAGTACTGGCAGCCACGCCGGTCTCCTTAGACTTCAAATCTTTAGCCACTTTGTTCGACTTCGGAGCCATACTGCACCACAGCTGTAAGCCGGCTCTGAGGAGGAGCCGCGGGAGCCGCCGAAAAGTTGCGTTGATCTGTGATTTCCAAGCAGTAAGCTGACGACCTACAGTGCTCCACTCGCGAGCCTCGAGCTTCAATATAACCAAAGGGTAAGTCCAACCATCCATGTCAGCACTTTTCAGTGCTTTTTTCGATCCATCTCACCGGCCATTGTGAGAAACCAGGAGAGAGGAAGGGAAAGAGAGAGCCGGCACTGGCCCTCACAGCGGTCACTCAGCGGCCATCTTGCCTCTAGGTAATCTTTCAACATGTCCTGAATATGTTTTTGCAAACAGACAGCTGTGCTGTCCGGTACACTACAACCTAATAAACGCACACACAGTCCACTCACACAGTCATTAAATGAATTCAAAATTTTAAAAAATCACCAATAGAATAACAAGATGGTGCTCTGCATCCACCTCAATCGGAAGACACACAATGAGAAATTGTTAGTATAAGAAATATTCAGCACTTTTTGGACTGAGTATGATGGACTGATTTTGGCAGGAGCTCTAAGCAACTTACCTACCCCCTTGGACTGATGGTTGAGAAAAATTGTTTCATGAATAGATAAGTATTCAAAGCACACTCTGATATAAAAGGACTACAAAACACGTCACAATGTCAGTTACTTTTTCCTTTTAGTAAAAGAGCACTGGAAATCTGTATGTACCAAATAGAAGGGAAAGGACCAGTACACAATGCGCTGAAGAAGAATCAGGGTAGAATGTCTTTCTTTACTTATATTAGGGGAGAGTTCCTTGGTATGCTTGTATGGTTCATTGTCCTAGATCTACGCTTTAGGTGGGACTTAGTTACCTTGCTGGAACTTTTATGCAACTCCTGCGTTGCACCTCTTCTTTTGCTTCTAGTTGGCCCTGGCTTGTCACTCAGGGCCAAGCCTTCACTGTTGATAGTACCACGTTAGATCCTGCAAAGACTCGTCTGAGATTGAATGTAGGATTTAACCGACTCTTTCTCTCCCATCAAATATTTCTTCTGTAACATCTTAGAAGTCCTCAGTATGTTTGTGTGGCATTCTGGGCCATCCAGCCCAAAAATACAAGATGAATCTAACAAACACTGAGGCACTGGACAGACTAAAACCTGCACAGCTAGGTCCATGGGGCAAAAATGAATGAATTAGACACAGGATTAGATAAGGGTGCTATCAAACACCAGAATCCCCAGACAGAACATAAGTAGTTTAAAATGCCCACTTTTCCACCGTATCTTTCAAGTTAATAACATGCAAAATTCCACCTGTTTTCTCTCCTATAGCAACAAAACTTTCACTCTGCTTTTGAACTGATCACAAGTTTATAAAGAAAAACCTTTTCTAAGTTACATATTACTTCTTCACTCATTATAATAAGCCAGTTAATTTATGCGGTCATGGAGCAAAATGTCTTCACTGTTATCAGTTTTAAAACCACAGGATAAGGCATGAACTTGCCGGGCACCCACATTTTTTCAAATCAATGGCCTTCTTCCGGAGGTAAAGAGCTTCTAACTGCATAAAAAAAATCATACTTTCCCTGCCTTGTGAATCCAAGACGTTGAGGCAGACAAAGGTACATTATAAATGTTTTGACTAAAAATGCAAAAAATGCAAAAAAGTGCAAAAATGTCTGTTAGAATTGGCTCTTGCGTTCTTTATTCAGCTCTTCTTTGAACATTTCATTACTGTTTCAGCTATTCCCTATTTGGCTGCTTTCATTTATTTCATAAGATAAGTTTAACGTGTCTCTGCATTCGTCCATGTGATCCAAACCAACATTTTTTTAGTGCTAAGAAACTACTCCTCTCCTCAGACACACTCCTGCGACCCTCTTTTCTTGCAATTTATACAGTCTATTCGGCGTGTTGGCTCAGCAAACTAATTGGCAGTATCATGCTGGATGAAAGAGAGGCCAAGCCATGGTCAGCTTGTGTATCAGGGACAAGGAAAAGTCAGAAAATGAGTTTTTTTAATGATAGTCTCTGCACAATAGACAACATTTCCTTTTAGATGATCAAACACAGTTCTAGATTCAGCCTCACACATCACTAGGCATGGCCCATTTTAATAGCTGCTGCGCTCAGAAAAATGTTTTATTGTCCTAAACATGGAGATGATTGCAGTACGCACTGCTTCTCTGCCCAACCTAGCTTGATCATCAAGCTTTTAAACATTTGAAAAAAAACCTCTTGTTAGAATGAAGGGATGTTAAGAAACAAGTAGGACAATTTGGGTATTACTGTAATACTTTAGTCTTTAATGCAGTTTTACCTGATAATGATAATGGGTGTTTTATCCAGCTTTATACCCTACTTTTAAGTTTTGATAATAGTGCCCCCTAGTTGTTATGCATGATTATCACCTTGTGACAATACCTCACCAAATACCCCGTGAACCCTCTGCAGGGGCATAGCTTAGTCAATGAGATTCGGGGGGTGTGAATCTCGAATTTCTCAACTAAAATAGCAATGGGCTGCAGGGTGGAGGGGTGAGACGACCAAGGTTCGGGATGCACTGTCTCCATGAGGAACAGGGTCAGTACTGATTTGCATTAGGTGGGCCTCTGTCTAGAGGGGCACAGTGGGTGAAAAATGATGGTTTGGAATGCTACCCTGAGCGATTGCCACTGGTTAGACTATTTGCAAGCATTCATCCTCACCTTTTGGGTGTTTGCCTTTCTTTGTTGTGCCTGGAAACCTGAGACTGGTGCAGCATTCCAAGTCCCGATTCTGATCCAAAGAATGAACAAGTTAAAACCTCTTTGTGAGGGGGACGTGGCTTGAGTGCCCGCAAGATGGCCGACAGTCCGTGAAGCTCCCTTTCCCCTGGTGGCTTAACAGAGGGTTTCTGCGGTTCTACCAACACTTATAATGAGTTGTAGGTGAGCAAGGGCGGCGGATGTGTAGGGGCATGACACAAGGCATTTTCCGGAGCACGTTCGTGCCTCTACATTCACTTAAATTGATTTCATTGCCACGCCTTGCATCCTGCTGTTGCAGCCGCCATTTTGATTGCTTTTCTCCCCAGAAATGTATGCTTCACGCAAAATGTTGGCCTCTCCGTCTATTCCATCCTGTTTTGGCTGCGGCCAGATGTATTAAAGTTTCATTCCCCAACTAGTGGTGCCTTATTTGTGGACCTATATTGTGGAAGCATGTTATCTTCACCCCACTTGTGATTGTGGCAGATAATCATTGCTGGATGCTGTTTTGGGCCTCAGACTTTTAATAAACAAGCTATCCACGTTCACTAGGCTCTTTATTCACAAATTGTTTATTCTGAAAGTACTTTGCTTATAGAAGGCAGAATAACTTTCTGCAATTACACTTGTGAGACTATCCGCTCATCTTTTTGGCTGTTTCACTCTCAAATGTGGATGGAAAGATCCACATGTCACAAATCAATCAGTAAAACTCCACCCCGCAGGAACAAATTTTCTCGTACCCTTCATTGTGGTGTTAATTCTTCTGATATGTCAGAGTCTATAACCACTAAGATGGACTCAGCAATATCCATCCCGAAACGCTTCACCTCTCCTACTTCAGAGGCTCACCTCGTAAAGACTCTTCTGTTGGAGACAACAAACGCCAGAAAAAAGACCCCAAATCACCTCCTAAAACAACACCTATTCTCACCTTGGAGAATGTTCTGGAGGAAATTAAGAACGTAAAAGCCTTCGTAGTTAAAACCAATCTCACTGCAATGAATTGAAGAGAAATGGTGCAGCTTGGAGTCCAGGGTAGCGGAAGTTGAACAACGCATTAGTGATTCACAGAATGTCATCACCAAGGTGAACTCCATGTCTAAGGAAATTCATCTCCTCAAAAAGCAAATCGAAGAGTTGGAGAATTGAAACAGGCATAATAATTTGAGCATATATGATATTCCTGGAGGGGAGGAGGGCTCTAATATGATTACCTTTCTTCAGTCTGCTATTCCTAAATTGGTTCATCTCTCAAGTGTTCCTCTTTTTAATATACAACAAGCACATCAAATTGGTCCTCAAGCCTCCACATCAGCCAATCTGCCCGGCCTAGAGACATTATTGCTTTCTTCTTACAATATACTGATCTTATGAAGATTCTTTCAGTGGCAAAACATAGGAAGCAGATGCTATGGCTAGGTCACAAAGTCTACATTGCTCAGGGCGTGACACAGGTCACAGCCACTCATCATAAGGAATTTCTTGAAATACGTCCAGCCTTGAAATCAATGAATACTAGATTTGGTCTCTTGCACCCGTGTTTATTCAAGGTTACTTTTCAAGACAAGACCACTGTTTGTGAGTCTCCAGCCCAGCTATGAGAATTCCTACACCATCATCAAGGAGATGCTATGGGTCTTGAAATATCTTCATAGTCCTTTTTTGACAGTCATTCCTTCGTATTGTCTCCAATTTTTCTTTTTTGAACTTAGTTAATTATCTTTTCACTGAAGTATTGGTTTTCCTCCTGTCCGCCACAGGTTCCTTCTTGTTTTGTCAGCTGAGGGGAGGGATGTCCCTACAATGTTGTTGCATCTTTCATGTCTCCCCTGTGTACCCATCTGTTTATTTTCTGTTCCTTGCTAGGTTGGTAAGTGTTTCCATATTGTTCCTTGTGCAGTTCTTTTGTTGTTATCTTCTATGATTGTTACTCCTAAAGTCTTTGAATTTTTTGTTCTGTAGGGGACTTATGGACCTTGAGGGCTCTTGCCTCTGCGTTTTATCACTTCTCAATTCCAATTCTATCTTTCCTTTACATTTGTGCCCTTATTTGGTATCTCCAACCTTTTGCCATTCTTTTCTTTCTATCTTCAGAGGAACTTGTTGGCCGCATCCTACTTTACTTTTTTTTCTTCCTTCTTCTTCTTTTTCCTATTTGGTCATTCTTCATTTTTCTTTCTCATCTCCTTTTCTCTTGTGCCTTACATATTTGTTCTGCTGCCTATATGTTTCACCTTATGTTATTTTCCACCAGAATTGTTACTGTTGATATGCTGCTTTGATATGTTGATATGTTTTTCTCTGGAGTGTTTTATATTAACAATCTGTACTTGCAGCTATGCATTCACTTTGAATAGTTTCCTTGAATAGTATGGGTCTTTGCAATCCAGATAAGAAACAAAGGGCCATATGTATGAAAATCTTCTTTTGCGATTCTCAAATAGCGATTTTTTGCGAATCGCAATTTGAGAATCGCAAAACGCTATGTATGTAGGATCTGCAAATAATTTTACGAATCCTACATATTCCTTAATTGCGAATCGTAAATTGCGATTCGCAATTAAGGAATACCTCCCCATTCATTCCTATGGGCCTAGAGGCCCATAGGAATGAAAGGGAAGACATTCTCAATTTGCGATTCTCAATTAGAGAATCGCAAATTGAGAATGCAATTACAAGGGTGCCCCTGAAATGTGCATGTGTGCACATGTGGCACACATACATGCCCATGCACTTTGAAAAATGCAAAAAAATGCATTTTTCAAAGAAATCGCAAATTACCACCAACTTGAAGTTGGTGGTAATTTGCAATTCCTTAAGGCCAAATAGCACTTTTTCGGTGCTTCTTACATTGCATTTAAGGAATCGCAATTTGCGATTCCTAAAATGCAATCGCAAAATAGGGAATCGCAAATTTTGCGATTCCTTATTTTGTGAGGCAGTTTTTCTTTAATACATAACACTAAGCCCAATTGCGATCGCAATTTTGAATGATACATATGGCCCAAAGGGTTATTACTCACCTATTGCAATTAAAATGTCAAATTGCCCTCTTGCAAGAGACACATCTAATGGAAAAAGACTAACTTTCATTGAAGAAAAACTAGGTTGGCCACTCCTTATGCTCTTCCATCGTCAATAATAAAAATGGGGCTATTTTGTTACTTCACAAATCTTTCTTGATCACAGTGGAGCATCAAGAAATGGAGGCTGAAGGTAGAAGGATTTTGCTACACCGTTAGATTAACAATGTACCTTTATCGATGTTCAATGTGTATGGTCCCACTGGGGTTGATTTGAAGTTTTGGCAAAATATTTCATTGAAATTAATGTCTTGCTCCGATACCAATTTGGTGATGGGAGATGACACTAATCAAATTATAGATCCATTTCTTGACAGACATTCATCTGCACGATTTACACCTACTAAGGTGCAAAAAGCCTTTAAACAGTCTATTTCTTCTAGGGGTTTGATTGATGCTTGGTGTATTTGCAATCCTGAAACCTTGGAATATACCTTTTACTCACTCGTACACCAGTCTAGAATGAGGATAGACTACATCTTTTTGAGTGCCACCTTGTTAGAATTATTAAAAAATGAAGACAGAAATGTTATTCTTATTCAGACCATGCCCCTGCTACTATAGACTGGGATCTTGTTTTTGGCACTCCAATAGATGTCTTTTTAAAAATCTATTTTTAGTGATAAATCTTTTGTTGCTAAGTTTGAGGAATTAATTTCACTCAACAACACACAAAATATTTCCTTTGATATGGTATGGGATGCTTTCAACATGACAGCCAGAGGTTTTATTATCAATTACGTAGCAGCCAAGAAAAAAACTGCAACGGCTAAAACTACTTCCCTTTTAAAATTAATTGAAAACTTGAACATGAATATTTCTTCTTGTTCAAATCAATTATATTAGCCCATCTCAAACAAGCCAAATTCAATTTCAATAAGGACTCCACCCTTAATTCTTGTGAAACATTTACTTAAAATTAACGCTAAATATTATGGTGGACATAAAAGAGCAGGCAAGATGTTAGCGAATTACTTAAAAATATAAAAGGAAAGGTAAAAAATAACTGTTCACAAACACTATGAAGACTCTAAATTAATAAATTTATTCCTGACTTAATAGGCATTGAACAGTCAGGTTTCGTTAGAGGCAGATATATCACTGATAATTCCAGATCCTTTCTCAATATTATACACTCTGCATCACGTAGTAGGTACCTATAGCTGCAATTAGATTAGATGCTGAAAAAGCATTTGACCAAGTGAATGGAATTTTCTGCTGGAAGCATTACACTGGCACTGATTTGGCCCTAATATTTTAAGCTATTTCAATATGCTTTATTCTACACCTCGAACGTCTGTGTTTGTTAATGGACTCCAGTCTCCTTACTTTGACTTAAAATGGGATACAAAACAGGGTTGTCCTCTTTCTCTACTTTTATTTACATTAACCTTAGAACCCTTTCTGGAAAAAATTAGTAGATCACCTGGTTATGTGAGTTCCAAGCATGGTGAATTTGAGGTCATATTTAATGCTTATGCAGACAATATTCTATTAATACACTCTTCCAATATGCTTTCAGTTATTGCAGGACTATTCTATGGTCTCAGGATACAAACTAAATATTGCCAAAACGAAGGTTATGAAATTGAATAAATACTGTTTCAAAGAAATGTTTTCAAATTCTGGTTTCTCATGGAACTCTACTTCCATTAAATGTCTGGGTGTTAAATATTCTTTTTCAATTAGGGAGCTATGACAATGGTTGCCTTTATTTTTTTCTTGGTGCGTAGAATGGATACTATTAAAATGATGATGCTCACAATTGTTAATTATCATTTATTGGTGCTGCTTGTGAGGATTCCTCAAAACTATTTAAAGCCATTGACAGCATCCTCAGAAACGTTTTATGGAATGTTGAAACAACACGCATCTCCCTATACAACCTCACTTCCCTGATTTCAATAGTTACCACTCTTCTTTCATCCTCAAACAAATTTGGACCTTCCTCTTGGCCCGGAAGTCCCGCACTCTATCCGAGAACCAATCATTGCGGGAGGGGGGGGGGTAGCTAACACCGCACTTGGCATTTAAATGACGGTCCGAGCGCGGGATCGCCGACGGCGCGCCAAAGGCAAGCCCGTCTGCGCCCGTCCGCATCCAGACGGGGCCAGGGGCCAGTCACCATGCCCAAATTGTGTGCTACTCCTCTAAGGAGTTGAAATCTTTGCAAGTTAGCAAGACTCTTGATAGTGCCACTTGCGTCAACCTGGACAACGTTGCGATCCTGAAATATAGAGACTTCTTCCCCGAAATTTACCTTGAGCCTCCCTGCCAGGAGCACCACACCAGGCAAAAGCCTATTTGTGACCTCTCAATCCTTCAGGGTCATGAACAAACAAAATTCTCAGTCACATATTTGAACACCCGTTCTCTGGTCAAACATCAATTAGATATCTTTCAGTTCCTGGACTCTGATAAACCGGATATCCTTCTTCTCACCGAAACTTGGCTCACTGAAGAGTCTACTCCCGATATATTAGCAGCGGTGCCCAACAGCTATTACATCCTTCAGGCTAACAGGGCCGCGGGGAAAGTAGGGGGAGGGATTGCAGTCATTATACATCAAAAATTACAGTTTACATCGCTAGCGGTTGCGGGTCTACCATCAGTCAACAGTTTAATTTAAAAAATTGATTCCCCCTATTCCTCCCTTATCTGTGTATTGATCTACAGACCCCCGTATCATATGCCACTATTTCCCCAGCTGCTTTGTGAAATATTATGGAGGGTACCAGTTCTGCTGAACTGACAGAACTACTTTCTGGGCTGAATTGTACCCAGCATGTGACTGCGGCGACTCACGTTAAAGATCATACTCTTGACCAAGTTTGGACATTTAATCTGATGGTCTATAATTTAATGATCACCCCGTGTACTTGGTCAGATCACCACTTTAAAACATTTATTCTCGCCAATGTTCACTTAATTAAGTCCCCCCCGAAGGTAGGCCGCATGTCAAGAAATTGGAGACGCGCCAATTTGGGAGACTTTTGTACTCTGCTAGCTACTACAGCTCCACCAGAGCAGCAGTCTATTAACAACCAAGCAAAAAGAATCAAATCTTGGCTCGAATTTGCCAGCGATAGCTTTGCTCCCATTAAGAAAATCAAAACATCGAGACCTCACGATGCTCAACGCTGGTTCTCTGACGACTTCAAACTTAAGAAACTTGCCCTGCGTCAAGCAGAATGTAATTGGAGACGAAATTACTCCTCAGACAAAAAAGCTGCATTTTTGGCCTAGAATACAAAAATGCTATTTTACAAACTAAGGCTGCCTATTTCTCTAATAAGATATTAAGCTCTGCTAACAAATCCAAGGAAATCTTTGCTATTGTGGATGACCTATCCAAGCCTGATAGGGTCACAGCAAAGCCTGCTCCCACTCAAGCCCTATGTGACTCCCTCAACACTTATTTTATCGAAAAAATCGCCATCATCAAATCTAGTATTCCTACTAACACTTCTCCCGCGGTCCCACCATCTATATGTAGGAACCCTCTACTACTAGATCAGGTCCCTCTTATCTCTAGGGAAGTCTTTTTTAGCCTCCTAAGGAAGGTTGGATCCGGCTCCCCCACTGACTGTTGCCCCAGCACATATTACGGGAAGCCTTTCTTACTTGCCCGGATCCCCCTCTTGCGCTCCTTAATAACTCCCTCAAGCAGGGTATTGTTCCAAACGTATTTAAAGAGGCGGAAATTGTTTTAAAGCAACCTGGGGCGGACCCTCTAGCCCTCACAAATTACCGCCCTATCTCTCTGCTCCCCTATTTGGCTAAGGTTCTGGAAGCACATGTGGTTAGCTACCTTAGCTCCTTTATCGAAAGCTCTCACTATCTCGACACTCACCAGGCTGGCTTACGACCAGCTCACTCCACCGAGACCGTTATTCTTACGGTTGTGGACGAACTTAGGAGGTGGGCTGACATGGGCATTACCCAGGACCTGGCTCTCCTTGATCTCTCGGCAGCCTTTGACACGGTCGACCATAATTTTTTGGCCGCTCGTGTCAGCAATGCCGGGATCCGGGGCCTGACTCTCAAGTGGCTCCTATCTTTTCTCAGTAGCCACACTCAGGCTGTCCGTCTTGCTCATATCTCCTCCCCCAAAATGAAACTGGCTTGTGGAGTGCCGCAGGGCTCTTCTCTCTCGCTGCTTCTTTTTAAACTGTACCTACTGCCCCTGATCCGCTATCTCGGAGAAAGGAAGGTCGGCACCTTTAACTATGCTGACGACCTCCAATTGATATTTGACATCAATCAATCGGCTTCTTCTGTTCTCAATTTCCAATCCACCATGCGATTTATAAGTGAGTGGATGAACAGTAACCATCTGAAGTTGAATCCCGATAAAACGGAGCTGATCCTTATCGGTGGGCCAACCAACCCCTGGAATTCCAATTTCTGGTCACCCGAATTGGGAAACCCCCCACTCCCAGCATGCTCAATTAAAAGTCTGGGGATCACCATCAGAAGTGATCTGTCGGTGAAGGCCCAGATTGGGACAGTGGTCTCTTCCTGCTTCTTCCAGCTGCAAAGGATCAGGAAGATCAGTAGATTTCTTACTACAGAAGCCCTGACCCAAGTTGTCCTGGCCCTAGTCATCTCCCGCATCGATTATGCCAATTCACTCTATGTGGGCATCCCGGCATATCAATTAAAATGTCTGCAACTACTGCAAAACCAGGCGGCCAGATTGATTTATCAGCAGCCCAAATGGCACCATGTTACGCCATTAATGGTAAGACTTCACTGGCTTCCAGTAGCCAAACGCTGCATATTTAAGCTAGGGTGTATCACCTTCAAGGCTCTTTATGGCAACAGTCCGGCATTTATATCCTCTCAGATTCAGCGCTATGTCCCTCTTCGGGACCTAAGGTCTTCCCATCTGAATCTGCTGGCCATTCCGTCTTCTAAACGGAAGAAACACGGGGGGACTAAGATTTGCGGTCTTGGCCCCTCAATTCTGGAATTCTCTCCCCCTGGAGATTAGATCACTTACCTCCTACGCACAGTTTAGGAAACAGTTAAAGACCCGACAAGCATATGACTAAATCTCCTATGCGGCAGCTCCCCCTGGACTCCAGCGCCATGAAACCGCTTGGTGTACGTGCGCTCTACAAGACCTTTTAACTTAACATAACATTCCTCACTCCAGCCTCTGCTATTCCTCCCACAGTCTGGAAGCATATAGAATTTAATTCTATATTTCCTTTTTCCTTCAAAGATTTATTATATTTTTCTCGTAAATCCCACTTTCTTTCCTCACTTATAATAAATCTTTCTATATTCTATGCTAAACTTTTTATTCTTTCACCTCATTTTTCATTGTATAAGTTTAGATTCTCCTTTTTATGGTATAATACAAATTCGTAATAAAGTCATTTATTGCCATCATTAGATTTATAAAAGTATCAAGTATGTGGATCAACTCTTTACATATAATCAATTCATCTCCTTTCATACATTCCAACACATTTTTTGATATGTGATCATCTTCATAGCACACATTTGACCAATTGATTCACTCTATTACACAGGTTTTACCTGCTCCATCTTTAACATCTTCTCTTATGACTGCCCCTTCCTTCAATGTCATTGATTTTTGTATTGAATGGAAAGCGTCTAAAATTTACAAGTCTTTATCTTCCTCAGATTATCGCAGAGACATAACCAAAGTTGAATTGCAATGGGAAAAAGACTACCGTCAATCCTTTCCAATATCCCTGTGGAAATAAAATCTGGTCTAAAATCCACTCCACTTCTAGTACCACTCAAACACTTTATTTCTTTAAAATAGGTTATTTTTAACAACTTAGGGGTCGATTCCGATTCGGGCCGGAAAAAGCACCGACCGACTCGGATCCGGAAAAAATACCGACCGACACGTACCCGTGGCGCCCGACACGCCAAGTACGATGCAAGGCGCGAAAAATCCGACCGACACGTAACGAAACCAAGTCGACCGACCGAGCCGCACGGAAAACAGCAATCCGGCCGGAAAAACACGCGAATCCAACCGACCGACACGCACCCGGAACAAATCCGACCGAAACGTACACGCTAACTCCAAACCGCTAAGTACGATGCAAGGCGCGAAACCACGAGCGAGTCGGACGGAGGACAAGCCGTACGACCGACACGCATACAAAACCGAGCCGAAGCAACACAATACACCGCGACCGACGCGTACGCAGCATAGAAAACTGCACAAACACAGCGTGAACGAAACGGAAAACACCGTACGAGACCAATGCAGGGTCCGACTCGGTCACAAGAACGTTTCCAACATACACAAACAGCACAAAGGAAAAATCACCCAAAAAAGGCCAAACAAGCAATTACCAAGCCAATAAATACTGGGGGGTGGGGACAGAGAACAAGGACACACCCACAACTCCACCTATATAAAGGACACAAATCACTACCATGAGCCTTTGCAAATGCCATTCCACTGCCAGCACCCAAGAGAAAGCAACCACACACCCACAGCTCATCCCTCACACAAGCCACACACCATCAGCACACCAACAAATACCTACCTCACATACACCCAGCAAAACACACACTCACACACCCTCACCTGCACACCAACACACACATCACCCACCATCACCACCCATCACCATGCCCCCAAGAAGAATCCCAAGTTCCTAGATAGCGAATTGGAAGTCATGGTAGACGAGATCCTCAGGGTGGAGCCACAGCTGTTTGGCACTCTGGTCCAACAGACCCCCATGTCGCAGAAAACCAAGATGTGGGAGAGGATCATCAACAGGGTGAACGCCCAATCACCATGTCGGCGCACAAAGACGGACATCCAGAACAGGTGGTATGACGTGCGCAGGAGGGTACGGGACATGCTGAAGAAAGACTACATCAACAGCCAACACACCGGCAGTGGCCCTCCTGCCAAGCCAATATACCTCAGGCCCTGGGAGGAGAAGGTGCGGGCCATCCTTCCGCCAGTGAGCGTATATGGACTAGAGGACATCCCAGAGCCTGGTGAGTACACAACAAATGTACACAATATACTGCCACAAAACACACACATCACTGTCAAGGGAGAGTCAAACCATGCACTCATAGCAATTACACAGCAACTAGAACAGAATCATCCCAAAATGTGTATGTCAGTCAGATAAACACAACACATGCCATCAAAAAAGTCACATCCAACTGTGCCAACACATGTACAAACACAACTACAGCTAGGCAGTGGCACAAATAGAACTAACAAACACATCCACACATGTAGCCACCACAACAACACCAACACACAGTGAAGACCACTCAAAGGAAGGAATTCTGTGTATGCTGGCCAAGTCAGTGTAGCCAATAGCATCATGGGAGTCGCAGTCACACATATTGCCCGCCCCAAAACTGTCCCATCAACACCACCATGAACCATGCGCACATCACAGGGAGTGGAGAAGGATTCACAAGATGGCTGACACTGGCTACTGCTGTGGGGAGCACAAGGCCCTGCTGCCAACTGTGCACCAACAAACAGCAGGACACCACTGACTGACATCCTGAGAGACAACTTCCACTCCCTGCAATGCAAGCACGTTCCATGGTGGGATATCTGGCTGGCTGGGTGGGAAGGGGGACTTGCAGCACTGACTATAGTCACCAGCACCTCCCCTCACACCCCCCCAACACAAACTCCACAGTACCCACCTGGTAGAATGCAATGCCCTCCATCCTAACACAAGATCCCACAAAGCACCACCACCCTGGGTTATGTTGTGTGAAGCACAGGGACACTCTTGGAACTCTTAGCCAAACAACTGCCAGGACAACACTCCCAGCCATCCTGTCAGCACAGCCAGCCCACCCCACAGGGAAGCAGAGTCAAAAGGAAGGAAGCATGGGCATGCTGGGAAGGGGGGTGGAGGCAATAGCATGATGGGAGTCGTAGTCACATTCATTGCTCAGCCTCACAACTGGCCCATCAACACCACCCTGAACCATGCTCACATCACAGGGAGTGGAGAAGGACTCACAAGATGGCTGACACTGGCTACTGCTGTGGGGAGCACAAGGCCCTGCTGCCAAATGTGCACCAACAAACAGCAGGACACCACTGACTGACATCCTGAGAGACAACTTACACTCCCTGCAACGCAAGCACGTTCCATGGTGGGATAACTGACTGGCTGGGTGGGTGGGAAGGAGGTCCGGCTGTCAACCAAACACAAGCAATGCAGACCATGTTCACACCCCAGAAAATACATAGAAATGCCCAAATAATGCAGGACAATGTGCCACACCAATATCAACCCCTGACTGTGACGACTTAGGACAATGCAATGTACAGGCCCGCACCCAGAGGCACAGTCACAACTGTCATGTGTGTCAACCATTGATGCCTGCAGAAACATGACATACATTGTTTGTGTCTCCCAAAAACAGGTGATGATGGGGACACAGCAGCAGACGCTGAGGAGTCCCAGTCCCAGGCTCAAGAGGATGCCGAGCTCACTGGCGTCGTACAGCCTCTGTCCTCCTCGGACGATGAAGAACAACCTGGCACATCCGGTGCAAGTCAACATGCAGCACCAGCAGGACCACCAGCTGCAGCACCAGCAGGACCACCAGCTGCACCCCTGCACCCACCCCTACAACGACTGTCACCACGAATACCATCCCTGCCGACATGGACAGAATAAGGAGCAACACCAGCACAGTGACCCTGGACCAACCTGGGGCCATGGACACCACCACCACCACCAACCCCCAAGGTGGACCAGGGTTATCTGTGCGTGCCACTGCACACACTGCACATGTCAGCAGGGGTGGTGGGAGGGGTGGGAGACAGAGGTCGCTGCTTGCAGACGTTGCTGGTGTGCATGACGACCCACAACTGGTACGCATAGCTGATGCGTACCAGTCCAGCACCGGAGAGCTCAGCCAGGTAGTGGGGCTCCTCAGAGACATTAAACAGCAGCAGGCTGCCCATCATGCCCGCTTGGACTCCCACATGTCCCACGTGGAGTCACACATGTCCCGTGTGGACTCACACATGTCCCGCGTGGAGTCCAAGTGGGATGCACTGAATGAGATGGCGGTGCACAGGGACATTTTACAATGCCTCCGCCAGATGAACAGCAACCAGTCCACACATCCCTGTGTGCCAACAACATCTGGTGCCGAACAAACTGCAACTGCCACAGGGAGGGAGGAGGACTCTGGCGGAGAGTCCCCTGCACCGCAGCAGCCTGCACTTGAGGGCCCCCCAAGAAGAGGGGTCGTCCGAGGAGGGAAAAGTGAGAGGCCGATGGCCAAGCGCAACTCCCAGGAAGCCTGAACCTGTTCTGGATGTTCGCCTTTGTGCACAGACTGTTCACCCTGTTGACGGCAACACTACTCCCACACATTGCATGGGGAGTACAAGTTGGACCAATGTGTCAGACAACTGTGGCCCCGATACTGGGGATCCTGTCTACCCGGACTTTCAATTCACCTAGGAACTTGGGATTGCAAGATTCATGTACAGCACAACCCATCCTATGCACTATTAACACAAATGTATCACAATAAACACACTAATACACCATACTTGCCTCTGTCGTGATTCCAACGTGGGTGCTGTTATGGGGATGATGAACTGCAAAATTACACTGTGTATGCGAACTGCAACAGCAAGGACAACACAGGCATGTGAGTACAGGCAACGTGACACACATGAGGGAGACACACCACCAGGGCTACACGACACATACACACCTAGGCCATCTGACTCATTGCCTACACTGATGTTGTCAGGGAAGACGGTGCAATGCACAGACACCACACCCATTCCCAGTTGTAGTCAAGTAGCCCACAGGTGCAGTAAGCAAATGGCAGTCAAATGTGTGACCACAGACAACGCACATCACAAAGTGAAGCACAGGTTTATTACACAGTTGCAACATGCCGTAACCACTACAGATGCAAGGTAACCCCACCTGGTAGCGGGCACACAGTCAACAACTGTAGACGGAAGGAAGTCCATGGGTGTGGCGCACATCACCTGTAGGGACACAACAGCTACCAGCCTGGATGTGCAATCACGTCGTCGGTGGACACAGTTGACCAAACGAATCTGAAAGTACCCTGTGAAGGACAGAAATGACACACAGTCAAAAGCAATGGAGTACAGGACAGAACAGCAAAACTCATGCACAATACATGTTACAAGATACCCACCCAGAACCAAGTTAGCATGTCAACACTGTTGGGGAGTACAGCCCACCTGTCACCACACATCGCAACACACATCCAGTCAAGTAGCCCATGGACACACTCCAACAGCACCAGAGCACCACCCACACATCATGCCAACTCACATCATTGACATGACACCTCAGGATACTCACATTCAGCTAAAGAAGTTGGTGATGAGCTGTGTGCGGACATCACCATCACCATCATCATCATCGTCACTGGCATCGTGGTCCAGGCCAGGATCCTCCACAGGTGGCGGATGTTGGTCATTGTCATCCTGGATGAGAGGCAACTCCTTCCGCACTGCCAGGTTGTGGAGCATGCAGCAGACGATGATAATCTTGCACACTTTCGCAGGGGCATATGGGAGGGACCCTCCGGTCTTGTCCAGGCAGCGGAAGCGGCTCTTCAGGAGACCAAAGGTCCGCTCAATCACTCTCCTGGTCCGACCATGTGCCTCATTGTAGCGCATCTGGGCAGGTGTCACAGGGTTCCTGAGGGGTGTCAGCAACCACGGCATGTTGGGGTATCCCGAGTCACCTACGGACAGACAAGTGCACATTAGCTGACTTGGAAAAGTGGGCGGAATACTACAGATCAGATCACACACAATGGCACAAAGTCAGTACACACCGACAAGCCAGGCACGCTGGTTCTGCATCTGTGCCATCATCCTGGGGATGCGACTACTCCTCATCACAAAGGCATTGTGTGCTGAACCAGGGAAACGGGCACACACGTGTGTGATGGTCATGTCTGCAAGACACACCACCAGTGCATTGACCGAGTGGTAGTGCTTGCGGTTCCTGTAGGCCTGCTCCTGGGCCTGTGGTGGTACCAAAGCCACATGTGTCCCATCAATGGAGCCAATGACATGCGGCATCCTCCCCAGGGCATAAAAGTCACTCTTCACGTCAGTGAGTCGTCGCAGTCTAGGGAAATAGATGTACCGGTTCAGGAAGAGCAACATTGCCGCCAAAACATCGCGGAGCACACGGCTGAACATGGTCTGTGACATCCCACCAGCAGTCGCCACAGTATGTTGGAAGGTACCGGTGGCAAAGAAGTGTAGGGCTGCCATCACCTTCACCTTGGGGGTCAGCGCTGTAGGATACGGCCGGCCAGGCTGCAAATGTGGGGACAACTGCACTGCCAAATCCTCAATGAGCTGCCTGGTGAAGCGGTACCGTCGGATGCTGTCCCGTTCCACCATCGTTGCCAGGTCTGGGAATGGCCGATGGACAGCAGGAGCCCTGCAGTGCAGAGGAGAAGTAAGCAAGATTGTCAGTCACCCCACATATGCGGCATTGAACACACTCAAGATCCCAACATACATCATTATGAGGCACAACTACATGAAGTGTGCAGTACCGGAAGGACATGTATGGTACATACATGGCCAACATCTGTCAACACGGTCCTACAGGTGGCATCAATTTGTCCCAGGTTGGCCCATTGGATATCATGATGCCGTGTCACAGTTCCCATCTCCTGCTGCCGTGTCACAATCACCCCCACAGTGACATGTGAGGACAGATGTGCCCCAGGCACCACAGCTCAACGACAGGTACATTCCCAGGGACCCTGTAATGCCACATGGACACTGGCATCACATGGAGTATCATGTGTACACCACAGCAAAACAAACATGACCCCCACAGGTAGTGGCCCCACTTGCCACGGCAGGACAGACATGGACGTCTGTGACACACACGCACAATATCAGAGTCCATGCACACACAACGTGGATGTGGAGACTGTCTCCCATTGTGCACATGAAGTCAGAGACATTGTAAACACTACATGCACAAAGACTGTGGAGGTCCATCACTATTGTGCCACTGGGACACCCTGGCTCAAACATACCGTCCCACATGGGACTCACGGGGTATGTGACATGACATACACAAACACCACTGTGAAATGTGACCATGGCACATGCACAGATATGAACAGTTGCACATCACAGTGGTCACGTACACGTAACACCCAGGATCCTGTCCCCATGAACACGTGCACAGCCTGGGGGTGGCTGCCCACAGGTGACACCCACAGGACAACATGTACACCAACATACACACAATAGGAAATGCAGCCTTACATGCCTTATGATAAGGTTTGGACAGGCTGTCGTGATGTAGGTGTGCCCCTCACTCCCTGGGAGCTATCTGTGGCTGGCATATGTCCATCTGAGACAGGCATGCTGACATATGCCAGTCACATGTACAGTGATGCGTTGTACTGCAATGGACCGATCGGTGCCTCCGGCCGGCCCATTGCTTTCAATGTGTGGGGTACGCGTTGTACCCCTGTGCGCGTTGAACTGCAATGGACCGATCGGTGCCTCCGGCCGGCCCATTGCTTTCAATGTGTGGGGTAAGCGTTGTACCCTGTGCGCGTTGAACTACAATGGACCGATCGGTGCCTCCGGCCGGCCCATTGCTTTCAATGTGTGCGGGTACGCGTTGTACCCCTGTGCGCGTTGAACTGCAATGGACCGATCGGTGCCTCCGGCAGGCCCATTGCTTTCAATGTGTGGGGGTACGCATTGTACCCCTGTGCGCGTTGAACTGCAATGGACCGATCGGTGCGCACCCATTGACAATGGCCTTGCCTGGCAACGGACGCGTTCACGAATTTCGAACGAGTCGGTTGCTGGAAAATCAGTTGGTCACACACAACAATGTTGCAAAATCATATATGTCATGAAGTTGAAGATTTGAAGGATGCTGTGGGCGTGTTTTGGTGCTGCTATTCCATGGATTGGCCAGATTCAGAAGATGCAAACGACTTGGACCTATCACTTTGGACACAAGGGACAGTATCTGCCTCTCCAGCACATATATATTGCTGGCTGTTCCCCTGAGAGCCCACTTGCCTGCACTACATGCTCCAAGACGACATCTGCCACTGCACTGCTGCTGTCTCTGCCCCTCTGGACCCTGCAATGGCACGTACTGTGGAGAGAGCCCCAGCCTTCAGCCTTGAAGAGAACCAGGCCCTGCTGGACAGCCTACTTCCACAGTACAGCAAGCTGTATGGGACACCAGGGGAGCAGGTGAGTGTCCTGTGCACTGCCTTTCTGAATGTGCATTTTGTCTGACTAGCAAGGCTGAGAGTCTGCACGCCACTGGCTAGCAGGCTCACTGAGTAGTTGTCACCCCCATAGTGTGTAGTGACTTGCACTGGACAGGTATGGTGCAGTGACAGTGCTTCTGAACAGGGTTTTACTCCCCATGCAATGATACCATGTAGTGACTTCTGGAAAACTGTCCATGGGCAGCCGTGCACTGCCTGTGTACACCATGTGCCCCTGTGATTGCGACATGTATATGCAACTGTGTCATGCACGGATATGTTGCATGTGTAGTAATGGCCTTATCACTTTGTCATCCTGACAGGCTTCTGCCCATCGGAAGCAGGAGATCTGGAAGGACATCGTCCGGGCTGTCCGGTCCGTGGGGG
Organism: Calotriton arnoldi; assembly: GCA_963921515.1. NCBI lineage: Eukaryota > Metazoa > Chordata > Amphibia > Caudata > Salamandridae > Calotriton > Calotriton arnoldi. The sequence goes on from CAWUFW010004520.1 coordinate 1,516,078, forward strand.
TCTACAAGCGCCGGATCCGCAACTGCCAAAGAGGTGGCAGGACCTTCGGGCTGGACCCGGAGGATTGCACGGGTCCAGCTGAAGCTGTCGCCTCCTCGCAGGAGGGGCGGAACACGGACCCTGACCCCCACATGCTCAGGATCCTGGCGGTGGTCTTTCCAGACCTGGATGGGCAGCTGAAGGCCAGAGAGCAGCAAGGAGGGGGTGAGTCAAAGACTGCACTGTGAACTCTGTCTAACATGCTATGTGCCCTCCTCGGGCCTGGTTAAACTGCCACAGTACAGCAGTCATGTTGTCCAGGAGCCATGTCCCTCTATTGTGCACTGCCCACTCCTCATCTGATACCCAGGTGTGGCCCTTACATGCAGGGAATTCTGTCACTTAGGACTGTGTCCTTGCAGTTTGCTTGACTCAAGGTGGGAGACAGCATCTGTTTCCCTGACTCTGTGGTGGGCATCATGGGTGGGTCCATTGCTTACACAATGCCTGTATTCTGACATGTATTCAGCGTGTTACTTTGATCTGTGGTCCAATTGCTGAGCTGATCCACCACATGTGGCTGGGGTATCTGGCACACACCCATGCTGCGGGTGGGAACAATGTTTGGGCCCCAGGAGTATGTATATGACGTGTGTCACACATACTTAGCCAGCTGCCTACAGTCCAGGGCTCATCCCTCATTCATGTGGGGCTGGACAGTCATGCCTACTCCAGGCCATACAATACACTCTGTACTCCCACTCCCGTGTATCAGCTGACACATTGTGCGCAGTGATTTGACCCCTCAGGTGTCTGCCTCTGTGTCAGTGTGCTGTGGATTAGTCGCCAGGACTGCTGTGGAGTTTCTTGGTAGGGGCTCAGCATGCCACTGGAGATGTGACCATAGGAGACGATACTTGTGTGTCACATAGGTGTCTGATCAGCTGCCCATGCAGACTGGGGCATGTGAATGTGAAGTTCAGGCAGCTGTTCCCCATTCACAGCAGAGTGTGAGGGGCTCAGGTTCAGAGGGTAGTGTCACAGGTCTCCCATATGTCCAATAGGTATGACCTGGACAGATGAGGGTTAAGAGGATGTGTTGTGGGGGGATGTACATGTGCACTTGTGCAGCTCCAGGACTTGCATTCCCCATGACCTACTATTGTGACACAGTGCAGAGTGTTGTTGTCTGGCTGCAAAGTCATACATCACTGAGACAGTGATGTATGACTTTGCAGTCATGCCTCCGCCATGGCATGTGTCTACTGATTGGTGAGCCTACAGGGGAGTGACTGTGCTACATGCACACCATAGTGGCGCTGGCTATCAGGACAAGGGTGCATCATGGTGTCTGTCGCTGGTATGCATCACATGCATTTCCTATTTGACTCTGGGCATCCCTTTCATCCGGAAACCTGTACTGACTCAGTGGCAAGAGCTGTGATGTGTGCATGTCCACATGCCACACCGTGTCCTCTGCACTGTCCAACTACTGTGTACTTGGTGCATGTGTCCACACTGGGGTGTTGCAATCCAACAGACACCAGACAGATGGGTGCAAGGCCATGTGGGATGTGAGTGCCATGCTTGGCATCAGACTGACAATTGGCTTCTCCTGTTCAGTTAGGGCACTTTTAGCAATGTACAACTAATGATGCCAGGGCTTGCTCTGTGATGTGCTGCGCTCACAGTGGTGTGTGCGTTTTGTGCAGGTGACTGATGTCTGTCTGTTTCCCCATTGTTTGCAGATACATCCACGGCCACGGAAGGGGACAGCTCCACGGACCAGGAGGAGCCAGAGAGCCAGACTGGGTCAGCAGCAGAGGAGTGGTCGGAGGGACCCAGTGGCACGGAGGGCGAGGTGAGCCACACCGAGGAGTCCTCAGCAGCATCCACCTCAGCTGAGGACCAGAGCAACTCGGAGGATGACTCCCTTGTGGAGGCGGGTGTCAGCAGCCACCACACCCCAGCTAGTGTTGCTGTCCCCGCCACCACCAGCACCACCACCGCCCTCCCATCGGCTCCCATTCCCCAGGTCCGTGGAGGCTCCCATGTCCGGGAGCGTGTCTCCTTTGGGCAAGGCACCGCAGCCCCTGCCCCTGTGTCCCCTGCTGCCCTGAGTGAGGAGTCTGTGTACCTCCTTCGCCAGCTCCATGTAGGCCAGACAGCCATGCTGAGTGTCCTCCATGCGCACACCGCGCTGTTGACTCAGCTGGTGTCGTTCATGGAGGGCATCTCATCGGGCATGTCTGACCTACAGAGGGGCAATAGGTCCATGGACTCCTCCCTGACGGCAGCAGTGTCCCTCCTCAAACGGTCCCTCACCCCTCCTGCCTCTGCTCCATCCACACTCCCCAGCACCTTACCCATCCCAAGCACACACACACCGGCACAGGCACACACCAGCACACACACATCCAGCACACTGACACACACGCCAATGACAAAACGCACACGCACGCACATTCAGGGGACTGAAGCCAGACTCACAGGGGATGGGGCCCTGGAACACACACACGCATCCACATGCACTGCGCAGTCCTCAGTTCCCTCTCCCTCCAAAGCACCCTCCCTTGCCTCACCTGCAACCCCAAAGTCACAGCAGCGCTTCCTCTGTGACCTCGGCCTCTTCCCCACCGATGAAGCTGCTCCAGCATCCCGGGGAAGAGGAAGCCCACCCACACGGAGCAGAGTGCCCCTCGCCCCCGGACACCCTCCCCCAGGCGCAGACGGACTGAGGCCCCCACCCGCAAGTCCCCCGGAGTCCTAAGAGCAAGACCCCGCCCTGCAGCTCAGGCACAAGGTCTCCGTCCTCCATCCCTCAGGCCCCCACTGCACAGGTGCCCCCACCACACCCTGCCCCAGGTTCCCCCACCCACAGATATACCATCCCCAAGAGGATCAGGCCTTCTCCCCCTGCCACTTGCTCTCCCAGCACCACACCCCCGCTGCGCTTGTCTGTGCCACTGATGTGGTGAGGGTGTCCTCCCCCTCTGTCCAACCCACCTTGCCTGTTCCCCATTCTCCTCCCCTGGAGGTAGGCACTGCAGTGGAGTCCACTACCGCCCTGTCTGACTTGGGCACTGCAGTGGCGGACCTGTCCACTCCATCTGCAGGGTCCACTGCAGTTGTGCCGGCACCCACGACATCTGAGTCATGCCCCCCAGTTGTGCCGGCACACACCATGTCAGACACCTCCACTGCAGTTGTCAGTGGCTCTCCAGCACCCACCACCCCTTCCCTGACTCCCCTGGTGAGCCCTGATCCTGTCCCTGCGGTGCCTGGCCTGCCCCCGGTTGCCCCTCCTAGTGGATTGTCCCTGGTTTTGTGCAGGCATGCGTAGGGTGACATCTGCCAGTGTCACCCTGTTTGAACTTTGACAATGGACTGGCCATTGGCCTTTGCTCTTTTTTTCTGGACGTCGTTTTCATTCAACACATATGCTGAATAAAGCAACTTTCTTTTCTCTAGTGCTCATGCTTCAGATGTACATGTTGTTGGTGCTGCTAACCATGCCCTTGCTGCAGTGATGGTGATATCTGGTCTCATGATTATGAAGTGTTACTGTGCAGGAACCCATGTGGTCCAGGGGAATGTGTCCTATCATGTGGTGTATCCATGTCATCCATAGCAGCATCTGAGGGTGTCATGTGTTCAGTATTTGGCAATGGGATTTCCTACTTAGATTAGCAATTTCATATCTGTGGCTTCCACCCCTGCACATCTGTTGTGCCTGCCATTGTTGGATTTGTCTACTTCCCTGACCGTGTTGCCATCTCCACTGGACATGCAGGTTTGGGCATCAATGGGGAAGGACTCATCCGTGTAGTCAGTGCAACATTGCTATACAAGTGTGTTGGATCTGTGCTGATGATTCCGTTGGCACATCCATGACCAGGCTGATGTGACGGGAGCCCTCATTTGGTGCTAATTGTTGATTGTGTGACCAAGTGCTCAGCTGACATGATGGGGCCCTACTGAGGCAACATATGGCACAGCTTTCCTCACACAGGAGTGGAGTCCCCTCATGGCAGTGTGTACACGTGTGACATTGCCTGCGCCCAAGGTGTGTGTTGTATGTGCATGTCTGTGTGTTCACTTCCATTTATCTGCGCATGCTGTGATCCCTAGTGTTGTACCTGTTTGTGATGCTTGCTGACTTGACCTATGTTCCCCCAAAGTCTTCTCCCTGTGTTCTCTGTGATGTGGGTGCATGGCACATTACTGGTCATCAGGGTGTCACCCATAGGTGTGTTTGCTGTCAGGGCTGAGTTTGTGTGCAGACGCAGATGGGTCACAGTCAGGTTTCCCCTTGGCACTTGTTGTTTGCCCCTGTCATGTGATTTTCAGTTCGTGTTATCTTTAAGTTATTGTGACACGTTGTGTGTGTGACTGCTGGCACTCCTCAGGGTCCGGGCTGCGATGTTGGTTGTTGTCTATGTGTGTTCTTTGTGTGGTGACCTTGGCTTCTTCATTGGTGTGTGACTGTGGCTGGGATCCCATTGGTTGGTGTGGTATCGCCGTCATGTCCATGTACAGCGTAGTGTGCAGTGTGTCAGACATTCAGGAGTCTTGTTGAGTGGCCATGTGTGATGTGTTTCTGCACCTTAGTTCCCACCCACCACCCTGGAATAGTCATGGGTGCATGTGCAATGTCACCAGTGCATGTGTACTTCACTGCTGCACATTGTTGGAGGTCGAGGGGTGTGGTCTTGAGTGTGTGCAGATGGGAGTTGTTGCCCAGCTAGACCCCTGCCTCCATGTTGGCCTTGGCTTACTGGCCATGCTGATTGATTTGTGCTTGTGTCGGTGTGATGGTAGTTTGTTGCTCAGGACACATGACTGTGGTTCACAGTGTGAACCACATTCAGCTTTGTCATCAGAGTGGGATTTTTATGCAGCCAAGGGCCACCACATTGTGGGGGCCCTGGGGGTGGTGCTGTGGTGTGTCTGTGTCTTGCTGTGTCAGTTGTTGTTCCTACGTGCCTGTGTGACATGTGTGTTTTGTGCTCCCTCTCATCTGACAATGCCTGCTTGCCCACATAGGGGATTTGGATCCATGAGTTACCTTAGTGTGGCAGTGTATGCACATCTGTATGATTGGTATTCAGCTCTCCTCATGTGTTGTGTGGTTGCCTGGGGACACTGGCACCCCCCTCACCTGCTGTGTATGATGACAGTGTTGGTCTGCCTGTTTGTGTTTGTGCATCTGCACCACTGCATTGGCATATCTTGGGTGTGCCATTGGCTGTATGTTGTTTGGTGTGTTTCCCCTGCTGTCCCTGGGACTCCTAGGTCATCGGTCAGCACAGTGATCATGGTTTGTGTGTCCCATTGCTTCCATGGTATGGTATCTGTTCACCTCACATCTGCTGTCTCCACAGGATATCTGCATTTGTGTGCCCATTGGTGCAAATATGTGGTTCTGCATTCTGATGGTCACTTCTGTCATTGTGTCATTGATGAATGTTGACGGTGTCAGCCCCCATGGGTGTTGTTTGTCTGCACATGGCCAAAGGAATGTCTCATTTGCACTGCAGTATTTGGCTCACCCAATTTATGTTGCAATGGGACACATACACTACTTTGCCACAGATGAGTTTTTGGTTCTGTGACCAGGAATGATCCATGCAGTTTGGCAGTTGCAGCTCTTTCTTTGTCAACACTTACCTTTTGGTCACTGTGATGATGGGGGTGTAGACCCCATTGCCACAATGGTCAAAATGTGCTTCAGCTATGGACCCCACACTTCCCTTTTGGTCACTGTGATGATGGGGGTTTAGACCCCATTGCCACAATGGTCAAAATGTGCTTCAGCTATGGACCCCACACTTGCCTTTTGGTCACTGTGATGATGGGGGTTTAGACCCCATTGCCACAATGGTCAAAATGTGCTTCAGCTATGGACCCCACACTTGCCTTTTGGTCACTGTGATGATGGGGTTTAGACCCCATTGCCACAATGGTCAAAATGTGCTTCAGCTATGGACCCCACACTTGCCTTTTGGTCACTGTGATGATGGGGGTTTAGACCCCATTGCCACAATGGTCAAAATGTGCTTCAGCTATGGACCCCACACTTGCCTTTTGGTCACTGTGATGATGGGGGTTTAGACCCCATTGCCACAATGGTCAAAATGTGCTTCAGCTATGGACCCCACACTTACCTTTTGGTCACTGTGATGATGGGGTTTAGGCCCCATTGCCACAATGGTCATGGGCTGCTTGCATTGTGGGTGCCACACACATATATGTGTGGCACATGTGCTAGGGGGTCACATTGTATGTTCAAAGTCATGTTCGGTGTTGTAGGCATTTGACACAGCCTACACACGCTTGTCATGGTGGTGGGGGATGTCTTTATCTTGCATTCCCTAGGTTGTGGTGTGCTGGTTGTGTCATGCATTGTCCATCCTATGAGTGGGGGTGGTAGTAGTGGTAGGCATCCAGCCCCCTGGGTGAGGGTGGTAGTCGTGGTAGGCATCCAGCCCCCTGGCTGAGGGTGGTAGTAGTGGTAGGCATCCTGCCCCCCCTGGGTGAGGTGGTAGTGGTGGTAGGCATCCAGCCCCCTGGGTGAGGGTGGTAGTAGTGGTAGGCATCCAGCCCCCCTGGCTAAGGGTGGTAGTAGTGGTAGGCATCCAGCCCCCCTGGCTAAGGGTGGTAGTAGTGGTAGGCATCCAGCCCCCTGGCTAAGGGTGGTAGTAGTGGTAGGCATCCAGCCCCCTGGGTGAGGGTGGTAGTGGTGGTAGGCATCCAGCCCCCTGGGTGAGGGTGGTAGTAGTGGTAGGCATCCAGCCCCCCTGGGTGAGGGTGGTAGTAGTGGTAGGCATCCAGCCCCCCTGGCTGAGGGTGGTAGTAGTGGTAGGCATCCAGCCCCCCTGGGTGAGGGTGGTAGTAGTGGTAGGCATCCTGCCCCCCTGGGTGAGGGTGGTAGTGGTGGTAGGCATCCTGCCCCCTGGGTGAGGGTGGTAGTGGTGGTAGGCATCCAGCCCCCTGGGTGAGGGTGGTAGTAGTGGTAGGCATCCAGCCCCCCTGGCTAAGGGTGGTGGTAGGCATCCAGCCCCCCTGGCTAAGGGTGGTAGTAGTGGTAGGCATCCAGCCCCCTGGCTAAGGGTGGTAGTAGTGGTAGGCATCCAGCCCCCCTGGGTGAGGGTGGTAGTAGTGGTAGGCATCCAGCCCCCTGGCTAAGGGTGGTGGTAGGCATCCAGCCCCCCTGGCTAAGGGTGGTAGTAGTGGTAGGCATCCAGCCCCCCTGGCTAAGGGTGGTAGTAGTGGTAGGCATCCTGCCCCCTGGGTGAGGGTGGTAGTGGTGGTAGGCATCCAGCCCCCTGGGTGAGGGTGGTAGTAGTGGTAGGCATCCAGCCCCCCTGGCTAAGGGTGGTAGTAGTGGTAGGCATCCAGCCCCCCTGGCTAAGGGTGGTAGTAGTGGTAGGCATCCAGCCCCCTGGCTAAGGGTGGTAGTAGTGGTAGGCATCCTGCCCCCTGGGTGAGGGTGGTAGTGGTGGTAGGCATCCAGCCCCCCTGGGTGAGGGTGGTAGTAGTGGTAGGCATCCAGCCCCCTGGCTGAGGGTGGTGGTGCGCATTCAGGCCCCTGTGTGCATATGTGGCATTGGTGATGGGCATCCCGCCCCTATGGTGCTGCTGTTGCTGGTGTAAGTATATTCA